>VUYV01000020.1:3488855-3960850 GCA_008711295.1 Anarhynchus alexandrinus | reverse complement strand
GGGGGGGTGGGGGTGGGTATCACATCAGATTTAATGAAATATTCAGGGCTACCTCCTCCATCTTCTTTTTCTTTTTTGCCTTTTTCTTCTTTTTGTTGGAATCCCTCCACCCCAAAAAACTTTCAGCTTGAAAATCTCATTCCAAACCAGAAATAGTTTTTTGGGGAAAAAATAACTAACAGAGGGAAAATCAAAATACCAAACCCAGGAACCTATTATCTATTCGGCTGTAGATATAATGTCACACTGTAGATGTTTGATTGTCATATCTGTGCCCCTACAGCAGGAGTCAATCTTTTCTTCTTTCCATAACTTAAAATGAAGCTAATGTTATCAGAAGCTCCAGATTTGACAAATATGGAGTCTAAAGTTCTCTTGCAGAAGAGCCCTGTAGATAAGATCTGAAATGATGTGTCCTTACATAAGAGAAATGCTTATCCTGCGAGTCATAACCACATCAATTTGATTTCCTGCTGCCGTGCAATACTACTTGGAACAAACAAGACTTTTTGTAGCGTAAACTTTTGTTCACAGTGAACAGTAAGGATGCGTTTTGAAACCACCTTCTTGGGTCCTGTTTCTTTAATATCTAAAACGTTTGCCAGGCTTCTCTGCATTTGTTTTGCCCGCTGATAGACATTATGGAATCCTTGGCTTACCTCTACCGCCTGATGGGTAGAGGTAAATGGATGGGGGAATGGGTTAGAATTTTTTTTTTTTCCAATTGGTACAAAGCACACAATTTACCCTAATTAGCTGGAAGATATTTATTTGCAGAAATGAAGGTGTCATATTGGGGGTAATTAATTTTGGCATTCTAGAGCCTCTCGGGGGAGGGGTGGGGAAGGGAAAACAAACCAACCCACTTAAAAAAAATAAAAATGTATCTTGCTCTGCTCTTGTCTTGGAAAAGCATTTTGCTATTAACTAAAGCAAATGCTGCACAAATTTCCAGTGACTAGGGCTTTTATTGTTATTTGACAGATGGATGTGCTTGTTTTTAACTGTCCTGTTTTGCCTTGATTATCTGCGTCGTGTCACTTCTGGCTGAGCACGACGAGGCTAGCGAATGTGTTGGCACATTTCAATGTGGACTACCTGTCGGTAGGAATATGCTTACAACAATAACGTTGCAGCTGGAGTTAGCGTATTTTTTTTATGGCTCGACTGAAGCGTAGCGTTACTTTCTGGGCCTCGTGAATTTACTAATTTCTACTCTCAGCATCCCAGCAAGGCAGGAGCTCCTTGCTCCTGGGGTCCTCCAAGGGACAAGCAGTGTGAGGGCTTACAATGGAGTGCCAGCCTCCTATCACCAGTGGGTCCTTCCAAATTGTCACTGCCACCTGCTTAGCAAGAAGCTAGGGTTGTTGACTTGTGGGTGTTTTCTTCTTTTGTTTTGGATTTTTTTCCAAAGAACTGAGAACAGCCCTGGGTTTCTGGACACGGTTCCTTTGCTTAGAAGTGTGGCACCTGTTTATGGCTGTGTGCTGTATTCTCTGCTGTGGCTTTTGCCGTATTAGCCAGCAAAGTTCTCGGGGCTGGCTTGAGGCACAGGCAAAGAGGGCGCTTGCCAGTGAAGCGGGCAGCTGGGGGGGCACAGAGCAGCTTGTGATTCGGCGTGCTGTTTTGCCTGTGTTTAGAAGCCCGGAAAGCTGAACCTGAGAGAAGGGTTGTGGAAAAGAGGCAGTAGTTGCTGCTGGAGAAGCACAGCCACCATCCTTCTCCCTGACGAACAGCAAATTTGACCCTCTAGATCTCTATTTCTCTCCCTTATCTTTATCTTGCTGCTTTTCATAGCTGGAGTTATGTGTCCCTGTTAGAGGCTTAACTTTTCATCTTCAGGGAAGTGAGATTCTCCCTGCATTCCTCGAAAGCCTTGAAGTGGCCTCATCCAACACTGAACATCTGGATTCCTCTACCCTACTTACATAGCAATGCAGTTTCAGACCGTTATGGGTGCACTGGAGCAAATAATCCACTCACAGAAGACCAAGTGCTGCTTCCCCCCCTCCCCCCCCCCCCATACAGCACCGAGCCCCTGTGAAAGAATCCATATTTCTATGTTTCTGTAACATCTGGGAACTGACAGTGCCTTTACACTGCTCTACCTCACCTTTCTCCCTGTGCCCTCTCTGAATGGCAGCACAGAAGCTCCACAGCATATGGGGAAGACACAGATTTTCACACATACTTCACAAACACTACCCATCACGCGCACAGTGGAGCTTTTCCACCCAAAGAGTCCGAGGGAGGACTTAACACTGTGTTAGATGGGAGTGCAGACATAGGCACAGGTGACTCCATAATGAGAATCCCCCTGCGCAGAAGTGAGCGCAGCGTGCCTGAGCGGTGTTAAGGGAGGGATGACAACAGGCAGGACCCAAAGCACTGCAGAGATTTGGGGGCAGTGCGGAAGCCCCTCTGGCACTGGAGCAGAGCAGCTGTTTCACCAGTGCCCATGCACTGGACCGACCAGAAGGGTCGGTCTCACGGAAACCTCGGGGCAAATTTGGCCAGCTTTCAGCATTTAAGGCGGTGGCACTCAGCAGAGAGCTGTAATTGAGGCGTGTGAACATGTCACTTCTCCGCTGCCAACGAAAGCGGCGCGGATGCTCAGCAGCCGCTTTCGTGGCATTGGCACAGGGGCGAAGTGTGGCCATGGCTGCTGAGCTGCCCAGCTCTGGGGCCACCCCGGCTCCCTGCCACGTGCCTCCAGCCTGGGCCCTGGGTGATGGGACTGCATCTCAGTGGGCAGTTTTCCTTCTCAGTTTGGGGTATGTTAACGCTGTGTCCTGCCGTACCTCTGACTGGTAGCTCTGCCGTGGTGTTTTTGTGGGGAATCTCCTCAAAACACCACGTGGATGTCTCTGGGCGAATAGTCTTTCACTTTCAAATGCCGTTAGCTTATCTGAAATGAGCTGTACAGTGCGTGACCGTTACCGTTTGTTAAAGGAGTGGGCTGTGCTAAGTCCCAAACACAGGTGTCTGCATTGTGTGGTCTTTTGCTACACCTGGTAGCCTGGCATTTCTCCAGACAGCTCAGCACGAGAGCCAGAGATCAAATGGCTCTCCTTAGACAGTTTCTGTAGGTAACCCCATGGTGTTCAAAATTAATTAGGTCTCTTTAGAGTATTCCTTTGATGGGAAATCCAGTGTCCAACTTTAACTTATTTGTTTTATTTTTTTTTTTTAAGGTTCCTTTGGCTAATGTTGGTGGAATATTATTTCTTTTTCTATTGCTGGCAAGATAAACCGAGTCATTACAGATAATCAAGTCCCAAGAGCATGATAGCGTGCTTCACTTTCACAGTTACTGCTGCTGTGTGTGTACATACATAAAGCAGCTGCACATACCTCTATCTAATGTAGTGGTGACCATGGACATTGCTGGAGTTACTTTTCCTATGGGGAAAAGTGCAGTGGACTGGAGCAAAAAACTTACTAGCTCAGATTTCATTCCTGAGTTTGTCAGTAGCTCACAAACAATACCATAGCTTCAGAAATAAGGTTCCTATTTACAGTTGTACAGTTTTTCTTTGCATTGAACATGAAAACTCATGAATACTCCCATCCTGCTCAGTACTGTACTAGGCATCAGCTGCTAGAACCCATCTGACTTTGAGAGTATGTGAAAATAGAAAGGGGCAGAGAACAAAATCCCGTATATCTGTTTAGTATGATCTCAACATCAATTGTGCTTCTAAACATTTATCAATTAAACAGCAAGCTGATGGTACCCAATTCTGGCTTCCTCTACAGCAATGCCAGGCTCTTTTTCAGTGGTGCCCAGGGACAGGACAAAAAGCAATGGGCACACACTTAAACATCTGAGGCTCCATCTGAACATCAGGAAATGCTTTTTCACTTGAGGGTAACCAAGCACTGTAACAGATTTCCTACAGAGGTTGTGGTGTCTCCAGAGTTGGAGATGTTCAAAAATGTCTGGACACAATCCTGGAGAGATGACCTCCAGAGTTCCCTTCCAACCCCAACCATTCTGTGATCTCTGTTCTTGTTCCTGTTTCCTTTTACATACTGAATGATTTCTTCCAGAGCAGAGAAAATAATGGGAGGGAAAGAGATGAGTGACAAAGAATGGTAAGGGAAGCATTTAGGAACCTTAGCATCGGATAAAGAAACATGAAGTAGCCCCTGAAATGTTAGGGAACAAGAGGTTGTCGCAAAAGAAACCTGGAAATACAGAGCAGAGGAATGCCAAGGACTGGCCACAGATGCAGCAAGTTCAGTCCAGAGAAGCTAATAAGCATACAGTGCTCTGGGTGTGAACATTAATTGCTTGCATGGTGACCTAGGACTGGGAGGAACCTCTTGGATGTCAAGATCTGTTCTTTTTTGACACGTAGCTGTTGTATGGAGCAGTGCTGTAACATCAAGTACCTAAGCTCCCTGACAATTCTTGCTATTGAAGTGACTTTTTTTCCAGGTCCAGGAATGGGTCATTTGGCAGTGTGGTGCCTTGCTGCTCCAGGGACCCTGTTCTGTCATGATCCTGGGGGCTGCACAAGGAGTATCAGCCTCCTACAGTGTCACTCCAGACATGCAATGAACTGAAGAAAAGACATCTATTTCTTTACACCCTATACAATATCAAAAAAAGCCGTAAGAGAACAGGAAGCATTCTGTGTTCATCACCTTGACATAACCAGGAAGGCTGCCTATTCCCTTTGTTTTTCACTCTTCTTCCCACCTGCCCCATGCTAATGCCATTATGTCTTTGTTTTGTGGGACCCTGGGGGAATCACTGATGCTGTTGTTATGGGAAAGGTCCCTCCACAGCACAGAACAGACTGAGGCTGGGCCTTTTCCTTAATTTGTTTTTTTTTTTTTTTAATTTGAGGAGTTCTGTTTGGGTCATCCTGCCCAGTGATAAGTGGCAGGTGCCACTCCTCTGAAGAGAGATTACATTGAAGTGTAAGCACAGGAGTGTTTTTAGCAGGCTTTTATATTAATGATAGCTAGATGCATTAAAGCTTAATTCTCTGTATTTGTTTTTTTTTTAATCCCCATTGACTAAACATATAAACCAATGTTGCTGTGGCCACGTGGAGTTCAATAAGAATACTTACTGTGTTATTTATCTGTCCTTACTAGCAGTAACTTTCTTAGTTTCCAGGCTATTGTTCCTGAGACTATTTTCTTTCAAAGAGGTAAGGGTGTCCTGGTGTCTCTCTAGTGCCTCTTGTAGCCTGTTGATGATAGTTATATCTGAATACAGGCCCAATGTACCCCAGTCCTGAGTTGCAACCCCAGCGGCTGTCTCCTCCCCATCCTCCCCGCGTTTGTAAGGCACATCTTGCTCACGCTGCAGTAACACTTTGAACTCTCCTGTTTTGTCAATCACCTTTTGTGCTTTCCATCAGGTCACAAATTCTTGAAACGAAGTCTTCTTCCACAACTGATTCTCTATGTTTCCTTTTCACAGTGTTTCTAATTTTAAACTTTATCAGTACCCCTTAGTCCAAACCTGAAGTATCCCACGAGACGTGCCTTCTGTTTCCTTGGAAAGTGTCCCCTGAAGTTTCTGAGGTAAAAAAGCTTGTCAGGGTTCTGGAATACCCAGAGAAACTTGATGTGTTTACCAGAGATGCTCAACTGTTCTACACAGTATTTCCCAAACGTTGCATTGCGTTTTCCCTGTGGCATTCACATAATACTGTTTCAGTAATTGAAAGTTACAGAAATTGGAGCTTTATCATTTAATAACCTTCCCACTTGCTGTTTGCTCAGATGACTATGATCTGGTTACAAACGTTATGTAAATATCTTTATAAACAAACAGTAATCAGTCTGTGGAGGGAAGAAGGTCAGAGCAGGAATATACTCAAAATAAGAGAGGAAAAACAATATACCTGGAATTCAGACTGGAATTCAGAAAATTCTGATCATTCCCAATTTTATGTGAAAACAGTGCATGTGCTGACTTCTTAACAGCTATGGAATTCTTGCTTTCTTGCAAAGTGTTAACCCAGGGTATTTTGGCTGCCATCAAGTGAGAGAGGCTTAATATCTGGCTAATCTCTTATTAAGGTACTTTATTCTCGCTCGTCGGAAAGATGGTCTCTTCCGTCTTTTATGTCTGTGATCTAAGATCTAGGCCTCCACTACAGCTTATGGCTGGGTTTTTGAAGTGCCAAAATATAAGTCAGCAGCAGAAGCAGAATAAAAGCAACTCTCGGGCTACTTCAGGGAGGGGAGGGCACCTGTTTGCATCTCAGTTTGAGCATTCTCCTCTGAGCCACTGCGTATTTCACGAGGATATGAAGTTGTGCGTTACTAGCAGAAGTATCTTAGCATGGATGTTAGAGTATTTGATAAAGACCTGGTGGTTTGATCAATCTGTAAGAGAGATCAACTTTTTTTTTTTTAACTTTGGGAAGAGGAAACATAAGGCATAATTTCACCTGTTTTGGGGTAATTAGAGCTGCTGTCAGTGGAAATTGGATGTGTTGGGTGGCTGGGGGAATTCAGTACCTGGAAAGAAAGTCTTGGAGGTTTCAGTCCAACATAACTGCTTGATTTTTATTTTTTTTTTTATAAAGGAATGTGATAGTAGACCAACTAACCCCACATAAAGAAGTGTATACTCTTGGCCTCTGACAAAAAAAGGACTCCAGTTGTTTAGCAGAGGAGCCAAACACGCTGCTCTAAATTTCAATGCTGCAGGTGCACAAACATCCTAAAAAACCACCAGTTAAGGATGTTTGTATTTCTCTCCCCTCCTCAGGTGATTAACTGAATGCCGGTGAGTGAGCCACGAAGTCTGTATTTGCACAGGGCTGTTCTCTTGTAGCTGTTTTTCAAAAGATCCATAAATCCATGGACTTTTCCTTCTGACATTCAGATCTAGCTGACTGTCCTGACTTTATAGATCTGACTAGCTTTACTCAGCTTCTGCTCAGAGAAGTCTCTAAATCAACGTGTAAGGCAGACTTTAAAAAGGGAGAACATGACTTCTGTCCTCAACCATCTCCTCCCTCCCAGGGCACTTGGTACAAATTTTATTGGAAATTGCGCCTGGCAGTATGTGCCACTTATTTTCCTTTAATCCTGTTTTCATCTCACTTCATAATGATTTCAGGAATGTTTTTAGTTTCCAAAGCCAAGGAAGCAGTTTCTTCTAGGCGGCAATTGCATTTGCTGTTAAATAAAAAGAAATGTGGTCTTCTGGCTAAGCTCTATAAAGATGATTGTACAATCTGTACTGTACGCTTGGAAACTGCTGCAACAAGACGTGCACCATATGGTGCATGTGGTGTCCCCTTACCTTCAGTGTTTCCTTAGTCAGGCTGGCATGGTTGGTAATGAGCTCATTTTTTAATAATGAGAAGTATGGGTGATTGTCTTCTGGGGGGGAGGGGGGAGTGTCAGTACATGCAAGAAGAACAGGTCGAAGAAATGCTATTTTTCCTGCCTCAGCCAGTTCTGTCATAAGCTTTAGGTATATAAAAATCAGGGACTTCATTAGGAAAAAAAAAAGTGAGTCTGAAGAACAGAGGGTTAAGTTTAACATGATGCCATGACAGGAATATAGAATTTAAGTAAGAATGGCACTGGGTCCTCCTTCCCTATAGCAAAAGCATAGCCCATAAGTATGTTGGCATAATAGGGAGGTGAAATGCAATGATCAGCTGGGTGAGAAGAGAATGGGAGACCTAGTATCCTTGGGAAACACTTCTGCATGATGTATTCTTCTTCTTGGAAGCCACCGCGGAGTAAAACCCTAAGAGCATGATACAGAGAAGTCTGAATTAAAATTTCCTGTACCTGTGTGCTCCTGAAAACCAGAGGCAGAAAAGGAAAACCATTAAGACCATCGCCACTCTTTGGCAGAGTGGTTTTAGCATGTCACCATACTTGCCTGATCTGTCCTAAATAGAAATAGCCAGTTCAGGGAAATTGCTGACCTGTACAGCCAAGCTGACACAAAACACTGTTCTAGACTCCCTACTACCTTATGTACTGGTCATGGTGTTTGTCCTAATAAAGGATGTGCTCTCTGAAATAGGCAAGTAGTAGACCACCTGAGTCTATGAAAGCTTGAGATGGCTTTTTCCCCTCTATCTCTCACTGAGATGTTTTATTCTACATTTATTAAAGATGAGGTCCGTCAAAAATTACATGTTGCTGCCACTTAAGAGCGTGGAAAAAATCAGCATGAATCTCATGCGCTGCATTCACAATAATGAATGACGTTGGCCATCCTTCTAAACTAAAAAGTAAACTGATGTAATGCTTTGCAAACAGCTTGATATTGCTCTAGATTTTCTTTTCATAATGAAAATAACATCATATTCTATACCTGCAACAACATAGTAGTTCTATAGGCAGCTGTGAGTTCCTTTAGGCTATACTGTCCTTTCCCATTTTCCTGATGGGCAAGCATTTAATCCAGTCCTTTTGCAATCAGATTCCTGAAGACAAGCAAAAAGACAAAGAGGAACAGACTTATGCCTGAACCTTTGTCACCCTCTTCCCCTTATTTATCATTGCAGTTGTCAGGTATGTAGACTGAGGCACATACCAGCCAAGAATACTGCTCTGCTCTTTGTTCTTTGCAAAATGTCACTTGTTTGCTATTGCCAAGTCCATTGTAAAAGTTAATCTAAGAAGACTGAAGCTCCTTGAAGTGTTTCTTTTGGCTTTGGTTCTGGAAACAGATATGGGATTTATGTGCTGGTAGCTGGTTTGCTAAAATATGCTGTTGGTAGAGACTCAGTTTGGAGAATCTCCAAAGGCTTGTAGATTTAATTTGGAGAAGCATCTGTCAACTTGGGTTTTCAAGGCCTGTGGTGGACAGCAGCCTCAATCGGAGCACAGTCAGGCATATTAGGAATGAACGTCCATGATGCATTGTCTTAGGCAGAAGTTTAGAACCTGGTTAGAAGGTTCTTGAGCTTACATTTTCATAGTAGTCTATTCTGATTTCCTAACATAGGCTGAATCATGAAACCAAAAGAATTATGTTGATCCTAAATAAAGGGAACATCCTTTGTCAAGAGCTAAAACATGATCTTTTCCTACAGGCTACAAGTGCTAGAAATCCTGTGTAGAGTTTTCCATCAAGGACCATGACACTAACCTGAGAAGAACATGGGTGGATTGTGTAAAACGGAGGCATACTCGGGGCTGAAACTGCAACTGCATATAGGTAGAGCTGCATGGAAAGTAAGGGGAAATAGCAGCACCCACTTGTTCATGTAGTGAACAAAACTAACCTGGAGTCCCATTGTAGTTACAAATTGAATACTGTCAGTGCTGTCTTCCCAAGAGCTGGCAACTGAAGGGACTCCTAATAGAATTGCTTCTGCTGCTAGGGCTGTGATGAGTTGCTTTGGAAAGCGAAAAGAGCAAGGGACTTCCCTGCTGATGATTCTTGCTGCAAGGGGATTTAAAGCCCCAGGCTCCTTCCTTGAATGAAGATGGTCCTGTTACTCCCTGAACTTCAGGGATATCCTACGTGTCAAATCTTGGATTCTCACTTTCATTACTTGAGGACAAAGTATGCACAGAAAGGGGGGGGGGGAAGACTGCATCCTTCTTGTGCTCCACTCTTATTGTCTTAGCTAAAGACACCTCGATGAGGATTCATGCCAAAATAAATATTTTTGTATTAAAGGGCAAATAACATAATTGCTGATTTGATGAGTTTGAAGACAGGCACCAAGAAAAGCATTTGGTTATTAGACAAACAAAAGCTGAATTTTCTAAGCTTAAATTTACTTTTTTATGAAAAATAGATTTATATTGCAATGGCTGTTAAGAAATAGACAATTATCTGTGAGCTATTGCTAATCTTATTAAAATCCAGGCAAACATGAATTCTTTAAATTGTCATTATCTGAAGTCTCAAAAAGTTCACATGGGTTTCTCACTATTTGTTTTTTGTGGTGGGCTGGGGAAGGAAAACATGCCTGAGCCAATGAAAGATTTTTGCATATCATAATAACGAAAAATAATAATTGCATATATGTGCACATATATATGCATGCTCAGCTTAGAAGTCAATAAACGCTTGCCCACTGCCCAGAATCAGGCTTTAATTCTCCGCTATTTTATTTCTCATCATTTATCCGTCTGCAAAGCAGAATTTAAAATGTTATCATGTTGATTTGGCAATAGCCCTTTTGCATTAATTTGCACTGGTGAAGTTAAGCAAAGGAGAATCAGAACCTGAAACTTCAGAGTGTGTCAGTTCAGAAAATTGTCAGACAGGAATATATGTCCTTCTGCTCCCATGTGGGAGTGGACTTGAATTACAAATCCCAAATTGTATTTACGCTGTGGATCGTTATCTTACTCCCTGGGATGCACAAACCCAGTTCAAGGTCAAGGATCGCTTCGCTCTAAGGTGTGAATGAAAGCAATTTCATCACTAGTAAAATAGCTAGTCAGGGGCTACCAGAGAGAGAGAGATGATTCAAACCTATGTTTCCTCAAGAACGCTCAATCTTGTTTTGCAGGACAGACAAAAGACAATAATAAACCTTTGGGGGCTGTGCCATGGCCTCATTGTCCAGGAGTTTTAGAATATATTTTCCTGGTATATAAATACCACAACTCTTGAGGAAAGGAATTTCAAACAGAACATCAAACGTTGTAACTACGAGACCGATCCTAAAGACTCTTCACAATTTACTGGCTTCCAATAGGATCCTCAGTGTAAATAAGTCATTGATCTCATTTGAAAGCTAAATACCCCATGAAACTAGATTGATGCTTTTCCTTGTAAAATTCAAGATAGGGACAACACGCAGTTTCCACAGAGATTTTCCTTTTGAGTTTCAAACCATGGTAGCTTTGAGGGGGTTTTGTTATGAAAAATATCCAGCTCTGAGGATGGATAAAGGTGTACAAGTTTTTTCTGTTTGAGGCAAAGAAAAGCATTTGCTTTCGTACCCTTTTCCAAAATCAATTTGACCACAAGGTTTGCCAAGGTATATGCTTACCTGCAGTTCAATGCAGAAAGCCTTAAAGACACTTTACTACCTTGTAATTGGTCTTACACGTGTAAGCCTAAATCTTCCTTGGGGTTCTGAGCTGTGGTGAGTAGAAATCTTCTTTGTTACGTAGACATGGGTTTAGCTGAAATATCACTGGATTTACTAGGAAATCTGTCTAAGATGCTGTGTTGCTCTGGACAGCCTCTTGACCTGAGCGTACCCATTACTCCTTATGTTGTGTTATGTCAGGAAAGGATGAGCTTGAGAACAGTCTCTTATTTGCTGCTTCCAAAACTGTGACTATCGGCTTCTTGTTGTTGTTGCTTCATCCTTTTAACACACGCTGCTTTGTACACACGTATTGTATTTCTAATAAATGCTTACTCCAGCTGAAAGCCAGATCTAAAAGCATCTAGTCTGCATCTGTTAATTTTTAGTATTACCTCATCAACCTGTTTGCTGACATCCTTCCATCCAGACTGAACTCTTTCTGAACTGTGTTCCACTGTTACAAATGTGTATCGAACTATTTACTCTTCTCCCAGCCCCAGAAGACAACAGACTATGATAGAATCTCATATGTTGTTTAAAAAAAAAATAATAATTACTTCTTAACCTTTATAGTTGTGAGTGGAAGCTTAGGGATTTGATCCCTTTCCCCACAGCTCAAAAAGCAGAAAGAAAATAATAAAGCATCTTAGCATGATATCAGTTTTGAATTTTCTGCCTTTCTGTTGGCTGAACTTATAATTTTTTCCTTTGGTGTTTTTCTGAGTTGACATTCAGACCCTTGAATTACAAGTCTTATTTTAGACTTCCTGAAATAAAATTCCATAATAGCTTGTGGAGGTTTTTAGTTTAGTAAAAATTCAGCAGTCCCATCATTAAAATTGTAGCCTCAGCATTGTATCACTACTTTGGGCAGAGATTAACTTAAATTCTTCAGAATTAATGTCATGACAGTTCTGTGTCTGAGTGAGGACATCAGGATCTGAGTAGAGCAGAGAATATAGACCCACAGTATAATTCTCTTTGGGCCTCTAAGGATCAGTGTTACTCTATCCTGCAACCACTCAACTTCACTCTTTGAAGCGAGGAAACATTGGTTGATCGATGATGATCAGGAGCAGAACAAGCATAAGGATCCAAGCTGTGATGACATGACATCAGGTGAAAACTGAACACTATTTTTGGCTTCTCCAGGATTCTCAGGAACTCCTACTTCTCCTTCTTGTCGGATCCATCTCTGACCAAAAACCTCCACCGTGGGTGGTTCACCCAGTGTCTGGAGGGGGGAATGGAGGAGGCATATTTCCACCGTCACCAGCCAGGGCCTCAGTGAAGTGCCAACTTCATACAAATAACAACAATAGCCACAAGACACATGTTTCTCGGGCAGACTGGAGTCTTAACACCATATGGTTGTCAGTGTTTACAAATGAGGTGTTAATAAGTTGTCAGTTACTTACAGAAATGAAGGGAAATGGACTGGATGAGGAGTGACCTTGAGTTAATGGAGACTATTATGACATACTACACAATGAATAATCTCATAGTTAATAACTAGCTTGTTCTCATCCATATCCCTTTTCATGTGCACCTTCTTTTATTACATCAATGATCAAGTAGTCAGTGCATATGGCTGGAGGGAAGGAATTAAAAGGCATAAATAACACACACTAATTGAAACCCAACTGTGAATGCCTGGCCTCTGTGATTAAACCTTTTATCACATGGATTGTCCCACTCAGGTGCATTCATAATACTGAGAAAACGAGTTAGCTTTTTTTTTTTTTTTTTTTAGAAAAAAGCACGTCTTTCTTTCAAATGTCCAAATTGAATCATCTGAGAATTTCTTTGACAGTAAGAGGGCAAGCACTGTGGATTTAACAAACGTTTTCCTGCATGTATGCAAAAATCCTCCTCTAGTCTTCTGCTCAGCCGCTGGTGGCAAGCACTTGGAATACACCAACGCTGCACAAATAGAGAGTGAGCGTGAGAGCTGGCATTAAGTATACTGAGGGTCAGCTGCCTTGGGGTTTTCCATCCCTGTTACAGCTCATTAATGTGGTTCCTGGGATTTCTTTAAAAAAAAATAATAAATAAATCTACTGGATGGGGCTAGAGCTGCCTGAGATTTGCTTGTGTCCTGCCTGCCTAGGGTTGTCTCAGCACACAGGCATGATGCTGGATTTCTCCAGGCTCTCTGCCTCCAGCAAACATCAGTGCACAGCCTTGCTGAGCTAGCAGGGTGACTCCGAGAGGGATTTAGCTGGGAGAGTAGATCAACATTTGCCTGACAATAGGGACGCTGCTGGTGTCACCCTTTACACAATGTACAGCAGAGTGGGACCTTGATTACCGTGATAAAACCAGAAATGATGGTGGTGGTATTTATTATAGATCACTTGATGGGTAGACTGCCTGCAGCGGCAGTGAATGAATGTTTTCCAGGGAGCAGGAAGAAGCCTGGCTCCTGGTAAGCCTCAAATGTAGGAGTTTGGTTTGTTTATAACTCCGCCTGGAAAGGGTTTTCCAAGCATTATCCAAGATTTACACCTCTGTGCTGTGACAACCAGACTGTAAAAAACATTGTTCTTGACAACAGCACCCAAGTATTTTTCCAATTCAGGTGGTTCACATCTGCAACGTGATGGACTTCTCTTAAAAAGTGAGTGCTAGTACGAACTAGATACTTGGTATTCCCTAAAGAAAATTGTGGAGGACAATCCCTGTGTCCAAGCTACACAAAAAGCTGATTGCTGCAGAGAATGCAGGAAAATAACCCTAAACCAAGCTCACAGTCCTGCGTTAGCAGTGAATAACCCTGATAATGTATTTTAAATTACTTGGTGAAAGATATTTGGCTTCTCTCAAGGAGATTTATCAGCTAAGACAAGCCTTTGCGGAATGCTTTTGAACCTAAACTACATAACAGAGGCCAGTAAATACAACCCACCAAAAGGAGAGGAGGGCTCTGGGAGCCATTAGAAATATAAATTATTTGGTTTTACTGCAGCATTCAGCTGGAGGGCTCTTCCTTGATTTAAACAGATGCTTTGTTTCCCCCTTGCTGTCCACCGTGTTTGCACTTGTCCTGCCAAACGTCCAAAGGCAGTTAAGCCAGGTAAATCAAACAATTGGTTTGTGCTGCTCTTAACCAACCCGGTCATATTTCTAGCACTGCAGTAAATGTGCCAAATGAATATGGCACTGTGTAGAATTCTGGACTGGAAACCTACCTGAGAAATCTTACTTGAGGGCAACAAACGTTGGTAAAAGAAGCTTGAAACTGGTAGCACTAGTTCTTCATCTACAGGAGCTAACAAGCACCACAAAAGCTGTTTTATCCTTCATGCAGCACCTGAGGTTTTGCACCTAAACTGTTAGGGCTTTCTTAAGTCTTACAATTTTTTTTTTGCCATATTTAAGTTGCTATAAAGGAGTATGTATTCCATGAAGAATGTCCTTGGCATTTGAAAGTAGAGAATTCAATAGGCTAAATTATAGAAATAAATAGATTAGGTTTTTATACCACGTCCTTCTTGCAGAAAGGATTCCCCAAAGCCCTTTTCAAATCAGCAGGTTCCATCCCAGGCGAGGAACGGATGAGGGCTCACCTCACTGCAGCTTGCACCAAGATTTTCTCTAATGTATCTCTATCAGCTTTCCTGAGACTGCTTTTGCTTTGAAGCAGGGTAGGAGAAAGCAGAATCCTGCAGGGACCATGCAGGCAAAAGCAACTGCTCTGATGTACTCTACAGTGGTTCATACGCAGCTGGGGATGTATAAAAGCTGTTTTATTGGCAAGGGGGATGTTGGCCAAGGCACCATGGTTATACAGTAGTGCCATGGGACTATTAGGTTCCACAAGAGCAGACACTGTGCATTTTGAATTACTGTTGCCTCTAAAGCATAATGCTGCCAACAGTGCTGTACCTCCACACAGTGGTTGTCATTCAGCATTCAGACTTTGCCAGCGATTCTGAAGTTCCACTGCAAATCAGCGACTCCTCCGTATTTCACGATATCAGATCTTAATGGTTCAATGTCATCCTGATACAAACGAGAGAAAGACTTTGTCTTACAAAAAGCTTGGTAAACTTGAGAGCATATACATTGTGAGGAATGATCCTGTGTTGCTGAGCCCTGAACTGCTCAGGAAACTACATATGTCCTTTCTGCTTTGCACTCCTTTAAATAACTTGGAAATAATTCAACTTGCCTGGAACTTTCTACCTTTGTGCCCATCAGTACATACAGGGTTAAAGATAAAGCAAGAAAAAGCTATGGTACATGTTGTACCAAAAAGGAAAGGTTTCCATCTCATTAGACTTGTGGACAAGTATATCAAATTTATTGAATAAGGTAAAAAAACCCAAACAAACACAAACAAACAAACAAACGAAAAACCTAAACCAAACCAATGCCCAAAAACCAGCCCTGCGTGGTTTTATGAAACATGATGCCCTACAGGCCTGAAGACCTTCAGTCTAAGTCAGAGTGATTTACTAGAAGGTTTGTGATCTGTTTACATCAGGGTAAGAATAAAAAAAGAGCAATGTACAAAGATGGATTATGACCCAAACCAGTCATTGTACACTGTGGTCTTCAGCCTCGCTAACCCACAGAATTTCAGTCTGTTCAGGCCCACCTGCTGGGCAAGTCCAAGCTGTCTTGTGACATGTCCTCCTGCCCTTGATGGAAGCATAGTATTCATGGGTCTTCATCCTGGAAACCCCTCATTCTCAAGCGCAGTAACAAGCTCTGGTGTATTAGATACCATAAAGATTTGTGAGTCCCCTGGAACATGGGTAATTGTGTGTTGGTGAAGGAGCATCGTTAACAGAAACGATGTCTCTGCTTTGAAGATGATCCAACTTGTTGTTTCTCCTTGTGTAGAGGTGACCAGTGTCTTGTGGCACTGTACACCTCTATCGTCATAATACTACCTGTAAAATTAATTTTACATGTGTGTATAAATTGGTGCCAAACTATCTCAATTTTAGAGTGACAGTCATGTTAAGAAACAGAAGAACAAATAGAATGGGATTTCAATCACATTTCAAGAGCAGGCACTAATTATTACCATTTACTTCCTTCAAAACTGCATCCAAATCCTAGGTGAATTTTGTAATGTTAGTTTTAACTTCAGTATTGTCAGTAAAAATTTGGTGCAACCTTACATGAACTTATTGACTAGGGCTGAGACAAATGGGGGAAATAGAGGAGGGAAAATGAGTGGACTATGCATATACATTACTGTTTTTTTCAGCAAAATAAATTACCTGCCCCTCCCAGTTGCTGTTGAAAACATGGCTATGTTACATATGTGGGTTAGGCCTTGTCAACACTAGGAAGTTTTGCTTTTTAACTTTGCTCATATCATAAAACTGGCGAACCACCATAGAGTGAATGCAGTTGTTACCAATGTAAAAGTGCTTATGTTAGTATATCTTCTTCCAGTTCAGCAGAGGAAATAAGTTGCGCCCCCATAAATCACCTGATGGTACTCAGACTCTACTTGCAATAGGGCTTTTATTGCAGCACTTCACTGGCAGTCAGGCTCACGAGCTCCCTTTCTACCCTGACAGTGAATCGGGACGTGGCAGTAGGCGCAGCATCCCGCTTGCCTGTGTTTCAGTTTTCCCTGAGCAAGCAAAAGGTAATTATGAGATCTTGTCAGAAAAAAAGTAGTTGTTTTCTCCTCTTGGAAAGTATAAAATCCTTTCAGCCTCAAAGCAAACATGCAAAATTTCAGCTAGAAAGCTTCGTCTGAAGCTCAGGCGTTTAAATTCAGAATTCTGCCTCCGTGTCTCTTCGGAGATGCTTAGGTTGTTCATGTTGCCAACGTGCTCTGTGCTCCTAACACCCTCTGTGAGACTCACCTTCCAACAACCAGTCCTTCATCTTGCAGGCTGGTTATCACTCATCACTCATGTCCTTGTTAAAGTGTAGAAGAGGCAGGTGGTGAACGCAGCTTGTAAGGCAGGACTTCTACTGCCTGAAAAGCTGTGGAGGTACTTACATGGGAAAAATGGGAGAGGACAGATATTTGCCATTCATAACTTTTTTTATTAAAGCCACTGGATTCTTGTTTTCAATAAAAAATTTACAAGAAAAGGAAAGTTTGGAGAAAAAAAAAAATCAGCCAAACACTTTTTCCTTGGCCAAAGGCCCTATTTCCCTTTCTTCTTCAAAAGAAACAGATTATAGGAGAAAAGGCACCGATGAACCTGATTTCCTTCTTTTGTCAAGAGGGTGGAATTAAAAAATTAAAATGACCATGCAGGAGTTAAGTAGTGCATCATGAGCAGTGACTGAGACCATTCCTTTCTTACAGCTAAATATCTGTGCCCTTTTCTTTACAGTGCTTTTCACCACCATAGCCAACATGAACATGTAAAGACCGAGCTTCAGGAAGTCATTAAAAGAGGCTGCTGAAGCGTTTGTTTTAAAAAGCAAAGCATGTTAAACATTACTTGAAATGAACACGCAGCTACAAAGTGTAGATTCAGATGACTGTTTGACCCATCGGGTTTCCACTTCCCTTGATTCTGAGGTTTTACATGGTTCAATGACAAAAACAATTGTGCTGCAAAGTGCTGACAGACGAGATAGCAGAGAGAAGGCTGTATTTCTCTGGCCACAAGTAGAAGTTCAGGTTTCATGCCGCACCAGAGTGTTTTTAGACTCTCTTACAATGCTGCTGTTAGTGTTTGGGTATCAGCGTATAGAGGCTCTTCTGCCTTGATATAGGTCTACAGTAGTATTTTAAATATTAAAAGATAATGTGTTCTTGATGCTTTGAACATTGTGCACTAGATTCACTGTAATTAGGGTTCCTTGAGTGAGATTGCTGCCATGCAATTCCTCTGAAATGTAGAGATGCGTGTGACCCAGACTGAAGCACTCATTGACTTCCAGAGAATTTAAATCTGGACTCGGGCATTTTATTGACATGTTTATTTGATGTGATTTTTTTTTNTTTTTTTTTTTTTTTTAATTCTCTTTTCCTTCAGTTGCATGTCTAGATTCTGATGCAGTATTAGGAGAAAACAAAGTATCTACAGCTTTCACAGCCTAAGTAGAAACAGGAAATATTTAAACAGACTAAGAACCCTTTTTCTGGTTTTGTAGGATTCTTATTTGCATTTTGTATTCCCAAGATTTTTGGGACAAAAATCTGAGGTTTGTATGCTTGCATGAACAGAGCACCCACGCCTTTTGAAGTGGAGACATTCCTAGTCACAATCTCGTCAAATTACAGATGGTCTGAACGCTGATTATCCAAACCTTGGGTTTTTTTATTTGCATGATGGAGTGTCACCATGGTATTACCAGGCTCAATAGTTTGGAAAGTCGGGATTTGATTGCCTTCATTTTCGTACAGCTCTGCCTTGGCAATCAAGCGTTCACGAACGGTTTGACTGCAATCAGTCTTTCGGGAGGCTGTACCCCCAGTTAGTCCAGTAGCAGGGCTGGCCTCTGACTCTGAGCAGTAGGGAGGGGAATCCCACACGGTGTCTTTTGCTGTACAGCCTGTGACACAGATCTTATTTGCGACTTTCTAGCCCTGATTCCCTCTCCCGAGTGCTTCACCCTTGATCAATTTTCATAGCATAGTCATATTTATGCCTGCCCTGTGCCAGTTCATGGTGTCCCCCGCCCCGTCCTCCTCAGCTTTGGTCCTCGTCCTTATAATCAAATCCCTGCACAGCTTTGTGCTTCTGAGACCAGGCACTGGCCTTGCTCCAGCCCTTCAAACTTCTTTCCCTCACTTTTGCAGGGATTCCCATGCTTCTTGCTTTTTGAGTCTGTTTCCATCTTAATCTTCAAACTGGAATTTCCTTGATTTCCCCGCTTCCTGATCCAGGCCAAACCCTGGCCGCTAGCCATGCTTTGTGCCAAATGTGGAGGTTTGCTATGGCTTTTCCCTTCTCTATGTTCATGGTTTGTACTTGGTTTGAATTTAATACCTGGGTCTGCCCTGTTTTTTACCCTGAGTGGTCCTGGCTGAAGTTTACTATTTTCTACATTCTCATGAAGAAAAAGTCTATTATGCCAAAGTGAAAGTGTTCACCTCCATTACCCTTGATCAGAAGAGAATTGGGGCCGCAAGGACCTCGCTTGCCATTTTCACACCACTGATCCCTGTGGTCAGACAAAACGTTTTGCTATTCCCTCTTTGGTTCAGCTACTGGCCGTTCTGTCGCTAATCCCTGTACTTCCCTTTTATGTCCCTATATGACACGTGGAATGATCCTGCCGGCAGGCAATTTATGGTGAAGGATCTCGCAGTGCGTTTCAAATTGTTACTGTCCCCAAGATACATTTTCCAGACAGCTGGTTCAGCATGCAGAGGCTCATAACTCAGTATCTTCCATCAATGTCTTATGCACATTAGGATTGTCAAGGGGATTTTGTCAGGACCATTTGCAGAAAGAGTGGGCTAATAGAGAAACGTTTGACTCGGTTTGCAAAGAATTTGCCAGGCGATGCCTATTAATAATAATGGTGATGATGATTGTTATTGTTTGTTTCACTGGGACGTATGTCATTCAGATGTAGATTTTGGTCTGTTGTGACAGTTTTATTTGCGATCCGCTTTTCCCAGGGGTGTGAATGGATTGCTGTTTATACAATGCAGCTGTGTTTTGGGTAGACTGGGACATAAGCTCTGGACATGATTCTTCTCTGAGAGGCTCTGGTTTTATTTCCCTGTGACAACACTAATATGTGGCTTTTACAATTGGTATGAATGGTGAATTTTCCGCAAATTCATCAGAAAATTGAGGAACACAGAATTTTTAAGCAATTATAACTCGTACCAATTATGAAGCTACTGTAATCACAAAGTTACACAAAAAGGAAATAAAAACTCAGTAAAAAATCAGGCATAAATAGAGATTTGTATCCGGATTAGTACCTCAGAATTGGGCCTTATCCTTCAAAACACATCACTAAGTTAAATAATACACGACAACTGGCTGCATATATGGCATTAAACTCTATGCAGGGAATTCTTTGGAATACTACCATTAGGATAAAAACAGGAACAAGAAATGAAGAAACTGAATAAGATGAGGCCATTATATTTTTAAAACAATATAATATGTTAGATCAGGTCGAAAAGTATTCTCATCTTTCCTGGTTTTGGCTGAGATAGAGTTAATTTTCTTCCTAGTAGCTGGTCTAGTGCTGTGTTTTGGATTTAGGATGAGAACAATGTTGATAACACACTGATGTTNAAAAAAAAAACCAACCTCAAATGGCCAGACTATATGCTAATTTCTGGGGCATGCCAAGTGTTGACCAACTTTAGATTGGCCTGTGGACCAGGAATCTTGGACCTGATGAGGAATATGAATGCCTTTGTTGCAGGAGTCCTCACCTTCTTTTGAGAGACCAGGTTTTAATTTCTCATCATGTATGTTTAGATACTAGTCACGAATACGCCTTAAGCCACCAGTCGCTATTTAAATCCCCTGGCCTTCTGTTATGATATTCACTCCAACCTCTGCATATGCTGGAATGCATGCATCAGTTTTCCACACACTTGTGAGCAAATATGGCAACTGCTTCTGTTCTAGCTGTACACAACAGATGGGAGCCAAAAATGAAAACATTCACACAACGTCCACAAATAGTTGTTTATTTTGTTTGTCTCTTTGTATCTCTGAAGGTAAATCAGAGGAGCTGAAGAAAAAGGGGAGGAGGGGAAAGAGTCAAAGAAACCTGAAAGTACGCATGGGAAATGGTTTATGACCGCAACTCTGATATTGTAACACTGAGAGAAGAGGAATGCCATCAGGAGGTAGAATTCTACACGGTTGCAGAACCCTAACTCTTGCAAGAGTAACAGGGTCTCACCTTAATGTAGCTATTAGTGTACCATCAAAACACAGATGTGTTGCCTTTTCAATTCTATTTCATTCTCTCTCTGCTTCCATTCTTTTTTCAAGGGTCCTTCACGTGCCAGCACTATACACCACTACAGCAGGGCTCTGTTTGTTTTCACATGCTTAAATCTTCAGACACACATACATAGACAGTGTGGTACACAAAGGATCCTTGAGCTGAAATACGTAAATTCAGACCTATAGAGTCCTGAAGTTAATGGCGATTCTTCCTCTAAGTAGAAAATATCTTTTTCTTATAGGAACTCAATTTCCTATAATCCTATAAATTGCCATAATCCTATAAATCTATGTGTTGACCTTGTGGATCAGGGTCTTCTCTAAGCTACAGATAGGATAGTAAGGATTTGCCAGCGTGGGCTTGGAATGATTGCATTACTCACAGGTAAATAAACAGAGTTGTGGGAGTATCTAAGATCAAAAAGAATGGCACAAGGGACTCAGCAACAGATGTCAGTTTGTAAGAAGCCATTCAGCCTAAAAATTCGTAGTTGCCTTCATGTTCGGGACTGGGGAAAGGATTCTGTCAGGCCAGCCAATGTAGCAATGGCACCTTTCCATATGTGCCACATATGAGTTACACCACCAATGAAGTTTGGGTGGGATCACCCACAAGATGTTTTCTTTCTGAGCTACAAGTTGTGATTTTTTTTTTTTTTGAATGCCTTATTGTTGCTAGTTTTGCTGCTGTACCTGAACACAAGACATGCTTTCAGCCAGTTCCCTCATCTGGGCAGCATCTGCAGTGCCACCTACCCTGGCACTTGGCTGCAGGGGGGGCAGAGTCCTGCGGGAGGCTCTAGGTGCACCTTTTCTGTTGCACGTCCCTTTCCTTTCCCCGGTTTGCTCTGTCCTACCAGGCTTAATCTACAGTTGCAGACGTAAGAGCTTTATCCTCTGCTGCGCTGCGCTCAGCGGTTCATCTCGGACTAATCCAGTGTCAGCATAAAACCAGCTTTCTCACTTTGCAGAGAGGCTTTCAGCAGCTTCTTACTGGATCCAGAGAGCAGGGACCGCGTGGTGCCAGAAGAAGCAGGGCTGCACATGGACCCTTGGCTCTTGGGAACGCAAAAGCAAATCAACGACTGAGTCCTGCGTGGCCTCAGGTGTCTTCCATCTGTGCACTGACTCTGGCGTATGAATGAGCTCAGCCACACCATGTTGTGAGGTGAGGAAGGAAGATTACTGATTTTTGCTCAGGAGGCTAATGAGGCTGTGATCCCATAAAGGCATAAGTATATATATTTAAAAAAAAAAAAAAAAAGGAATTTCAGTAACTTTATTTTTGGGTAGTCCAGGTAAGGTAGAAAGGATGTATATTCTATATATACAACATATATACATAGTTGTCTGTATACAACTATCCTGGGATCTCACTGATTTCAACAAAAGCTGAAAAACTTCAGCATCTTTGAGAACGTAAACACTCCAGTATCAGTCAAGCTCAGCATCTAAACCTAACCAAAAATCTGGGGGAAAAAGCGATGCCTCTGGTTTGTTGTAGGTCACGTGGCCCTCAACCCAGGGAAAGAAACCAGGAATCCTGACTCCATGTCCTAAAAAAAACATTTCAGCCAGTTTCCACTCCTATATATGGCCAAATCATGGAAGAGGAAGTGTTCAAATCATAAGAGCATTGTGGTGTGTCTGTGGGCGCTCTCCTTCTGGGTCACAGGCTGTTCCATGTGATTAACAGGTTGGCAGAGGACTAATTGATTAGGATGAGCAGCTTGTGAATCTTAGAGCGTTGTGAGTTTTCAATTTAGATATGTATCAGAAAGGTCAGATGCTTCTAAGGATCTCCTCCTGTCCCTTAACTGGAGAAATCAAATTGACAGGTGTGTCACCTAGAGAACTGTACTGCAAACTGTATCAGAAGTGTCAGGAGGTGCCAGATTTCTGTGTAAATAAGGGACCTACTCTGTTTATTTGAAGCTGTGACATATTTTCCTGATTTGTTGGGAAAGCAAGTAAAGGTTTCAGGAAAAATACCTGATCCTTATACCTTAACGTGTTTGAAAACTTAATATTCCCAGACTTTGCCAGAAATTTTGTAAGTTCCTCAAATCACTGTAGAAACTGCAATAACTGCTATTTTCACAGATACACAAAACTGATACCCTAGACCTTCATGATTTGTGTCCAACAGCATAAAAATAAACTTGATGGAAAACCATGAAACTAAACGATTTTATCTTATCCATCCCCACCTTGTAATCTAGGGGAACCTTTTGCCAGTCAAGAGCCAATGCTGCTCTATGCTGCATTTCCCAAGTTTTGCACAGTCTATGCTCGCATACCTCAAATGACAAGTCTTATACCCAGGAGGTGCTCCACTGCCTGGTCCATCACCAGGAGACTCCTGCTCTCCCACATCCTTCTACCTAGCCATGACTTCCATTTACATACTCCTTGGTTTTGTCTCATTGATTAATTCTTTTGGATTTTACTGTGTAATTAATAATTCAGAGTAATAACCTTTGACTGAGATACTAATTGTACCGTAGCTGTTGTATCATTGCAGCTGAACCTTGTTAAACTTTCCTATGAACCTATCTACTCTTGGGTCATGAAAGTTTGTGACCAGGTAAATAACATTGCTAGCAATGTTGGCTTCTGAAAAGTTTGTGAAAGGTTTTTATCTGTGTCAAAATGTCTGATGTTGTAACATGATCGTATCATGTTCTCCGGTTGACTCGTAGTTTGAAGTGTTTCTGGCTTGACCTTCCTAAAGGGTCCAAAAAAGCAGACCCTGAAATTAATCTATAACTTGAATGTTTCAGTAAAAGAGTATTTTTTTTTTAATCTCTTCCTGTTGTCTCTCTTAGCTTTTAACAATGATGGTAAATGGGGATGTCAAAAGACTACTCCAATGCTATATACGTGTGAATTGCCCAACTCCTTACATCCAAGGGGAGAAGGTAGTTCAGATAAAATTATGATAGCCCAGTTTATATCAGCTGTCAAAGGTGTCCTGATACTGTTACTGATACTTAGAGCAACTGCACCAAGCAGTTCAGAGAAGCAGGTGGAGTATTAGTTGGGGAGAAAACAGGTAGAAATGCTGCAAAATGCTTTATTTATCTGTTTTCAATAAGCAGTTTCAGTGTGTCTCTCACACTTGATTGTTGGGCTTTTGGTTAAATCCAGAAGCACCTGGAAATTGATGAACTTGAGCATTTTGAGGGGAAATCATCAGGAAAGCCAGCACAGGTCAAGAGGTCCATCATCTGTCTCCTGATCTCAGGCATTTCTCAGCATTGCCCTGTAATGCACTTATAGTCGGGATTTCTGAAGCAACAGAAAGCACCAAGGAAAGTTTCACCCCCCTGGGAAGTGATCAGAGAGGAAACAGGAGCAGACTCTTCTCTACCGGCAAGGTGACCCTTCCTCTCTGAAGGTGCTTTCCAAAGGGATGTAGGGATGAAAAGATTTCTCTTCACTCTCAGTCTTGTCCGTGTGAATAAAGCCCCCTCCTGTTCTTCTTCATTTCTTTGAAATAAAGTTATTGCCTAATAATAATCTCTTCTAGCTGAACACCTATTTTGCCAGTAGGAAAATGAGACCCTTATGCAAATTTACTGGAAATATATAGTCATTTCCAGAAGTGCTTAAATGTGTTTAATTCGCACCACTGTAATGAAGTTAATAATGCTGTGGACTTCTGCTGAAATGTGAGTTTGGTTGTAGAAAGAGAGAATGGGGAAATGGAAAGGAGAATATCTAACAGGGCTGACTTTTTTTCTTTCTTTTTTTTTTCTTTGTGAATTTGGGCTGCCTTCTCCCAAAAGGCAGAAAAGAATGAGAAGCAGTAGAAAGGCTTACATTGGTTCATTTTGGCCACTATTCAGACCAAGTGACTGAATTTCTTTTCTCCAGATATTCATATTGTTAGGTTGGTTTTCCAGCATTTGCTGATGATGACTGAAAACGCTATGGGTTGACATGGAGGGGTACTGAGAACTTGTGAATGACCTGAAGCGGAAAGTATTCTTTTACTTTGGGCTGTGTAGTGTGACTTCAGGAAGAAGATGGGGCCCCAGCACTGCACGCAGGGCTTTGTGCCAGGTTGTGGGGAAGGTGGACCAAGGCCTACGTTCTCTTCGTGCAGATTTCGGTCTGCCAGCTCTTACATTCGCGTGGTTGTCAGCAGGCTGTCAAAAAAAAAAAAAAAAAAAAAGGTGCAAAAAGGGGAAACTTAAAAGACTGTGAATCATGTTGCAGAAGCTGCTAATGATCGCCCTTCAGCTGCTAGCACAATGCCTGTAAATGCCTATTTAGAAAAAGAGCAACATGAATTCTAATGCCAGTGATCAGCACTCTTGTGGTTAGTAGTTACATGTGTGGTGTCATTTTCTGAGGTTAAATCATATCTCTTCTTTCCCAACCAAGTGTTCAGAATGATTTTGTCTTTTTTCATAGCTCATTAGAGAAATCAGAATATTGGAAAAGCTACTGTGGTTGATGTGTTGCCACCCCCTGATACTAGGAAAGAGAGTTGACATGTTTTTTTCCAGGGAGGAGTATTCTCTCTTGCACAGAGACCTACAGGACTGAGAGCAGAAACACAGGGCAGGGTTTACTCCAGCCTCTCTTCTGCATGCGTACATGGTCATAATAATTTCTTATGGCTCTATATGTCAGTCCAGTAATTGTCTTCTCCAGGTCAGTATGCAGAGCAGTGTCCAGTGAGTCAAGTCAAAATGGTTACCATCATTCTTTTCTGCAAGATACTGCTCTGCCATCTCTTACTCCTCAACGTTATGATACTTTTCCTTCTGTTAATTGTAGATTTAACTACATTTGAATTCACACCAACCCCATAACATCATCCTTTTTTCCCACAAAATTACTCTTGCTGCTGCGTTTTAAACTTTTAATCTACCTGTAGGCACAATTTATGCTCTCTGTCTTATTTTCTCCTATTTCCTTTGTACAGTGGAATTCTGCAGAGAGTCCAGCCACAAAGTCTAGGCAGTCCATAAATCTCACTTAATCTCTGAAAGCAAATGTAATGAGAATTGTTCTCTGGTTTTGCTACTGCAACCTGACACTGGCTTGGAGTCTTCTCCAGTCTCCAGACAATGAAATGACATGGGGTTTTTGTGAGGGCCTGTCCTCAGAAATCAGTTACACCTTGTGAGGTTTTTTTTTCATACAGCTGTATATTTTTAACCAAACCCATTGATGGATTTTACAGATATCAAACAACAACAACAACAAAACCCCACAAGCCAGTCAAGGCTTGTTAAATTTAGATTAACTTGTTTCCTACTCATTCAGAATAGGAAATGCCAATCTTTGTTGTTTTTCAAAGAGCAGATAACATAATTTTTCTACTGGGCTCAGAACTTTACATGCCAAATTTCAGCCCGGAGCACAGTTTCTCAAACCCTGTATTATGTTTTTGAGTGGAGTTGATCTGTTTCAGTCTGTCAGCAAGAATTAGACCTTTGGGCTCATGTTCAGCCTTATCATTACTGTTTGAAAGGTTTGGCGTTTCCCCTGAAAGTCTCTGAGCTATAAGACTCAAAATTGCCCAGGAAACTTACAGTTTTCTAATGACACAACACCGAGGGAGGAAACCTCCATCCCTACACATAGACCCAATAATGAGTCACTAAAAGGTGAAGGGAGATCTGAGGGGGGCAGTTTAGACTTTCTGTTGCATTGTTCTTGAATGCTCCAATAGCAAGGCTAAAGATGCCAAGTTTGAGATATTTATCAATCAATTGCTTGTGATTTAAATTTTAAAAAATAAAAGACAAATAAGGAATTGTTCCAGGGGCAGCAGCAGGAACAGTATTGCTGGAGAAAGTTTAAAGTCAGAAATAATTCAGGAAGGTTATGCTTCATTTTACCTGAAACTGGAGCCATATGCAGTCATTAGTTCTTCCTCTTCACCAGCTCTGCTCCTCAGTGGAGTCCCTGTTTCTCTGACTGCATATGAACTCTCCAGACAACATGCTTCTAGAACCAAGCATAACCCAGCGTGTTTCCTTCTCCTTCTCTACTGATGTTTCTCTGGGACACTCCAGTTTCACAGTGGGCAACCCAGTAAGGTGAATCACACGTGTAGTCAGAGGGAGAACTTCTCTCACGAAGTGTGTTGTTTGGAGAAAGCATATCTCCAGCAATACCGTTAGCTCACATAGTATGTCCAGTTGGCAGATGTCCCATCATTATAACACACCCTTTTGCCTCAGTTTATCGCTAGTCACCCTATGACTTCATTCTGCAATAAGCCTCTTAACCAGAAAAGGAACTAGAATCATGGAATGGTTTGGGTTGGAAGGGACCTTAAAGATCATAGAGTTCCAACTCCCCTGCCATGGGCAGGGACACCTCCCACTAGACCAGGTTGCTCAAAGCCCCATCCAGCCTGGCCTCGAACACTTCCAGAGATGGGGCATCCACAGCTTCCCTGGGCAACCTGTTCCAGTGTCTCACCACCATCACAGTAAAGAATTTCTTCCTGATATCTCATCTAAATCTACCCTCTTTCAGTTTAAAACTGTTACCCCTTGTCCTATTGCTACACTCCCTGATAAAGAGTCCCTCCCCATCTTCCCTGTAGGCCCCCTTTCAGTACTGGAAAGCTGCTGTAACGTTTCCCTGGAGCCTTCTCTTCTCCAGGCTGAACAACCCCAACTCTCTCAGCCTGTCTTCATGGGAGAGGTGCTCCAGCCCTCTGATCATCTTCGTTCTAGAAGATGGACATACTTGCAGGCCAAATGCTGTGTCTCCTAGAGGCAAAAAGATCAAAACCAGTCCAAACTGACTTTACTTTCAACTGAGAGGAAGACTTCTGGGTCTGCCAGTCCTCACTGTACCAGCAGTCGGGCAGCAAGCTCTGCAGTGTCCCACCAAACCACCCGCCTCAGGAGGGGGAATAGCAGGCAGGCAGGCAATGGGGCAATGTTTCCTTGCCAATAATATTCCTGCAGATTTCAGATACATTAAGCTGGTGTTTTTTCAGCATAAAATAGTTCCGTGGACACTTCCGTGCAGCTGCTGTTCTGACAACAGTGATTGACAGAAACAGGCCGGGAAACGTTCTCAGAGCTGAAAAGAAAGGCTGAGGAAGGCAAAGAGAGTGGCGAGATGGGGTGAGGGGAGGAACAACATTGAGCAGGAATCTGTGAGGAGGCTTTCCTCTATTCCTAATATTTTGCATCGTAAAGAAAAGCCCCTTTCCAAGGTCCCTGTGACCCTTATTGCTCTTATTCTTTAGCAGAGAACACAACAAACACGTGCAACAACTACTGGATGGGACTATGTTTGCCGTGCTTTTCACTATGCCAAGCATTATTTTTTTCTTATTAATGAATTAAATTAATTTCTTCTTCTTTTCTTCCCCACTTGTTCATATTGTGTTTTCTTGATTGAATAAACACTTTCTATTCTGAGCTCTGAAAGGCTGTGACAAGTGTGGATTTTAAAAGCAAATCACATATCATTTTTGCCTCAGTAGTGATGTTGTCACATGTAAAGAGCCATCTATGAGCATGGTTATGATTAGATAAGTATGTATATTGTGTTTGTACTTAAGGGGCTTCTTTGTGGCACTAAGAAATCAGTGAAGATATCTATCTGACTATTAAGAGATGTGGTACCAAAATAACAGAGGGAATTCAATGAGGATGTTATTTTCTCTCTGACCACTACTTTGATATTGTAAGTTTACTTACCAGAAAGTGCAACTATCACAGCAATACTTTGCTAAGTCAAATATTTTGATTAGTCTTTTCTAAAGCCTCCTGAAACCAATGAGAGTTTTTTCCATTGACTTGTAAAAGTTGTGAAGTGGGTTGTCTGTCTTTTATGGATGGAATCCAGGATGGGAATATACACTTGTTCTCAAATTTATGTTATTTTCTTGCAAAGTAGAAAGATTATTATATCCTTAAAAATTGCATTCCCCAGCTTTGAGGTGGTGTCTTTCATATTCTTCAACCTTTGGCTGCACAAAAGTTCTGGATGTCCACTAAGTGCGTGGCACAATTGCTATCTGCTGTTTGCAGAACACAGCATTGCCCAGTGAGGTCTCCTTGGTTTTAATGCATAATTTCCACAGCCTTATTAGGTGAGTCAGGGGTCTAGACTGGTCTCCAGCTGTGAGGGTATGTGCCATTTGCTCACTTTGCATTACAGTAGGCTGAGATAAGCAAAGTACAAACTCCTTTTCCTAGAGTTTGGCTGTACCCCACTCAGGAGCCTGGAGTATGAAATCAAAGGGGAGCTTTATTGGCTCTTAATATAAATAGCTTATACAGAGCAGAGCGTCCTACTCTGCTCTATAGGATTGTGACAGAGCAGTATAGCTCTGGAATTTTAATGCTAGAACACAGAAGTGTGCAGAAGAGAGGTGGGAAGCTAGATTATTAGAGGTCATTCATAATCTGTTTGTAAGATATGGAAGCTTTCCTCCAAATAATATTATCATCAGCCTTCCTATCCATACATACATTTTTGAGCCATATTTGCTTTAAATTTAGGCTTTTTTTTTTTTCCAAATTAATGTAGGTGACATTTAGCCCTATGAAGTGGGTGGCATAAAGACTACAGAATTTTGTGTTTTAACACAACAGAGACAGCACCTCTTGCTGTGTCCTTATTCACAGCCTAAACTTTATCATTGTCATGTTCATCATAAAATCCTGACTGCCTTTTAAGATGAGGGCTCCCCAGAAGTGTTCCTTGAAAAAATATAAAGGAACAACTGTTAGCTTCTGTTTTATCTAAGGTCCCTTCAGGTATTTATAATACTTTATTTGTGCAAATGGTGACCCGATTTCCTCTTTCGATCACTCGAAACAGGGAGATAATGAGAGGTAAGCCTTAGCAAATACTTAGCTTCTGTTAACATTGAGGAAACTTTCATTAGGAGTGAAAAAACTGTGTGAACAATGAACAAGTTGCTGCAAATAACAAGGCTGATTTGCAGGATTTGTGAACGAATTGCAGACCTGGGTTTTTTTGCTTGTTGCTTTCTGGTTTATTCTGTTCCATATGCTATATGGATGGTTAGACTATTGCCAACATAGCAACATAATGGTTAGATTTTTTTTGGTCCAGAAAAAATATTTTCCTTGGCATATTCAACAGCATAAACATTTTGAAGATGCATTCTATTTATCTATATGAATCTCTAAATGATAGGGAGCCCAAGGAAGATATAATTTCAGACAATGTCTTGAATTTTAGGAAAAAATAAATAAATCCTTGCAATCAGAAGAAAGAAAATCTGCCCTCCAAAGTACACAGCGCTGCTTTTGTGGCTTATATGGCTGTGCATGCACTGAGGAAATTCTTCGTGTCTTGCCCAGTCCAGCTTCACAGTTACCCATGGTAGACAATCTCTCTGGATGCGGCAGGGTTCCCTTGCTCAGGTTTCCTTCCAAAGGATGATGTGCACACCTGGGGACCAGGTGCCTTGTAAATACACTTGACCTTTGTTTAGATAAAACATGCATTTAACAGTAATCTGTGCCAAGTCTTATCTCTTCCTAGTAACTGTCTGCCATAACAATTACCAGAGATTGTGTTTAACCAACTGATGGCAGAATGGTTGACTTTGCTCCAGCCTTTTGGCTTTGTCGCTGAAGACCTGGGGTGGCATCTGTGGTACAACTTATGGCAGAATAGGGGGGTTTCATTCATTTATCCTCAGGAGGCTGAGACAGTTTACAGGTTTTATGCATTCGATAAGATCAGAGGGCTTGAGAATGAAAGAAGCTGTTCAGATTTATTAGCATTATTATTAATTCAAATGATGGTTTATGGTCAGCGGTGTTTTCCTCGATGTGAATGCAGTTGAAACACCTGCCATTCAAATGCTTTTAAAAATATCTGTGGTACAGATGATTGACAGCTCTATGAAGGTTTTAAAAGTAAATAAGAGCCTGTTACACAAGATGACCATGCATCTTGACTGGTTGGACACCACTTTTTTTTTTTTCTCTCAAGTTCTCACTTACAGCCTAAAATATTTCCTTACCTGATGGTCTATCTCATCTTTTTCGTCTAGACTCAGAGCAATAGTAGAAAGTTGCCTTATTTTTTAACTCAAACAATAACCCATCTTAGAACCTCAGTTAACAATCTTAAATTGCTCTACTGACTGCTGTGAGGTTGGTTTGGACTGATGTCTAAATACAAATTATTGCTAACCTGTTTCTGAAATTCACAGAGAATTAAAGGCTACAAAACCAACGAGCGTTTCACGTCACTATGATTTAATTATGATGAAAATTTCAAGCATGTTAACTAGCATTTTAACATCAAAGCTTTGGACTCTAATTTAGGCAACTGCTATGATAATTGGTATGTACCCTAACATTCCTGAGAAACTAGCAAAGCTGTAGAAGTCTGGTACACGTATGGATAACTAAGGAGGCAATATGGTTCAGAGGTCTAAAAACCAGTCAGAATTAGGACATGTGTATTCAATATGCAGCGAAATTATCATCTTTGTATGTATTATATACTTGGTTTGATTTAAAAAAAAATACATCAGGAAGTGGCATAATTTCAACATTAACGTACTCAGCTAAATTTGCAAAAATAGGTGCATTCCTCTTGTGTTGCTTGAATCCAGTATCGTAATTTCTAAGAAGTCAGACGGTTTTCTTCAAAAAAAAAACGGTGCAGTTACAAATGAAAATTGCTGTGATATTTGTGAATTAGAAAAGCTTTGTGTTTCACATAGTCCAAAGAACTGGAATGAGAAGCATTCAGTTTACAGATGATTTCCTGTTTTCACAGTTTTTGCTTCTGCTATTGTTTCAACACAAGCCATATTCTCTGTTCTGTTCTTTCTTGAATGCGAAACAATAACACTGGGTCATAAAATATCCTTTTATTTATTGCTGCTTGACTTACCAAATCTCCCCAGACATTTTTGTTAATGGATTTATTATTAACCTTTCTCAGATAAAATCTAACAACAAATAAGCAAAAAATCTTTGGGCACTTGAACACAAAATTAAAATAACCTTGACTTACAGTATATTGTTTTCAGTTTAACGTGAGTTACCTCTTGAAATCAACTTTCCCTATCCAGTCAATATACTAGTGCTCAGCAGTCTTCTACAGAACTGCCATTTGACTTCATGTCACGGTTTGTTGTAGTTACTCTTTCTCATCTTTCTCTAGCCTCGGGGAAGCACTTTTTTCCTTTCTATTCCTTCCTTTTCTCAGCAATTTGAGAGATTCCCATCCATTTTTACCAGGCAGCAAAGGTGAAAGCATTTCTGTAATGAAAACGTGTTTGAGGAGAGCAGAACAATTTACAGTGTCACAACATTATGACACTGGCATCACAACATAATGCGTGGATGCTGTGCTCCCAAGCAAGGAGCACGCCACACAGCCGCTCCTGGCAGGATGTCAGAGCTGGTCTCGACTTTTCTTGTCCCCTGCTGCAAAAGATATAAAACCCCTTCAATCCTCGTTATCCAGCGCTATTAGAATACAGGGCAGCAAAAGGCAAGGGGGAATGGGTGAGACTGTCTTGAGGCTTTTGAGGAAAATTAGCTGTGTCACTGAGGGTTTTCTGCTTTTAGTTTAGAACGCCAAAGTAGCGCTCTTTCTGGGGCTTAACATTCATGACGCACAGGTTACTTTTTGGATAGTAACTATAGAGGATTGGTAATAGGGCCAAATGCACTTTCAGCTTCTCATGATCCAAATTTGTCCCAGTGAACTGGACACGGTAGCTGCGTAATAGACAGCTGCAGGGAGGACAACCCTATGAGCTGCTGAGCAGCAGGCACCGAGCCCCAGGGTTTCTGATGACTGCCGCGTTGTGATTCATGGGTCAACCACAGAGTTTCATTCAGCCACATGTCACTTGTTTTACTTCTACAAGCTAAGGGAGCTGCTACCTTCAAAACTCATTAAGTGTTTTCAGGTAAAGAACGGATGTGAGCTCCTATCCTGTCCCCAAGCTCCACCTTTGCTTTTCATAACAACCATGGCTGATCATGCAGCCTGTCATCTCTCTAGGACAGCCCCATTCTCCTGCTAACATCAGTAGAGTATGTGAGGAAAGTTTACCAGGGTGCATTGCAAAACAGGCTTATCTAAGGTAGGAGCAATAGCCATGGGCCACAGAGGATATGTCTCTGAATTATCTGATGATCTTCAAGAAAAATTTCACCCTAGACAAAGTCAGACACATGCTGAATGACCATGGAGCCAAAAGTTTTTGAAAATGGTGCTTTGCACTTCTTATCCAAAGGACTCAAGGGGGTTTGTTGTGCACACAAGAAAGTGATCCATCCCTCAAAGAGTTGGCATGGAAAGGCTAAATGCAGGTATGCAAGCTCGGTGGAGATGAGGTCTAAGCCTGACAAGTTAGACCTCACACTGAGGGTTATGTATGAGGTGGAGTATTTTCCTGGTGGATGGTTAGCGTTTTGTAGCAGTAGAAGCTATTTGGCATGGGAAAACTCTTTTTGGTGCTGATGATTTTGCTTAAGCACTCAAAGCAGGAGTTGCTCATGTTAGCTCCTTACCCCGTGGCTGCAGCGCTATCCATGCTCTGTCCAAGGCATAACCTACCAGTGGCTGTCCAGCACAGCCGCTGTCACGCTTCCACCCTCTATCTCCCCACGCTTCGAACTTGCTACCAGAGTGGGCAGGGAACAAGGGAAGACAGAGAAAATGGAGGTGGTGTAAATCTGGCAGTGCTATAAATCAACCCCATTACACTGAACTCTGTGGGGCTGACTGGAGCAACTGGTCTGTGTACAGAATGGAGAAGTGCCTTCCACAAACAGCAGTGTCAGCAAAGAAATTCTTGGGAGGAACGATGTGAGGGGGAAGCTTTAGCATCCACCTGGAGTTCTTGCCACTGAAAATTTTCTAGTGCTTTATAAAGTGTGGCTAGAGTGGTACTGCTTATTTAGGTGCATGTGAAGTGGAAAGAGACAAGGGTCTTGCTTGTTTTGATTGGGGGGGGGGAGGGGTGGGAACAGACCAGAAAAAAAACCCTTCTAGTATAAACATTTTGAATCCCTGCAGCCATCATGTAAAAGATATCTGTAGAAACTTGATTCTTGGTTAATCCCAGTTGGGTCCTAGTTGTTGATTAGCAAACTAAACTAGTGCTGTTGAAACTTTTGCCATTAAATGACTCCATAGAAACAAAGGAGCATCCTACCTCGTCCAGCTAACAGAAGGACCTGCTTGAATACCTACGGTTCACCATCTTCTTCTCTAAAGGCAGGTCCATCAACTTCTCCATCATTAGAGAGAGGATGGTGTTAACGGTTGACCTTAGCTGTCCAGTTGTGGGTGTCAGATACAATGTGTTGTTCGGAGCCAGCTCTCCATAGCATTTACTTTCCAGTATACATTACGAATACCTACAGACCTTGATAACCCTTTGATCTGTACAGGTGCTTACCCTCTCCAAAACAGGGTAAGGGGTAAGTGCTGTGATCTAGCCCTCTGTCAGAAATAGAGACTCGTTAGCAGGAGAAAGGAAATCATGCTTCTAAACAGTTCGCTGTACTGTGTGTTTGTGCAGGAAATGAAGGAGCCTGTCTGCTGTTTTGAAAACTGAGGGGATAGTTCCTTTCACAGTCATTAAGCCTCAGTAAGGATATTTTAAAAATAATCAATTGTGCTAGTCTGAGTGAAATAAAATGTCTTGTTGACTCTGTATTGTAAAAGCACATTTGAGATTCACCTTCTTTTTGATAGTTGGGCTGATTTGATTTAACAGGATATCTTTAATGTCTTGCTATAAGAAGAGAGAGGAGTGGTACGTGGCTGAGTTACACCGTGTGGCAGGATGCTGAGGCTCNAGCCCCAGGGTTTCTGATGACTGCCGTGTTGTGATTCATGGGTCAACCACAGAGTTTCATTCAGCCACATGTCACTTGTTTTACTTCTACAAGCTAAGGGAGCTGCTACCTTCAAAACTCATTAAGTGTTTTCAGGTAAAGAATGGATGTGAGCTCCTATCCTGTCCCCAAGCTCCACCTTTGCTTTTCATAACAACCATGGCTGATCATGCAGCCTGTCACCTCTCTAGGACAGCCCCATTCTCCTGCTAACATCAGTAGAGTGTGTGAGGAAAGTTTACCAGGGTGCACTGCAAAACAGGCTTATCTAAGGTAGGAGCAACAGCCATGGGCCACAGAGGAGATGTCTGTGAATTATCTGATGATCATCAAGAAAAATTTCACCCTAGACAAAGTCAGACACATGCTGAATGACCATGGAGCCAAAAGTTTTTGAAAATGGTGCTTTGCACTTCTTATCCAAAGGACTCAAGGGGGTTTGTTGTGCACACAAGAAAGTGATCCATCCCTCAAAGAGTTGGCATGGAAAGGCTAAATGCAGGTATGCAAGCTCGGTGGAGATGAGGTCTAAGCCTGACAAGTTAGACCTCACACTGAGGGTTATGTATGAGGTGGAGTATTTTCCTGGTGGATGGTTAGCGTTTTGTAGCAGTAGAAGATATTTGGCATGGGAAAACTCTTTTTGGTGCTGATGATTTTGCTTAAGCACTCAAAGCAGGAGTTGCTCACGTTAGCTCCTTACCCCGTGGCTGCAGTGCTATCCATGCTCTGTCCAAGGGGTGACCTACCAGTGGCTGTCCAGCACAGCCGCTGTCATGCTTCTATCCTCTATCTCCCCATGCTTCGAACTTGCTACCAGAGGGGGCAGGGAACAAGTGAAGACAAAGGAAATGGAGGTGGTGTAAATCTGGCAGTGCTATAAATCAACCCCATTACACTGAACTCTGTGGGGCTGACTGGAGCAACTGGTCTGTGTACAGAATGGAGAAGTGCCTTCCACAAACAGCAGTGTCAGCAAAGAAATTCTTGGGAGGAACGATGTGAGGGGGAAGCTTTAGCATCCACCTGGAGTTCTTGCCACTGAAAATTTTCTAGTGCTTTATAAAGTGTGGCTAGAGTGGTACTGCTTATTTAGGTGCATGTGAAGTGGAAAGAGACAAGGGTCTTGCTTGTTTTGATTGGGGGGGGGGAGGGGTGGGAACAGACCAGAAAAAAAACCCTTCTAGTATAAACATTTTGAATCCCTGCAGCCATCATGTAAAAGATATCTGTAGAAACTTGATTCTTGGTTAATCCCAGTTGGGTCCTAGTTGTTGATTAGCAAACTAAACTAGTGCTGTTGAAACTTTTGCCATTAAATGACTCCATAGAAACAAAGGAGCATCCTACCTCGTCCAGCTAACAGAAGGACCTGCTTGAATACCTACGGTTCACCATCTTCTTCTCTAAAGGCAGGTCCATCAACTTCTCCATCATTAAAGAGAGGATGGTGTTAATGGTTGACCTTAGCTGTCCAGTTGTGGGTGTCAGATACAATGTGTTGTTCGGAGCCAGCTCTCCATAGCATTTACTTTCCAGTATACATTACGAATACCTACAGACCTTGATAACCCTTTGATCTGTACAGGTGCTTACCCTCTCCAAAACAGGGTAAGGGGTAAGTGCTGTGATCTAGCCCTCTGTCAGAAATAGAGACTCGTTAGCAGGAGAAAGGAAATCATGCTTCTAAACAGTTCGCTGTACTGTGTGTTTGTGCAGGAAATGAAGGAGCCTGTCTGCTGTTTTGAAAACTGAGGGGATAGTTCCTTTCACAGTCATTAAGCCTCAGTAAGGATATTTTAAAAATAATCAATTGTGCTAGTCTGAGTGAAATAAAATGTCTTGTTGACTCTGTATTGTAAAAGCACATTTGAGATTCACCTTCTTTTTGATAGTTGGGCTGATTTGATTTAACAGGATATCTTTAATGTCTTGCTATAAGAAGAGAGAGGAGTGGTACGTGGCTGAGTTACACCGTGTGGCAGGATGCTGAGGCTCAGCAGAGATAAGATAACCTCACAAATAAACAACAGATGGCTGATGGTCTAATGCTTTGCTTTGGGTGAACATGACAGGGATTTATTCTTTCAACCTGGAGAAAGAGCCTCGGAAAGGCTGAAACTGCAGAAACGCATGACATGCGGGCAGACACAGTTTGTTATGGGGATTTGGTTTGAGCAGATGGTATTAGAATGCAGATCTATTATTAGGCATCTGCTTCCCATCTCAGTTATACGATGCGTAAGATTTAGATTCAGTTCCCCAAGGAACGCCTGGATCACTTACTAATTTGTACGTGCACATCTCTATGTGTCTTTCTTTGAATCCAGATGATGGGCTACATCCTGAGCTAGGTTAGAGATGTACATTTATAAAGTGACAGTAATGTAACTGGAGGCAGCATCCGATCTGTGTTCTCACTGCATAAAGAAATCCTTAGTGATAAACTCTTAGTTAAGGATTAATACCCAAAACAGACAGAAACCTCTGTGTTGTCTGAATAAGCATGCATGCATTCACCCACTGAGAAGGCAACAACGTGTAAATGTTCTGTAAGACCTGCAATTAGTGGAAACAACATGGATCGGGATTTCTTTCTGCCTTCTGTCCATTTTCCCTAGTGTTTAGGTATATCACAGGGTCAGTGCTATGGATGGCTTCATGTCAGCCTCTGCTCGACTTAAGACAGGAGCTATCCCGGGACCTGAGTAGGGTAGGAAGGAGGATAGCCCTCAGCACCTCCCCAGGCCAGTAACCTGCCTTGTACCAGAGAGCTGGAGCCACCAACAGCTGCCTTGCCAAGAACAGCCCAGGCTGGGTCAAGGATCTGACCATGTTTTACACCCATTCCCTTCCCTCACTTCCCCACTCCCACCAAACTGTGTGTGGGGGGATTGGAGAACTGTGAGGTATGAATTTCTCTTAATTAACACTTCCACTGTGAAGCCTTGGAGCAGAGAGAGAAGCATCCGTAATGCTGCACAGCTCTCCCCCTGGCAGACATGTCCAGCCCCTCCTAAAGGCAAGAGGACCACAGTTTCATCTGCTTGATCTCTCTGAGGGACAAGTTGTGCAGAAACTGAGGGAACCTAGCCCACTGAATTAGAGAAAGCACCCCCAGCTCAGCATCTCAGGCCCTTCTCTTCTAATATTTAGTGACAGGTATGGTTTAGTGCCGAATGATGCTGCCCTAGGTGTATTTCAGGGGTAGCTGACACTGTTGTGGTATCTACTGGGTTGCAGTGGAAGGAAGAGAAGGATACTGAACTTCAGCACCAGCAAAGTGACTGATAAATATGTATAGCAAAATTCTGATCAGATCAAAAAAAATAACGTATCCCTTAAGTTGTACTTCTCCGAAGCAATTTCTGGGTAGCATAAGTTGCTTTATTAATAAATAAATATACAGATTTAACAAGCAGTTCTCTCTTCTTACACAGAGAATCTCAAGAATGAAACGCAACCACTGAGGTCATTCTTTTGCTTTTGAATTCCCACCGTCTTCTGCAAAGCAAAAAAAGTACACTAACTTGCTGGTTTTGTCGATTTCTTTGCCATGTCATTTATGGTCCAAGCTTCTGTGTTTAGGACTGGGTGTATGTTACCAAAGTTAGTAGCGTTTAAGTGTGAACAAGCTCTCGCATCTGATCCCAGCTAGAGTGGGAGAAAAGGTGTCAAAATTCCGACGTTTACCCAAAGGTTGTGTTCTTACCTCCATGGTGAGCTGAACCTGCATCCTCGGTCTGCTAGTGTAGGCAGGAGGCCCATGCTTTGTGGCTGAAGTCAATGTCCAACTCATTAGTAATTCAGTTCTTCGGAGTGTATCGGGGTGAGGCTATTGTACCATTGAAACCATCTTAGTACGGGACTTCTGGTAGCGTTTAGGGGCTGCACATCTTTTATGCCAACTTTGTTGATCAAGCTGAGCATTTAGTCACTGTTGGTCCAGGATTTGCAGGTGTCCATCAGCTTTATCAGATCTACAGCTACATAAAATCCCATGTCTTTTTCCTCTCAGACAAGTATCCCAGCTACTCCAGACAGCGCTTATAGGGAGGAAAGGCAAATTGGACACCTCTTTCCTGTTCTTTCTGTAACTATAGATCAGTCTGGCTCAATTAAACTCAGCTCATATGATCATATGAGACCAGCCATATCTCTTCCAGCTCGAGTGTGGTTACAACCTTATTTAATTGCATTGTACTTCGTTTTTGCTGACTACTGAGCTGATCTCTTGAAAGGTTAGAAGGCAGATGAGGCATGATGGTAACATAGTTAAGTTCTCAGGGGAAAGTTTTCTCTGTAAGGACAGAGTGAAAAGGGATGGGTGGATATCTGAGATCCCAGTAAGCCTTTGCAGGCAGGGAGGGAAGTTAATAGCTAGGGGACTAGTCAAACTATTTCAGTACTGAAAAAATCAGTGTCAAAGGCCATTGCACTGATCCAAAAAATGCTGGGGATTATTAAGTTTTGCATTTTCACTTTCAGTACTAAAAATCATTCTAAGCGGAGAGAAAAAAATAAATACAAAAAATGGGAATGGAGAATAAAGCCTCTTTCATGAAAAGAGATGTAATGAGCAGAGAAAATTGCCTCTTTTCATTACAGCCTTAAGCTTGACCTCGTGCTCTGTCCCACAAGCTGTATTTTTCATTATTATCCTCAGAAATATCTTATATTCCATGTGCTTTTTCTTCCTATTGAAGAAATTCAGACAATGACGGCAATGATGGTGATGAGGCACCGTGTTTTATGGGAGCTAACCTGTGGCTGTTGTTCGTCCACTCAAAGCTTCTAAAGAACCTGAAAGTGTTTCTCCCCCAGCATTTGTAGTCAATTAACATTTTTTACCCTCAGCTGATGATATTTCAGACTGAGTAAACTGTATCTGTCATTGCTAAAGTGGAGCTGTCAGATACGTGAACCCCAGATTTCTCTCATTAAAAAAAAATAAAGGAAGGGAATAAGTTTTATGGATAGATAAAACAAGCAGGAGTCTACCCTAGCATAGCTTGCAGATGGCATAAAAACAAAATGTCAATCTTTTATTAATTACCAGCAACAATTGTTTCTTTTTAAACTTGGCAAGAGCGTTACATCTAATTCTCTCAGTATTTTACTTGAGGAGGTAGCAGCTTATGGGGAAGAGTGGCAAAAGTATTTATACCTCATTTAGAAAGTAAAATAGAATCAATCCTGAGACCAGCATTAGACTTCACTAGAAACAGGGGCATTTTGAAGAATGAAGCTCATTGCTGTAGCTAAAATCTTAAATTAATGACATAATGCCATATCCAGCTAAGGAAATCTAAAATGTGTAAGTGTCCAGAAATATGCAATGAAATGAGCCTGAACAAGGAGAAACACATTTGATTTTTAAAAATTTCTTTATTCCATCATTTTCCTTTAATAACAGGGGATCAAACCGCTCTACCCATTAGTGTTCACCACCGAGCACCATTTTGGGAGCTCAAATCTGAGTTGCCTATCAGTCTGGAGGTCTACTTATAAGCCACTGTTTTCCAGGATATAGGTTGTTGGTTTTTTTCCCCTGTGTATGTATGGCCTGCATTCCTGAGCATACTTCTGTGTNAAAAAAAAAAAAAAAAAAAAAAGAAAGAAAAAAAATAGTTTTTATATGGCATTATATTACTGGCTCATCTTATCATCATTCACAGGCTTTCTTGAATCTTTTTTCTTCATTCTTTTCTTCTCAGTCTCTCCTCACAAGAAAGAGTTTCCAGGTTCTTGATGACTCAGCCTGGTTTTATGTGAAATTTTACTTAGTCCCAGTTTTTTTCTTTTATTTTGGAGATACATGTTCACAATATTCCTTTATTCCAGATTAAAATAACGTGGATGTAATCATTTGAATAAAAAAATGAGTTTGTAATTGGGTGGAAATTTTATTGAAAGTATTCACTGTCTTTTAAAATATTTCATTTTTCTTTCTTTTTTGTAAGAAAAAGCAGATTCAAAATACAATAGGTTTTGGACAATGAAATAATTGCTTTTTTCCATCCAATATTTTGCTGAAAAAATATTAATTATTGATAACCAAAAATAAAGGAAGAAAAAAAAATTTCGACTTAATGTTTCTTCCCAAAAGTGGGAAGTTGTGCTCATTTAATGTGTAACCAACGTAACTCCACAGTAATTCTGCTAGTTTGTACCATTTGCAAATCTGAAATAATGTCTCAGAGGCTAAACTTATCTTTTTTTTTTTGTGCTGAGCTGGTTCAGCTGTGCATCTCTGGAGTCTGAACTCTCATTCTAAGATGGGCAGATCACTTATCTGAAGTTGAGTAATTTAAGAATTTAAGGTGCTCCTAAGAACCATGGTTGAGAAGAACTCACGTGTTTTCAAGCTTGGTTGACACCCTGCATCTTTAACAGGAGCTGACAAGACAGAGCTCCTGGTCTTCCAAGTCTCTTTATGTGGTCCTAAAAAAGCAAAATCACCTTCCCTACTCCTGCATCTGTCAGGTTCAAATATTCATCATTAGACGAGATACCATGCCCATTATTTTAGGGGGAAAAAAAAGGGGGCTATAAATCCCATAGGAGATTAACACATCCAAAGAGCCTAGCAAGGTTAATTCCCTGCCTGTGCACCACTACCTCCCGATGAAAGATTTGCGATTGAAGAGGAAAGACCTTCTCTAGCAAGTGTTTTCCTTATTGACATGATCTTTTATTGTTTATTCATGCTCACTATAGCAGGGAAGACCTATTTTCCTCCAAAGAGCCTATTTATAATGCTTTCTAATTTTCCATTTGAATGGCTTTATGACTTGTCCTTCAGCTTTGCAGAGTTTTCTCTGCTAGAGGAGTTTTCCTCCTCTCGTGAGCTGAGAGGCACAACTTGAGAAAGAGTACAATGTAGATCTTTTTTCCAATTATGCCAGGNAAAAAAAAAAAAAAAAGAAACAAAAAAACAACCATGAGGTGTGAACATGCCTTCTGCGTTTCCTGCAGATGTCCTGCTGGCCAGCCAAATGATTTAAGCCTCAATTTAAAAAGTCTTAATGAAACAGGACGGAGTATGAATGCAGAGCTATCTCCAGAGCACAATGGATTCAATGCTTTTTGCAGCTGTTTTGCAGGTACAAGAGAGGTACATTTGTGCCTATTTGGACTTGGCAAGAGTGAAAGACCCCAGGGACTCAGACTCAGTGACACCATGGTTGAGTAATCCAGCTCCATATCAAATGCTGACATAGCTTGTTTCACTTTTTCAACAAGTGGTTCCTGCAATTTTCCATAAAAGCAAAGCGATACACAAAAATTTCCTTCCCCTCAGGAACCACCGTGAGTTAGAAACACCCAAAGGAAGCCTTGGGTGATTTCTGAAACATGCAATGTCTAGGTAGGTCCAAAAGGATTAAAATTCTGGCTGTTCAGGGAATTCAATACTGATATTTTTTTTTATTTTTTAACTATACTACAAGATAGGGCATTGTTCCATACAGGGAGAGTAAAGTTGTTTTCTTGAAAGCACTTTGTAAAGGTGATTAAGCTGTCTCAGAGAACAGAGATATCCCCACTGCTAGCTTTCTCTGTGGAAAATTAAGGCTAGATCCCTCTGATGTAAACTGTGCTGTCTGCAGCTTGAGGCACTGGGGACAAAAGTCACAGCCACTATGGCTGTCATCAGACCAGCGACCTCTTTGGTCTTCTATGTGCTGCAAAGATTTCTCAAGCTAGTTTTCATTACTCTGGCTGCTCAAAGTTTCAGGCTGCTTAAGGAGCTAGAGACTGCAAAACATAATGTTGAATTTCTACTCTCCCCTGTCTGTGTTGGACACATCATACAGAGGACTGAGAGGGGCTGGTTACTGGTTGCTCTGGTAGATCTCTATTCACTCCACAAGAAACTTCGATACAGACCATGTTTATTTACTCTCTGAATGCCTTGCTAGGGGATGGGAACCGGTCCGTAATCAACGTCTGTCATACAATCATAAAATAATAGTTTGGAAGGGAACTCAGGAGGTCTCTAGACTGACCTCCTGCTCAAAATGGGGTCAGCCCAGCTTGATCAGAGCTTTATTCAGTCAGGTCTTGAAAACTTCCAACGATAGAGACCACTCCAATGCTTGACTGTCCTCATTGTGAAAAAGTTTCCTCTTGTATATGGCCTGAACCACTCCTGATTCAATTTTTGACCATCTCTTTTTCTTGTTCCATCCTGTTCCTCAGTAAAGAGCCTGGCACTGTCTTCTCAATGACTTTCTTGTAGGTATTGGAAGGTTAGGTCCCCTCTAAGCTTTTACTTCTCCATCCTGAAGTTGTGTGTAGGCAATCTTCCCTCATTGATCACTAGTGCAACGGTCAACTAACACCAAGGTTTTGGTTATTCTTGTTATGTCTGTTGATTTAATAATTAGATATGTCTTATAAGTAAAACAAATTCCTCTCTCATTAAAGCACTAGTAGAGTGACTCACAAGTCTATAGGCACTCATCAATCTAGCCCCGTTCTCCTGTTTAATCAGATGGAAATTTTCTGTGATTCAGGCTTATCTTTTTAACATGCAAACGTTGTCTACTGAAGCTTTGGAGGCAACACTCCTCCGCCTCAGCAATGCACTGCAGGGCCCGTTGTTTCTTTGAAAACGTGGTGGGAGCTGACACAGAATTACCTATTCACTTATGGGACACAACATCTGCGAAGGGCTGAAGGCAATTTTCCTAGCAGGACTATATTTCTGAAGATTTTTTTATAATTGTTTCAGGAATAGGGTCATGGCTCACTAGCTAAGAGATCTGTGTATGAATTAGGAGATGTGGTTTCAATTCCCTATTCCACTATGGTTTTCTGTTTAGACTGCATGGGTCTAAATAACAGGGCCATTAGCTAATCTTTCTTTATAGCCAAAGAAGGAAAGCAGGCACTTCCAGGGAATGCTTCCCTCCTAAACCAGACACCTAGGACAGTTCAAGCCTACAAGTACCTCTTTTTATCTAATGACTCTTAAGGAGAAGCCTAGTTTCCTAGCTTAGGTGCAGACACCTACATTTCAGAGTTCTAAACTTAGGTGAGATGAATCCTACTCTCAGTTTTTCTGACTCTCAGTCCTTGCCTTTAAAGTTGTTGGCTGTGTCTCAGGAGGGATTAATTGGAAGGATAAGAGTGTTAAAGATTTTGAGGCATCTAGGTGCCATGTAATAGAGGGAGCTAGGGACTCTGGTTTAGTAACATATACGCATGCAGTAAGGTATAGATAAAGTAGCTGTGTTGGGTGAAAGCAGTACAAAGAATATGATGGAAGATCTGTAGCTGAGGTCCTCCCAGAAATAGGCACAACACACCTCCCAGCTTCTCCCTCCAGATCAGGGCATGGAGAAGGTGGTGCTGCTTCTCCATGCAGGTGAATCTGTCTTTCAGCAGCAGCACCATGATAAAGAGGAGGAACCAAATTAATGAAACTCAGAAATTCACCTCAGCTTCTTCAGTTGCAAATCGTGCTTTAAATTTTTATGTGGAATGGTGTGATGGGTATAATGTATGATTCCATTTCAGGTAATTACATTTTGCCTGCTTAAAATTCTCCCTGTAGTTTCCACTGGGAAAACGATTCTTCATCTCTCCCTCCTGCGTCCCGCTGGGTAGGTACTATTGCTGTCAGAGAGTGGCTGCTGTGTGCCACCCCCATGCCCTCCACATACATACATACACAAATTGCGGTGATGTTAGATTGAGCCCTAAATATGCAGATTTTTGTCCTGCCTGTGACTGAAATTGGTTGGAATTGCCTGGGCGTAGCTGAGAGCAATATTTGACCTGCCATTTTCAAACCACAGGGGATGAAAGAGGCTGTGAAAATTCAGTGTTATAGTCATTCTTTGTATCTAGAGAACAACTTTTATCAAGGATCCAGAATCCTATAACTCTTCCTCATCCCCAGTGAAGCAGATGAACATCGTTTGATGGATTGTGAGACCAGGTAATCAGCATGAATGGAGTTAGATGAGTTCTTGCAATGTAGTCTGAGCTGCTCAGGGAGGTAACAGCCTCCCACCTGGATTACATGGTTCTACGAAAGGACATTTAATTGGTCTGTTTTACTGGGCAAACAGTCTAGGAGGACTCATATGGTCGTTGCCAGTTGAAAGAGGTAGTAACCAGAAGCAGAAGGGGGATAGCTTGTCTTAAAGCTCCAACCAAACTGCCAACAATTTTTAACTAGGCACTTAGTCAATGGTTAGACATGGCTAAAAGGCAACTGGATACCAGCTTTTCCCTCTTCTGCCAAACCCACACACAGAGCAAGCCTTACTCAGTGGTCCTCAATGCTAGTCCCAAAGTTCATCTGGGTTTAAAACTCCCTTGGCACATGGTGGGTTTTTTTTTTTCATTTTTGGCTGTTTTGTTTTGGTGTTTTGTGTTTTTTTTTCTGAGCTGCTGTGTCTATCTTCCCAGGTAGCTGCAGCACTGTGGTGTGTGCTAACAGTCCTAGAGCCTGCTTCCCGGTGGCATGAAATGAGGAAAGAATACTCAGGTGTTCACTCTGCAGACTGTACTGCTTCATTCTTTTCCTACATTCCTACAATTGAGCAATTTTTCCTTTTTTGCCTTATTTTTTTCCCCCCAATTCCCTTGCAAATGTTTCCTTCTCAAGATATATTTACATTTTATTCATGACTCTGTCAGGATTAATTTCAGCGCTTCACGCTGCCTGTGACTCCTCATGTATAATGAATGAAGCAGCAGCTGCTGCAGCTGACAGCCTGGGCACTCCAAGGGCGTATATACACCAGCATCACTGGCAACTTCTTACCAAAAAGGATTTTAATACTCCTGCTGTCTGAACCGCACTTCTGGCCAGGGCACGCTTTAGGAAAGAATTGTGGCAGCTCTAAGCAGAAAGTGCTTTTCAAATTATTTTCTTGCTCTTTAACTATGTGTATTGACAATAGCAAAGACTTTGGGTTCATCAGTGTCTAAAGGCTGTAAGATATTGAGTGCCTGGACTTGATTACCTTGGTGAAATCCTGTGGAATTACTTAGCCATCTCATTACATTAAGAAACTAATCCTGGATCTGGAGTAGCACACAGACACAGCCTCCGTTTTTCCTTTTTCATCACAGAGAATAACTTATTTATAACATAACTCTCCAGAGACCAAGGATGGTTTTGCACGCCACATGCTCTCAGGGAGTCAGAAGGATCCCTGGCTCTGCCACTGAGTTCTCGGGTAGCCATCGGCACGTCGCTTCCTCTTGGTGTCATGTGCTCTTCACATTCAAAATGGGGGGGGCTAATAATTTTTTATTTCTCCCAGAATTTTGCCTATTTAGATTAGAAGTTTTTTCAGAGGACTGTATTAAATGTTTGCATGGTCCCTAGCAATCTGGCATCGTGATATTCCTAGAGATTTTTAGGCCAAGCCATAATAAGTATAATTACAGTAATAAGAAAATGTTTTGGGGATCCCTAATTGAATTGCTACTCCAGCTGTGTACAGCACCCATTTGCAGTCAAGCAGAAAAAGAACTGTAGAAGTTATCTGGAAAGATAATGTTTTGTCTCTTTTTTTAAATGATGGAAAAATCAATTTTGAGGTAAATTGGAAAAAGGTATTTCAGATTAACCTTTAAAGACATCAAAATATCAACATTTCTAGATGATCAAGTTTGCTTAAATAGAAAAGGTCATAATTTTAAGTTTCAATATTTCTAATTATTATGGACATCCTTAATTTTCACTCCATAAATACTTTTAACATTTTGGCTTCTTTGCCATTTTTGGGTTGTAAAGCAACTTCCAGCATATCACACTGTCATCTCGGACTCGGACTTTATTTTCAAACCATGTTGGTCAAAATCTCAGATGACAGAACTCTCTTCCATCTTCACATCCTCTTGTGAATACAGCCCACAAGGTAGCAATATAGAATCCACTCTGGTGCCATTGTTAACTATCATGTTTCTTCTGGCTCATAAAAGTCATCCTTCCTTAAAAAAAAAAAAAAACAAAAACAAAGCCCCAACCTCAAACAAACAAACAAAAACAATGAAAAAAATATAATCAGTATTGAGTCTTACAAGGTGGCGTTATTAAAACTTTTTCCAAAATACTGTGTAAATACTACAATCTTAGAGAATAATTAAATGCCCAATTCCAGAGAAATTGGACAGATTAGCTAGGTGAAAAACTATTCATCCAGGGAGTAAGGTTTTGTGCTCTGACTCTTGCTGACTAATTTTAACACTGTCAATTTGACAAATGGAAGAGTTCGTTAATTTTTCACAGGTGGGAAAAGTGAGGCCTGTGATGTGCAGATGGTTTGTCATAGACTCAGTCACTGGAAAAATCAGGATGATCACTCGGAAGGATTCCTAGCCTGCAGCACTGCGTAAAGTCCAACATGCTCGGTTGGCATCAGCAACCTGAAATAGTGAGGCGCCACCCAGAAGAGAGCACATATCTTGATGATGGATTTTGCAGAGGAAATGGCTCCGGCCCTTCACTCTGCCCACTCCTGCAGGGGAATGCAGGACCACTGTACCTTATGGTGTTTGAACAAGGGGTTTTTTTCCAGCTTATTTGTCCAGTACTTTGTTAAAGCAGTTACACCCAATTACTGTGACTTGTACTAATTCTCCCTCCCGCAGTTCTGTACTCGCATCTGCTTTTTTTTTCCTTCCGCTAGCTGAAGACAATACAAGGTAAATTGTCCCTTTCACAAACCAGACACCTCTCTAGTCAAGAAGTTCAGATTCATTCAGATAAGCTGTCACTTAACTAATTCTTTATTCATCTGTTGTACCCTTGCAAATTTTGTAACCAAGGCAAGTCTAAGAGAATTTATTGAACAGGAGACTCCAGGTGCTGGCAACTCAGAAGATGCTACTTTCCTCTTTGCAAGCGCTAATTTTTTTGAACGGTTGTGATCAGGACACTAACCAGATCTGATCCCCAGTCCACAAAGTCATTCATCCTTGCGATTATCAACTGCAAGGTAACTCCTCTTTTGTGAGACTTAATGTCCTGGCTGTGGTCCAGGCTCTACTGTTAATGTATTCAACATACAAATTCTAAAATACACCCTGCATTTTCATCTGGGTACTGTATTCTTTATCGGATCCCATAATGGTATGTGTTGTTGCTATGCACGGTCAAACATTGAAGGACTGCTCTGCATTCATGTGGATATCGCTATTTTCTGCACTGAATTTTCTGCTATAGAAACCTCTAGATTCATAATTCCCAAACTGGTGAAAGCCAAGCCTTTATTTCCTCTCAGGGAAATAAAGCCAGTCATACATATCCTGACTCCCACAAGGTGCTGAAAAAAAAAAAAAAAAAAGACCTATTTGTGCATAAACCACTTCCTAGACCTTCACATCCCCTGGCTCAAGATGCCTTTGTTTTTATCGTATCTGGTATCTGTCAATAACCTGTCCTTATAGAAAGCCATGACACCCCAGCAGAGGTGGTAAAAATATTCTTAAAAGCTGAGAGGGCATGAGGGTAATGTAAGTATTCTAACTTACATATTCTTACATGGAAAGGTCGTTTGGTGCTGAGCGCCTCTGAGAAGAGGACATTCTTTGTATTGAATGTCTCCCTTATCCTCCTTTCATTTATTCAGATGTATTTATATCATAACGCCACAGGCAGTTTGGCTGTTTGATCCCAGCAGCAAGGAAATTAAATTGTTCATCTTTCTGTCATGGAAAAATAATCAAAAATCCTGGGGATTGTCATTATAGTCATTAGACAAAACAACTCGTCAATAGCACAGCGGATGTCTGTCTCTGGACTCTCCTCCCAGCACCTGCCTGAGCTGGGGGAGATGTGTGGCTCAGTTTCTTATGGCTTGCTTCAACCAGGCCCATCTGAAAGACTTTCAGGAATAAGTCAAACTCAGGAGAGGAGAAGTGACAAGAGTCCAAAAGTGGATGATACTGAGTGGACTTTAAAAGGGGTGACCATGTGTGTGATAGGTACGCTGATCTCTGGCATCTATCCCTGGGGTAGTCTATGCCATTGAGCATTGCCCTGAGCGAGGAGAAGGCAGGCAGGCGTATCTGCTGGTCTCAGTTCTGACTGTTCCTGTTTGCTCAGTTTACTGTAGTATTTAATGAAGGACAGCTTATTCTCTTCTACCTTTGAAACTGCAACAGCAGAAACATGCTCACCAGTGGCAAGATAGTCATTGTTTCAAAACTGCGCTAGAGGGGCTGGGCAAGCCTTGCTTGTTGCTGGCAAGGAACCAGCCAGGCTAACCTTGTATAGTCTCAGAGGTTAAAAAATTGTATATTGTGCTCGAATTAGCAGTGGGGAGATGCTCCGTGGTTTTTTTCAGTCTAAAACCTTGGTTACAAACCACTTGAAGTGCCCCCTGAGATATGGATTGGTGGCATTTTCTGAGTCTAAGTCACCAAAGAAGTCACAGAAAAATCCCTTGTTATTCAATTAAATGGCCTGGTTTCATTCAGAGAAGAGTCAGAACCAGGAATGGAGAAAAACAAAACTCTTCTGATCCAAAGCCTGGTTAGGAGAAGAACCAGGCAATAGGAATGCTTCTGCGTATTTTATCTGAACTGTGCAAATTGCCCCACGCTGTACCAAAAAGCCAAGGTGATATTTATTTTTGGCATGAATGATATCTTCATTTGAAGGTTTGTCTTGTAATTTGTAAATATGAAAAACACTGTATCAAGGACTGTTAAGCCCCCCCGATAGTTCCAAGTTAGAAATGAGTTTTCAGGGGTACTTTGGAAACTGTTTGTCTCCCCATCTGAGCAAGTTTGTTCTTCTCCCTCCTTCATACTAAGGAAAGAGGTAATGACTTTTTCACTGATGAAAGAAAGCGTACCTTGTAGTGGTACTTCTAAGTCTGTAGAAGAACAATTCCCTGGGAAGTAATCTAATTCCAGCTGGGAACTAGATGTGTGTGTATGGCTATATACATATATACATTTAAAAAATTACCTTTCTTTTCAGTTTGCTTGCAATCCCTAATCCAAAACATTACAATTTAAGCAAATTCGGTACAGCAATGCTGAGCTTATTACAGTTCAGGATTTTAAAAAGTGCCAGAAAAGGTTCCTGGGCACTCGAATCTAATTGCTTATACTGTTACGTTGCTAGAATTGTCCCCAAAGGGGATTTGCCCCATGTACTCTCCCAGACGATCACTTGGGAGTTAGCAGGGGCCACAAGCCTCTCAACAGGCAGCCTGGGTGAAACTACCCTGTTGGAAGGATGAGGGAATTCAACGGTACAGACGTACACCAGTCTGTAGCTGTTCTTCTCGGTGCTAAAGAGAGTACTGGCATAATTAATTTATGAGCACGAAAGGCAAAATCAGAGCATCTCTATATCTACACACAGAGNTCCAGGATAGATAAAGTTATTGCTGCATGCAGGCTTCATTTGCTCTTACATACAAGAATCTAAATTCAGAATAACAAGACAGAAATTAATGCAAGTAATCCTGATGGGCCAGTGGCAAAAGAGATCAAAGACATAGGAGAAATTTTGTTTCACTTTTATTAGACTAGGGTCTAAAACCACGATTATGAAGGATCACCTTACATATGAAAGATGGGACCAATCCCCTCAAATTACCCAGCATGGTGCTTTTCTATTCAGACCTTTAGATTCAGTAACAGTCCTTATTGAGTAAAAGGAGACTGCAGGCAGTATTTCTGCAGTCAGTATTTAGAGTGCACTTGATTGCATTAATACTTGTATATAGTGTGTTACATAAGCAGAAAATGATTAAGACACATTTGTTGAACTGTAACAACTGTTGTTCTTACCAATAATAACAGCCACCATTATGCATGCGAAATGCAATCAGATACTGTGCTTCAGGATGTCAGATGATTGCTTCTATTGCTGAAGGTATGCAGAGGAGGGTCAGAAAGCAATTTCTTGTCCTTATGTATTGCCATAATTTAAGGGTTGAAGGAAGGTGGACATGATGAACTGCTGTTCTTATAGATAACGGCACATATTACTAAGATCCAGGTTAGATTTGCCTCGGTGCTTTGTCTGGATGACTAGCACCTAATAAGGACTCCCTTTTCTCTTTGTATTTGCTGTGCCATGAAGGATGCTTCAGAAAACTGGGCTTGCCTCCAAAAGGCAGCCAGACCTTGTGCGTAGTATCCTGCAAAAGTCACTGGATGAGTAAGAAAGGGCAACTCTGCTTTTGGGGCAGAGTAACGGAAGAAATTGTAGCAAGATGAATGTTAATATGGCCTTCAGTAAGCAGTTCCTCTTTCCTGAGCTGTCAGAAAAGTAATTGTGTCTCTGATTAACCGTTTCTTTCCAGAGCACCTACTGGGAGTATTCTAGCTGTGTACTCTCTCTTCCTATAAGAGTAACCCTTATAATATCGCGCAGGTCCACGTGCCACCCTGTCACCCACCTGCTTCTCCAGGGCTTGTCTAAGCCAGCTGCTAAGGCAGGTTGGTCAGCATTTCCATTTCTCTGCGGACCATAAAGATAGGCACAGGCCTACTTTCACATACACCAGCACCAAGCTTCTGCAGCTTTGCACCAGAAAAAGAGGGAGCCGATTTAGGCCAAGCAACTGTCTCTGAGTGATTAGAGGCAAATGGGATTTGGCAAATATCGAGTTGGCAGGAGGCATTAGAGAAGCTCTTCATCAGTGGGTTCCCCATGGTGCTTTGAAGGGTCATTGTGTGTACTGGCAGGATTCTCATGTTTTCTTGCTTCCTCCTTCCCAGAGGCATTTTGAGGAGGAAGATCATTCTCTGCCACATAATCACTTCTTTCCTCCATCCCCCTACAGCGCACCCTTCCTCTGTGTGCTTGTTTATCATGCTGAGCCGTGATGCGGGGTTTTGCTCTTCTGTTTCTCCCCTGCCCCCCTTTCTCTCCTTACATAAATTTTTGTTGCAGAAGCAGAGCCTCAAGAGATTTTTTGATCAGTGAAATACTCGGGGCTTCATGAATTGCTTCTAAGTCTAAATGAACTCTGTATTTAATAGGACACTAGCAAGGAACTGAGTGAATGCTAATGGAGAGCTGGAGGAGGAGGAGGAGGTCCTGCTTCAGGTTTATCTTCACAGGCTTGTAAGGCACAGACAGAAAAAGTCTTTAACTCACTACTGTGACAGAGACATCTTCCTTTACTGGAAGAAAGGGGTGGATGTTCAGAAAACTATGGAGTCTAGGGTGGTTCAGCCTTTTCTGGCCATTTTCTTCACACTATAACCGATCCAAGCAAATTTCTCTTGCTGGGCAGGGGCATTTATCATATTGGGGCTGCATGGTGCATCTGGAGACTGTCAGATCAGACAGGTAACCAGGGACTGGAACTCCCCATAAATTGCTATATTCCATGCGTCTTAGGGGTTAGAAATGTCTGAAGGTATAAACTCAGTCAGAGAAAAATATTAGCGTGGGGACTTCGGTGAAATTTGGGTCATTTGTTTCTGGGCTTTGTTGAATTATTGACGACTGTGGCTGTTTTGTAACATTAGCACAGATAAGGTTTGCTGGGGAGAGTGAGATAAGAGTCAAAGAGAGAAATTACGTGTATGGGGGGCGGGAGGGGGAGCCCCAAACCAACTAGCAACATTCAGGCTGCAGGATGGATATTCATTAGGCTAGAGTGGAGGGGAAGAATAGGACAGCATAAAATGAAGTTTGATTACAAAAGGCTGAGATAGCATCAAGAAGGCAACAGGTTTTTGCTGCGGTGGGGGATATAGTTCCTCCAGACAGAAGGACAGGCCACCGTAGGGCCATGTGTTGAGTATTTTGGTGTCTGCAGGTCCACCACACAGGTGTGGAGCGGTTCCCATAGCAATCAACAGAAAGATTTCCATGGCTGTGATGGAGTTCCCCAGATTCCTTCTGAACGCCCTGAAGCCTGGCTTTGCTGGCTGAGGCTCTCCTGGGTCACAGTCTTGGAGGTGGAGTTGTGTATAGCTGCCCTGGCTGCTAAATGCAGTTGTATTACAGTGCCCCTATGTTGGAAGTGGGTAAGTCATCCATGGGTGTGGGTGTGAATACGCACTTACCTCTGCTAACAAAATCCCAGCGTTTGTCAACTAATGCTTGAGGAGCTTACCTTGTTCACACATTCTGTCTGGTTCATACGTTCTGTCACCATACATACTGTCTGGTTGAATTACCTGAGGCAGTGTTATGGTTTGAGAACCCACAACAATTTATTGTTGTTTAGACAATTATTCTATCACCCGATGACACCACACACACACCTGGGAAGGGGAAATAGGGAAAAACCAAGGAAACCTGAGGGCTGAAATATAAACAGATTTAATAGAATAAGACTAAATAATTAACATTAATAATACTAAAGAACCAATACTTATACCGATACTGATATAAAATATACAAGGATTATACTCAGCCAACTATATATCAGTAGGAAGCTGTGCACTCGCAGCAGGGGACAGTAACTGTCAGACACTGCGAGCGCTACAGCTTCGGGAGGAAGGGAAGGCCTCGGGGGTCCGTGATCAGGGCAGGAAGTTCTCTGGGTCGCAGCCATCACAGAAGAGAGAGCACTTCTCAGCAAACTTTCTAACTTATATTGAATGTGGTGTTCGTTGTATGAAATAATCCTGTCGGCCATCTTGAGCCAAGTGCCCGGGTCTCGCTCCTCCTCATCCCCGTACCTGGCGAGCTCGAAAGCACCGAGACCTTGAACCCCATATACCATAGCTGGCTAGAAAGTAAATATTTCCACAAATTCAGACACTAGAGTCTTTTAAAAGTGCATTTTTCCCAAGCATTAGGAGAGAAATTAGTCCTGTGTCGCTCAAACCAGGACAGTCCGGTTTTTCATGCTTCAACTGCAGACTAAATATATTGAGTAAATTCCTAATGAACTGATTACTCAGCTTAGCATTTGAACTGTCACATTTAACATCCTCCAACCCTCATAAACATATTGAACTACTAAAGGGATTATGGCTGGCAGGTTTGCTGTGTCATTTCTAAAAATTAACCTAGGTATTTAATCAAAGGTAAAATCAGAAACAAAAATAACTGAAGGAGGTGCTGAGATAATAAGAAGTATTTAATTCAAAGAATTTTTTTTTGTACTGAGAGTTCATTTTCAAGAAGGTTTGCTGAAAGCATTTGTAAAGAACACAGGTGCAATATTCCCCCTAAATACATATGCAAAGTTATATACTATGTTTAGCCATTTTTAACAAACATTTTCATGTTCTCAGGTGGTTTTTTTTCAAAATTTCAAACACCTTCCAAACTCGGGAATGAGGGGAAAGCTGCTGGGCTCTTTGAAATCGATAGTAAAATTTTCATGGGCTCTGGATATTTCAAAACTTAGTGATAACATCTACACTGAAGGAAAAAAGATCCATTGAAATCTCCAGACAATATCTCCTGCACAAAACCAAAACTTATCTATGGCTATAGAGGCAACATCTTCCATGAGATTTTCAAAGGAATTTAGGACACATGGTTGTCCCTTTTTGATCATGAGATTTTTGCCTTCTTGAGACAGGGCATTCCTGCTTTTAAGTGGTTCCAGGACTTGACAGGACTCAGCCCTGTACAGCAAATCAGCACAAACTCTGCTGGAAGCAAGACCCAAAATGATTAATCGGTGTTCATGCAGATAGCTGGGCAGGTCGGGCACATTTCTACTTCACAGGGTGCTGAGAATCACACTCTGGCTCACAAGGACCAAAGAATAGCCACTGGGAGATGCAGAAGATCAGAAAAGAAAAATAATCCGAGAAGGCCACTTAGAAGATGAGTTGGTTTGCCGATTTATAAAAATGGCTACATCTCATCAAATTTACAGATGTTTCTTGGTGTCTGGGGAGGGGAGAAAGGAGGAAGACACAGTTATCAGTGGAGACACATTAATCCAAACCATCTGAAAGAAGGGATGGTCATATGAAAATGCCCTCATCTGTCAATTGTTAAGGCAGTCTCCCTGCAGCAAAAGCATATAATGCTTCCTGGATAACAAGCCTTCAGCAGTGATCATGACTGCTAACACCTGATTCAGAGATGGCCATAGAAAGATTTCTGTAGGCTCTAATGAACTTCAGCACACTATTTCTATTTTATGACCTCTTGACACCATGAGGCCATGTTGGGGAAATTGTTCTTCCTGGCAAGTGACTTCCACTCTGTGGTTGAGGAAAGCAAGAAGTTTCTCATGCCTTTCTTTTTTGGTTCATGGCTATTAAGAACTGTCTTTTTACACTGTGGATATTGGGTGTGTGATAAGAGCTGCAAAGCTGTTCCAAGTATGTTTCCTGATCTCTCAAATGTCATGGCTATATCTTCACCAGCTATTCATATATCACAGTAAAGGTGGATTTATCCACAATTTTCTCTCCCTTCTGGAGCTCTACTGTCTTCCACCTTGCATGATACATCACTAGATTTTGCCAAACAGAGGGACAGGAGATGAATAGTATAGAAAAGGACCAAAAAGGACCCTCCCCTAAATGGCATTTCTATTTGCCCCAAATCCAATCTACATCGCCATCCTCCGTTATTCTCCTTTTACCCTTTAAGACCTGAGTTATGGCAATGATAATTTTAATTGTTACAAGCATCTCTTAACTTTTGGGACACTTTGCTTTCAGTTTGTCACTTTACCGTTTTACATAAATTTGTTGACTCAGAGCACAGTTCCATTGTTTTCAGTTGTAGACAGAAGATGTCAGCACTTCTAGAAACTCAATCACCAAATGTCATGTTGAATGATCAGAAAATATTCTAGCAGCTGTGAGCACTCATGCAAGTCTTTGTTAGGAAACTTGCTGAACATCACCTAAGATCTCATTGGCACAGGCATAGCTTAGACATGGGTGTCCATAACAGTATTTAAGTCTTTAAAATCAGGCAACCACCCCCAGTCCTTCTGAAGCTCTTTCACAGAAAATTACTGGGAGAGATTCATAACGCAGTTGTCCGCACTATTAGTAGCTCTTCTGCCAGGAGATTACACCATGGCAAATTCCATCGATAAAGTTGTTTTCCCATTAGCTAAGGGTATAATGTAGTGATGTTTTTTTTAGATATAGTAGCTTCATCATTGCCTTTGCCCTCACACTTCCCTTTCTTGTGTTCCTGTCTCCGTGTCATGTGTATATCTCCGTGAGCAAAGGGCGGGATGCTCTTTGGACATCAAAACTCTAGTCCTCAAGAGATAGCGAACTGAATCTTAGCCTAGGCAACAAAGTTTCTCTCTAAAAGGTTTTATCTGTGAAAGAGTTAATTTTATGGGTGAATTATTTATTGTTTTTTTCTGTTTGTGTCAGTTAGCAATGATCTGAATGTTAATGAACATTAGAGAGTTAACAGATGCTTCATTGATATTTATTGTACCTGTTCCTTTCAATTGCTAATGTATAAATTGTAGAAAATAAATGAAATGAATCAAAGTAGAAATCTGGCTCTGCAAAAGAAGTCGCGTTGCTTGGTAACAAGGACCCTGTGCCTGCCAGACATTGATCATGATCCCCCTGCTTTGTGCCGCATTCAAGCCAGAAGATAAGTATTATCACGGGACTGCATGAAGTTTATCATGCAGTTGCATAAACTGGCTAAATGACTACTTACAGGTGTTACTGGCTCCTACATGCGCCTCTCTCGAGCCATTTCCTCTGGACACCTCCTTTCTGCAGACTATGATAATTTCTTATTTCTACTGTGTTACACACACCATTAATCTTCCTTCTCTTCCTAGTTATTGCTGTCACCTCCTTTTGTAGCCAGAAGGGACGTAGCACTGCCAAACAGGATGCCTCCTGTCCTGTAATCTGGTGACAGCACAGCATATCTGTTCCTAGCAGGGCAGCTTCAGGGGCTGTGCTCCCTCATGAGCATCAACTGAGGAAGAAGATTAAGAGTAAGAAATTCCCTTCTAACCCATCAGACAGGAAGGTGCAGAAGAAACAAACAAAAAAAAAAAAAGTTTTACATATAGAAGTAGCAACTGTCTCTAGTGGAAGTAGTTCCTTGCTTGAGTTGCCCAGTACATTTTTAGCCATGCCTTGTGGCTCCAGAGGTTTATTTGGAGTGCCCACGGGATGTCAAGAACAGATCTAAAAGTTGTGAGAGCCTGGGGTAGGTGACAGAAGGTGGGAACTTCCACCCAACCTCCAACTATACTTTTACTTTCTCCAAATACTCCCAACAGAAGGAGAATATACGTGAATATGTCATGAATGAAAGGCAATAATCAGCCGGAAGATGGGAATATTATGCTGTGTGGCATAAAAGAATGGCTAAAAATAGGTACTGGAGACTAAGTTAAAGTACCGTAAGGCTGGGCAGGAACGAGAGCTGTTGAAGGAGGGAGAAAATGAGATGCGTCTTGTTCAGTACAGCTCAGACAGGTGTACAGCGGTCAAGACAGTCACAACAAGCCCCATCAAGGGGAAGCTGTCAATGCGGTCCGGAGCAGAAAGTAGTATTTCAGTGTGTGTAAACTGAATGGGAATTTCTCTACTCTTGGCATACGTTATTTCACTGCCCAATGCCCTGTATATCTGTGTGTTGATCCAACTTCTTCTGAAATGTGCATCAACTTCCAGGAGTCTATGGAAACTAGTCAGCTGCTACTGCCCAGTTTAGGCAGGCCTGAGTAGGTGCAATGTACTCCAAGATGTTCCCAGGGTTTCAGTAGGGAAGGCAGAGGAGCAAAATCAACATTTTGGTAGCTGTTATTTTGATCTATGTTTTCCTGAAGAAACAACACAATTTAGGCTTGCCGACTGCTTGCTTATCACCGACAAAATGCAACATCACAGCAAAAATAATCGTGTGATTAATTTTAGATAACATATCTGTAATTATTTTCTAAGTGTTTTTCATCTCTTCCTCTATTTTTCTGGGTTTCTATGTATGCATCTCTCCCATCTGAGAGCATAACTGATGACGGCTCGGTGATACCTTCCTGGTGTACTAGGATGTGCCACTGTTGTCAAGGCAGAATGTATTTTTCCCTGTGCCTGATCGAAGAACACTCTGTACTGTATACATTTCCTATGCTTAATACACCTGCTTCTTGTCAAAAGCTAGCAAAAGGTAGAAATATGCTTGCTCTCTGCAAAAGAGGATGTTTTGCTTGGATGAATGCTAATCAAATGATTAAATTCAAGCCAAGCTTCTTTTCAGTAGAGTGTTGTGGCCCAGCTACAGGGGATTACTAATCAACAAGTTTTGGATGAAAATCAGGTAGTTCAAGACCTCTTTTGACTAATGATCATTAGGCATTATATTGCTAATTACAACCAATGGGATTGTATACTTAGAAATCCTTTCTATGCTAAAGCATGCCACATAGCATTGTTTTGGCACTTCAGTGCTGTCAGGCAAACTGAGGCCTTGAAAATCCCATTGTGCTCCGTAAAAACATGTTATATTTTTAATCTAGACAAGAGCTGAGTTAGGCGGTGTTAGATAAATTGACGCATCAAAGGCCTCAGGATGGTCTTGTTGCTCCATACCAAGAAACGTAGAGATGGTCAGACTAACTCTGACCACAGGCTGGGAACAGTCCCACTGGGCTAACAGTGTTTTTTTATTTGACTGAACACACTTATAATCCCAGATGCAGTAGTCTATGGAAAAAACCCTCTGCTATGCTTGCTTTCGAGCCTGAGCTTGGCTGCTTCTGAATTAGCATCGCACAATGTGGGAACACTTGCATGGCCTGGAATAGACCTTAATCCCAGACACCTTCCTTTCCTAATGCAATCTGTTCTGTTTAAAGTATGCTTTTTCTATAAAGCGATCGATTTGCTTAAGGCTACAATCCACCTTTCCGTCCAAATCCTGGAAGCTTCATTGCTTCATGCTAGCAGCAATTTCAAAGCCTGAGTAAACTGAGTAAAGAAGAGGTATTTTTGTTGCAAGGTATACGTGGATAAGACCTGTGATATTTTACTGAATCTCTGAGGGACAGAGTTCCTCCTTTCACAGGATCGTCTGCGGACCACTCCCAACAGCAGCAGCCAAAATGGACCAAACTTAATTTGGGTGTCTGTTCTTTGCTTTTAACCTTGGGTGACGGAAGCTTAGAAAATGAGGATTTTCACAGAGAAGGTGAATGGGAAATTACTTATGTTTCTTCTTATACAAATATTATGATGCATCAACTGCCAATTGTTTTGTGTTCAAAATAAAATAATGGAGGTCCTTCTTCAGCTTTCAGGCAAGGTGTGGTGCTCCTTGCCATTGGACTATTAAATACAAATCACATTTTCTGTCTCAGAAAGTTCCTCATCTGCAAATTTTGTGGCCTTCTGAAAATATTGTAGAGAAACGTTAAATTCTTGCTCTTCCCTAAACACTTCCTTTTGGCCACTTTCAGAGACAAAAAATGGGTGAGATGGCTCTTTCATCTGGACTACATCTGAGCCAGGACGCAAGGTCTAGCTCTCATATGTCCATTAGCACTGAAGGTATTCAGTTTGCCGTTTGACATAGCACTGTACAGAGAAAAATCTCTGGCTGCCCAGAACAGTCGGTTATTAAAATCATCTTTTATCATTATTGCTTTCTTATATAGGTGATGTAAACTATGCTGCTTGTGTTATGACAAAGCTTTTTATCCGTGTTCTTATCTCTAGGGTAAAATAGTGGTTAGAGCATTAGGCTAGGAGGTTGGAAAGGTAGGTATTAGTTTCAGATATGCTACTGGTTTCTAATACAGCCTCAAGCAAAATACTTCTCTGTGCTTTTTCATCTGCAAAATGATGATGATGATGACAGAGCTCTGTGAAACCATTTGGCCATATTAAAATGGAAAATGCTTTTTGATAGCTTAGAGCTTATTATTATCACCATGCATAATGCAGGCCTTGCAAAATCAGAGCATCATGAAATGCCTGCCATCCTCATTTATATGACTTACTCCATGAACTCCAGAGCATTTCCATGTGAAGATGCACATCAGACGGAAACAAGTTATGGAAAATGAACCTTCCATATCTGTTTGGGGTTCTGGATCAAACCGTCAACCTGTACAGCAGGCCCAAGAAAGTATAGCAAGGCTTGCTGATCTTGGCCCTGCAGGATACTAGCCAGTGTCACCCAGGAGTCTGTAAGCCAACTCACCCGAGCAGCCAAAAGGGGAAGGATGATCTTCACCTCAGTAACTCCCTGGCAGCCTGACTTCCCCTGCCCATACAGGCAGCACTGCTGCTGCAAGTCCCCAAAGCTTTTCTTCCTCTCACTCACTGCAGTGACTGAGTTGTCTCTATTGTATTTTCTGTAACTTCCAGGCATCTCTGCTCCATTCTTTTCATAGCATCATTTCTATTTGTAGTGCAATGTTGCTATTGGGCCAATGAGCCTATTTAATGAGCACATAATCTTGTTCCTTCATAAGGAAAAATTACTCAGCATTACAGTTTATCCACAGAGCAAACAGATTGTCAAATAAAATAGCATATTATACCCTAAATAATTAAATAACCACAGAGATATTTTTCATTCTGCTATTCAGCAGACTGGTGTCAGCTGAGAAAGCAGATATCTTATTTCAAATGACGTTGGCTTCTCTTTTAAAGTACAGTTACAGAAGGACAGCAATTGTCAAAACGGCAGTGTGGGGTTCCATATTTTTTCCCTCTGTGACTTCCTTAGCAAATTTGTTCTGTTTATAAGCCACACAATGATTTTTCTAACTGCCAGCATTGCAACCTCAGACTTAGACAATTGCACAGGGCTTCCTCTTTCTCTTGTGCTGCTACAAGAGGAGATATCGTGATCAACATTTAGCCAACAGGTTTTTTGATGAACAAAGCAAAATAAGGTTTTGGTCACTTCTCATAACAATAGGAGAATTATTTTCTTGTTTGTTGGTTTGTTTTTTTGTTTTGGTCATCTGTATGTCAGCAGCGATGGAAGATAGGAGAGGTGGAAGGAATGCAGTGCTTTTTCCCAATGATGCACAGTATTGCTTTAATGAATAAAAAGCAAGTTTTCTGCTGGTATGGCAGGGGTATTTGGCTCATTGTGCAGTAAATAGATAAACTGGACAATAGTGCCTGTTTTGAATTTAATGCAAGAAGATGTTCTAAATACACAGTAATATATTTATATGTTAATAATACTTAGAAAGTACCTGTGGCCCTAACTTCGATTTCAAAAGATCCCAAACCTATCTGTGTGTGTGTTTATGTTCTTCCCAACTCCTGGCAGATTTTCTTTCCCAATCTTTCAATTCTTTCATTTACAGTCCCAGGCTGTTTAGATGTGTTGCCTTGCAAGTCATCAGAGCCAGAAACACCTGCTGTGTCCTATTGGAAGGAGAGACTCTGAGGCTTTGATATACCCAGCATGTGGCTTTTTATTTGTGTCAAGTTGTGAGCTACATGACCTTAAAAGCTGCACCCCCACCCCCCACCCCCACCCCTGATTTGTAGGCACTCCCGCTTAAGTAATATTTAGAGGTATACAAAATGCATAAGTACTGACTTTCTATCACTTCCAGAACTGTGGACATAACTAAATCAACTGGCTTCACAGGCATAAGAGATACAAAAAAGTTGTAGCAATAAAGATTTTATTACTCTAAAGTATTTCTAAAATAACCTTTTCCCCTCTCTCTTAAATGGGGAGTAAATGGAATACATGATAGTGTGGCAAGAGTGTTTTATTGGCACGCTTGAGTAAGGCAGCCATTTCAAACTCATGCCAATAAAAGGCCAGCTCCTGCTGCCATTACTCATTTGTACAGTCCTAATGACTTCGATACGATGATATGCTTGAGCAATTTAAGCAGGATCCAGTACAAAATATTCATTTCAGGACTGTTTATTGGAAATTAGAAATTTTTATCTATGCTATAAATAATATTTTGGACTATGAAAAATCAATTGACATTTTAACATCTAATTCACATTGCTAAAATAATGGCAACCTTTCAGGCTACTTGTTTACTTTTGCCCTTCTGTCTGCTGGGCCTGAAAGTGGACTGCTCTGCTTCACTTTGTATTTTCAATCAATCTCACTCTTCTGTTTTCAGTTCAATGATAGGTGCATCAAAGCCAGAGCAGTTACTTTCATTAGTTTCTCTTCATGACTTTGCTCTTCGTCTTGAAACTGAACCAATTCCCAACAAAGCCCAGCCATAGGACATCTGTTTCAAACAAACCTTTCGCTTGGGGCCTTATCTGTTGGAGTCCTTTCTAAAAAGCCTGCTTGGGGCCCCTGATTCATCTCTCTGATGCCACCACCAGCAGCATTAGGACTAGGGGGGAGCATACTGTGCATCTCCAGCTCTGAGGCTGCTGAGAGTTGATTTGGTCCCCACAGGGGATGAACCGTCCCTGGGATGCCAGAAACACCAGCCCGTGGGATCACCCCAGCCACGTGTGTTCTCATCATCGGCTTGCCTCACAGCGTCTCCTGCTTAGTGCCCCGCTGTGGAGGCTCGAACAGAGCCAGCAGAGCTGACACGGGGCTTTCCAAAGAACTTCTCTGCTGTGTACGGGGCTCCCTGAGAATAACCGCACAGCTGCATTACTGTGGTGAAAAGGTGATTTCAGGCAGCTGAGGGACAGGCTTGTTGGGCTGCTTCTCTGTGCTTCATGCACCCAGTGAGAAGGCGATGTGTGGCTAAGGCTCAGAACAGCTGTGGTGGTGCAAACCCTGATAGTAGTGTCGGGTGGTGCTCAGCGACTGCTGTATCCAAGCCCTTCCAGCAACTGTAAGGCTGATGTTTCTCAATCAGTATGCACACACATTTAAATGAAGAATCCCATCATTGGTTTTCCTGTCTCATTCTTCTTAACCCATCAAACTCCCCACCGTGCCACCATTTCCTGTTATCAGACACTTGTCAGTCATAAGCAATCAGCCAGCTACTTCACAATTATCAGGGAGAAACGATACAGTTTATTTGTGTTGGTCCCAGATGTTTAAAGCCAGGAGCAGGATAAGCCAGAAAAGCATTCCACTCTCAGAGAGCTGCAAGTCAGTCTCCTGTAGCATGGCTTGTTTCCTTGGCTATACCTTGTAATTTTTAGTAATAACACAAGAAGAGGATGTCCTTGATATATTTCCTTTGATGGAGTGAGGTTTAGCTACTATTCTCATTGGCTGCCTTTCCGTAAACCTTGGATTATTCTGTGTGTTCAGTTTGCTTACAAGGATTTGGTGCTGAGATGCCTCAAAACAAGCTCGTTAGAAAAAACAAGAAAATAATTTCAGGAGGATTTTCTTTCACAGAATCATAGAATCATAGAATGGTTTAGGTTGGAATGGACCTTGAAGATCATCGAGTTCCTACCCCCCTGCCATAGGCAGGGACACCTCCCACTAGACCAGTCTGCCCAAGGCCACGTCCAGCCTGGCCTTGAACACCTCCAGGGATGGGGCCTCAACAACCTCTCTGGGCAACCTGTGCCAGTGCCTTACCACCCTTAAAGTGAAAAACTTCTTCCTAATGTTCAATCTAAACCTGCCCTCTTCCAGTTTGAAGCCATTGCCCCTTGTCCTATCACTACATGCCCTAGTAAAAAGGCCTTCCCCAGCTCTCCTGTAGGCCCCCTTTAGGTACTGGAAGGCCGCAATAAGATCTCACAAAGATTTCACAAAGAAAAAATCGCTAGTGCAAGGAAGAAAAGAGTTAGGCCCAGAGCCATCTGCAGTGGCAACCAACCCCCCTCCAAAGCAATTGTTGGGCAGAGTATTCGTTGTACTTTATCAGGCTGACACCAGGGGCTTCCTTTTGAGTAATTTTGCATCTGCGCAGGTGGATAACTGAGATTAGAATAAGTGTCTGGTCTGTGTAATCGAATCTGTACTACTTATCAGCAGTATTGAGAGCTCCCGATTGCAGCTGAAGGTCTGTTGTCTGTGTTCTGGTTCACGCGCAGAAAGAGAGCCGATACTGCAGAGCTTTCAGCCCAGTTACCTGAGGCAAAATAGGGCTGGGAGGAGAGAGAATGGTCCAGAGCAACCAATGAAGACACTGGGCAGATGAATAGCAAAGGAGAACCCCAAATCTCGTGAGAGTTATAATGACCTCATATTAGAGCATGCCATATTCTGTGGTTTGGTGGCATCCACTGCTGTGTCATGCTTTCCACAATGAAACTCCAAACCATCGAGAACTTGGGAGTGTGTGTCAGTTTACTCAGATGAAGTACACTGGGAGAACTGGTGTGGAAGAGCAGAATATTAGCTTCTCTTAAATCTTTCTAGGATAAAATGCAGCCCATTTCCACATGTCTGAAACTGCTGCATCTTAATTTGAGTAAACTGAAAGTTTATTGAATCTCCACCAAGTGCTATCCATGCCTGTTTTGGATACTCTTCATTGCTCTGATCATATGATCCTTTTATTTTTTTTTTAATTATGGTAATGTGGAAAGAGTGAATGGGATCAAAATATTCAAAGTTGTTGCAGAAAGTGTACATACTGGACAGTAGTAAATAACATCTTGTGGTTCGTGTGATAAATTAAACATAATTGTTTTTCTCAGGGTTGAGGTGAATTATTTCTGTGCACCCAGATGTGAAACACTTTGCCCTGATATTTAACTTTTTTTTATTTTCCCCCAACCTCTTCCGTAAACCTTTTTTTTTTTAAAGTAATCTAGAATACTTGAAGAGAAAAATGAAGAAAAGCTTGCCATGCATGTGTTGGCAGGTTGCTCGTCGCTCACTGCAGGTTGCTTCGTTCAACCAGTACTGCAAAACTGTCTCTCAGAGCCTGGGTGAGGGAGCATCATTGTTTGAGAGGAAACCTGAAGTGAAAACAGGTCCCCTGCAAGGGAACGTGTCCCTTAGTGTATCCCAAAGCATACACCAAACTCTAGACGTACTAAGAAATGCTACAGCCAGATTAAACAAGGATGGGGAAATTCTTTGTGTCCTTTTCCCTTTGAGCCGTATTGCAAAACTTTTAGCATCTTCACATCCTGAACTTGGGTCTGATGTAAATTCCTTTGGAAGAACAATGCTGGGGATTGTTGCTAAGTGCTGTGGGTGATATGTTATTTAGTCTCCTCTGGAGCCAAAGCTGAAGTTTGAGGGTGATGCAGTGGGCTCCAGGGAATTCTTCTCTGAGAAATTAAGTTTAATATGTCAGCTATTAACTGTTAGGTAAGGTGTGTGCACACCTTCACACAGCTACCTCACACTAGTATTGGGGAAGTAATAAAGAGGGCAGAGAACATCATAGAGGGGACCTTTGCATCTCTGCCATCTACTTTTAGAAACCATGTCCAGGAATGCTTGAAAGCAGGGAGATACTAATTTCTCGTTACTCCTCTGGAACAGCCAGCACATAGCACACTGCTGTACTGCACATCTGCTGGCAGCTTAGTAAAAACAACCTGAGCTCTGTTTGCTGAAGCACCCTCACAGGTGCTACTGATATCAAGATCCACTCTCAGTTTTGATTAGCATTCTGGGGAGCAAAGCAGTGCTGTGGGAATGCCATATAAAAAGCACAAGACAGGAGGAAGAAGCCAGAGGAAGAGGGAACTTGGGGAATATTAACAGCTTTAGAAAGGGCTCCCACCTGAAGTCCCGCTCTTTGTAGAATGGGATCTTGCTAGTCGGACTCATTGGAGCTGTCACACTGTTCACAGTAGTAAAAAATCCTTTTGCCGAAGACCGTCTAGTATTTCTCACTAATAACAGATATTTTCATGTAAGGTAATAAAACAATCAGTGTACTTAACTGAAAAATTTTTACACTGACAATGGAGGTGACAGGTTGGCGCCCTGCACAGAATCATTCACATTCACTCATTCTGAAATGAAGATTTCCACTTTTGCCTGTGTATTGTTTTGGTAAATGTTGCTGGTTTGATGGTTCAGCAAGAGACCTGCCTATGAATATTTTGGAAAAACACAGGTTTTCATCTTTACTGGGAGGAATATGCAATAAACAAGGTAAAACACAATGGGAGAAACTTGAGAGAAATTCACATATGGCTATCTTAAGAATTTGCTTGTGAACACCATTGCAGAGAGGATGGACTATATGGACATGAGGTGTGAACCAGTGCAGCTGTTCTTATCTTCCTAGTGGCCGTAGTAGAAAGAAGCAGCTTCTCCCTGGAGCACTTTTTAGTTATAACACTCAAATACATTTTGAAAATCTGTTTTTGCCATTTGACACAAAGTATGGCTGTTTCCGCCCTATTTCTCCATTATCTTCCGTTATCTCGGCACACCGCAACAGTGCGTATCTGAAACCAGCGTCCCAGACTATGTTCTTGGGCACTGCTGAGAATTAGAGGCACTTTGAAATCCCGTGAAAATACTGTTCATAGGAGATGTTGGAGTTTATTTTTAAAGAGCTTAGCTGTGAAAATGCAATGCAAATGATTCAAATAGTTAGTGGTAAATGCTGACAGGAAAATATTTGCTTGTGTAAAGCCAGGAACTTTCCACTGAGGGAAAGTTACTATGACTTGGGCATTTTACTTCTGTCTCTCTTGGCGCAATATCAGGGGTTGGAATTTTTCTTCATAGGTTTCAATTCTTTTGGCAAACACTGATCAGGCAAAAATCATGTTGTCACTTAAAGGTGGGTACGACAACAGTCATCTTTTTTTTATTTATTTTTGGGGAAAACGTATGCAAGGGGAATTACATTATTTCCCTAAGTTCAGGGGAAAAGGCAGGCGAGAATGGAAGAATCCCAACTAGAATTTAATTCTGAAACAGCTTCTAGTGTTTTGAAATTAGTTTTCTGAATACCCAAGCCCAAATGGTACAGGAGGTCAGGAGGTCTGTGGAGTGGGATCTTCTTCCAGATGGCCAGTCTGGGTTTCTCCTTTTCTTTTCTCACAACTGAGAAGTGATTCCTGGAACCTCAGAAATCTGCCTGCCAACCTTTTCTCAGTGTTTCCACCGGGGATTTCAGCTGTGATGAACCAGCACATTCTGTTGATGAGACATTTTGTGAAAAAAACCTCCCAAAGGCTTTGGGCCACTCTATTTGCACTGTGCTGAAGTCATGAGGCGCAGTTCCCACGCTGAGTGAATGCAGGAGCTCTCTTGAAACGTTTGAGAAAGCATTTTCTCCAGCTCCTATTAGAAACATGTTAACAAGGATTGACAATATCCATATAGATCAAACTCAAGGTCAATAACAGCAAGTGGGTGGTTCCTGTGGGCTGTCTTGAAGAACAGTAAAGAAGCTTTTTCCCAGATGGCATGCCGAGCAAACTGCTTCTCACAGCTTTATGGCTGGTGATATTGGCATTTTATGTCGTATTGAAGTTTATGGCTCTGGACAGGAAACAGGCAGCAGCGTGAATGGGCAGCCAAGTGATGCTGGTGTTCCTCGGGGGAGGAGTAACAGCGCTGCAGGTCAGATTTTTACCATTTATGATATGACATTAAAGAAAGATAATTGAGCTATGAAGCTAGAAATCATCAGCTCTTTCACTTCCTGAAGAGAATTTTAGTGCTGCTGAAAAGTAGCAGATTGGCAGTCCTTGAGTCTGGAGTCCTTTTTTTAATCAAAGAGCAGGTACTGTATGAACAGCAACAATATGCTCTTGCTCTCCCTGAAAACTTCCAGGATGATGAGACTGCTTACTTACAGTCTTTTTCATTTTCTTTATTTGCTAGTGAGACAGCCTTCAGGGTAATCAATTTTATTGGTGATTTCTGTGTGTGCCCGGTGTGCGTAAGTTGAGTCTAGGCCTGCTCCAAAACCCCCTGGCATGGGTGGACAACTCTTCATTGGTATAAAAGAGATTTGTCTGGAGCTCTGTGAATGATGGTGAGAATCCTTCAACTTATGGCCTGTAAGCTGCCAAACATCCATTTGACAGCATCATCACCTGAAGCACCAGCACCCTGATGGCCCGCTCTCAGATTCACCAGGATGATTCCCTTTTCAAATTGCAAATGATCAACTCATATGCTTTCTGGTCTCCCTCAAACGATTGCAACTCATAACATGTCTACATACCACTAAGTACCATGAACCAGGGATGCTAACAAATAAAAAGCTCCTTCCTGAAAGTTTTGACATTTCTGGAATTGCAGGTAATAGCTGCCAGCTTCTAAGTGCCCTGAGCATGTTTTTGGCCTTCAATTATTTCCCTGTATATGCGTGAGACACCCAGGGGATAAGGGTGTAGCCATCCAGCCCAGAAATGTCCTCTTTTTTTAACTGAAATAGCAAAGTAATAAAAGCTATAGGTATGTATGACTTTAATAGACACTGGGGTTTTTTTTAATTTTTTTTTTTTAACCGAGTGGTTCACACAGAAAGGTGAGAGATATATTCAAAATAACTTGCATTCTGCCTTTCCAGGCTAAATAATTATTTGCTATTTATTTTGATGTTTTTCTTAACCTAGATCTTTGGCATTCGTTACCTCATTGGCTGCTTTTGACTTGGAGGTGATACTTAGGCGAATGAAGGCAGTGTCTCGTAGAAAAACCATTCAGTCCAGACAGCTTTATTGTGTCTGGGTATCAACACGTTACAAGTCTGCTGTAAGCTGATTGTTGCAGTTTCCTCCATACTGCAAGACAGGCGCCACAAAGCATCATCTATTCTGTCTTTTTCACTCTAACATGAGGGGAATTATCTATTGGAAATGCCTGTTTGCTCTTTGCCTATAAACATAGCTTAGACAAGCAGCTCTAAACTGGAGGCTTTACTTTTAGGGAATTAAAATTAGGTGACATCATTCCTACCCCCAGTGTGCAAAATAATTATTAACATTTGTAATCATGACATCTAGAAGCAATATTCACCTTCCTTCGCCAAAGCTGATGTAGGTTGTGCAAAAGATTTGCTTTGTCTGAGCTATTCCTGGTCAAGTGACAGAAGGAGACTTCTGCTTCACAGGGGATAAATCTCATATCTTAGTCAGGGAAAAGAAAAAATTTACTTAGAAAACCTAAACTGAATGAGTTGATTGATAGGGATCACTTAACTTATTGCAATACATTCCTTCCTCTGCTATTTCTTTTCACCTGCTATGAAAAAAGTCTTGTTGTTGTCTTTGGTTAGTTTGGCGGATTTTTTACTTTAAAAAAAAACTAACTTTATACAAAGTGCACACTTCAAAGTTTGTATTAAAATTTAAAGGGTTGTTTTGGTGCATCAGAACCATGCAGCTAACGTTCCCTTGTTTTAGATTTGTCCTTACTGTTTGAGTTAGGGAGCTTAGATCTTCTATACCCTGCTGACAGTGAATGTTTAGGTATTCAGAGAAATCAAAGTTTAAAGGATTCCCAGGGATTTCAAGAATGGACATTTCCTAAAATAAAAAAGTCCTGAAACCTTTGGTAGGAATTATGAGCTAAAAAGGAAAGGAAGGCTGAGCATAAAATGAAAGAGCAAAAATAAAGACTCTAAGATTGTGCACTTCTGAAAAAGCCTTTTAGAGTTAAAGGTCAAAACTCATCTGTTTGTCCCATCAGCTTAGTCTTAGTAATAGAAATAACTTAAATCATAGCAGAAATCTTACTACACTGATTTATAGAGAATTAAGAAAGGTTTTAATCCTTAATCCACTTGGCTGTGCCTGAGTATGAGCATAACACATGCTTTGTGGAATCCCTCGTGTTCAAAATCTAATCCAGTAGCTGGCCAGTAGAACCACAGAGGCAGAAGCTGAAAAATGTGTTACCAGTAAGTCATCTTCTCCACCTCTTGTAAGAGCAGGACCATTTCCGACCAGTGAAAACCTATTTTTCCTTGTTACGTATGACAGACCTCTTTCCTTTTCCTGAGAAGATTTCCATAATTCATAATTTCATTTTAGAATTGTAATGAAATTCCCTATTCATCTTAATCTCTTCACTTCTTTGTTGGACCTCTTATTACAAGTTTCCTTACTCTTACTCTTCCAGTCCATGTAGACAGCTGTCATATTCTTTTTCACATTGATAGATATACAAAAGACATTAAGACTTTTTGTTTGTTTTTTTGTTTCACTTGTAAGGTGCCTATGGGTTAACTCTAGAAGATACAAATTGGAACAGGTTGCCCAGAGAGGTTGTAGATGCCCCACCCGTGGAAATATTCAAGGTCAGGTTGGACGGGGCTCTGAGCTACCTGATCGAGTTGAAGATGTCCCTGCTTATTGCAGGGGGGTTGGACTAGATGACCTTTAATGATCCCTTCCACTGCAAACACTCCATGATTCTAAGTCTTATCTTGGCTTATAGAGAATAACATGAAACATGGGTGTGTGGGGAGGGTAGCATGAGTCTCCTTCACTTCCTAATACCTGTAGTACATTTCCTCAGCCTCTAAATTATATTACATTTTGATGCTGCCCAATGAAAAGTATGTGGAGCGAATCCAGAGTAGGAGGTCACGTCCCAAACACAACGCACAGAGCTCTGTTTAAATGCAGAGGCCCCAAAAATGGGTGGATACAGTGGGTTGCAGCAATAATATGGCTTTGTCTGGGGTGGCAGGAGGGGAGGGTGAAGGAATCATAGAATCATAGAATCATAGAATGGTTTAGGTTGGAAAGGACCTTGAAGATCATCGAGTTCCAACCCCCCTGCCATAGGCAGGGACACCTCCCACTAGACCAGGTTGCCCAAGGCCACGTCCAGCCTGGCCTTGAACACCTCCAGGGATGGGGCCTCAACAACCTCTCTGGGCAACCTGTTCCAGTGCCTCACCACCCTCAAAGTGAAAAACTTCTTCCTAATGTTCAATCTAAACCTGCCCTCTTCCAGTTTGAAGCCATTCCCCCTTGTCCAGGGGGGGGAGGAGAGTCTCCTCTCCTCCAAGGAGAGGAGACAACGTTACAATACCAGTAAAGTTGCACTTTAGGTATGGTATGTTTGCAGAAAGGCAGAGGGCACTTCAGTCTCAAGTAAGTTTTGCAAGTTTAAGCAGTGACATACCAGCTGAGACAACTAGAAAAAGCTGTAACACAACAAGCTTGTTTTCACGGATTTTTGATTGGCTGTTTTGGTTTTCTACCAGGCGACCGGCTCATCACATGCCAACGCACCAAATTCATTGGGGAAATTCTGTCACATACACATTGCAGCACTTGCTCTTTTCCCTCATTCTTAGAAACAACAATTGGACTTAGCTTAGCTTCAGAGAAATATACCATACCAATTTACAGCTTGGTGAACAGCCCTCTTTTTCCACCTGATTGCCGCAGGTGCAGCTCCACTATGATGCCAGGAAACAAAGTGAAGAAGGTAGAAAAGTGAACATATATATTTTCCTCTTTGCTTTTTCCTTAAGTGCTTCAAAGCAGGATTTAATGCCAAGTTCTAGTATAAAGGTGTTACAGAAAGAAAACTGGCTGTCAGCCACTCCAAAATTAATCAACCTGTTCAGCCATCACTTCAAGAAAGTGTTGACAGTACTACAGTGAATTTGAGTAGCCAACAATGGTTCTGTTCACCTGACTTTCTTAATTTTTAGGACTGTCCCTAAAGAGATCCTACAGATCTTTAACTCACTGAGGAGCAACATGTTCAGCTCCTGTCTACCGGGTCTTAATGCTCAAATTGAGCTCTGGGTGGCAATGCTTGTACAGGAGACGATCTGTCGTTTGTTATCAGGCACAGTGACTGATCTGAACGCAAAGTAAAGAATAGGGGGGTTGTCTATTTTTTGAGGGCTTTTTGGCTAACGTAAAGCACTGATTCTGGTTTCCTCTAAAATTCTGTGTGGGTTTTAAAAAGCTTTGGCTTAAGGTTGCAGTGGAAATAAGCCTTGCACATGTCATTATTTCAGTGTGTTGCATATAACTGTATCTACAGTGCTGTTGGGAGAAGAGCACAGTCATCTTGTGAAATGTAGTGTCAGGAGGGAAAAAAATGAAAATGAAATCTTTTTCACTTTTTGTTGAGTGTTGTCATTACAGCTCTCCTGGTCTCTTTTGCCGTGTGAGTAACTATGAATGAATATAGTTAATCCTTTTGTGTCTAGTTTTCAGCCAGAGTCACAGAATTTACCTGCAATCTCTACTCCTCTATGTGCAAACTCAGAACAGTCCACTGTTACTAGAAGTGAAGAATACCAAAAATGACCAGGAAATGTATTCAGTCAACAACTCACAAAGTTCTTACGAAGTACTGTTCAGAGTGTCAAGCTTCCACTAGCAAAATATTCACTACAGAAAACTTGATTTGCTTCTTGCCAGTAATGTCCCTGGAACCAAATCCCTTCACAGGCATATTACTTCCTGCAGATCAATGGAATAGGTAATTTGAGACCTCCAAAGCTACTTGAATGAGTCTAGCCCAAAGATTAAACCCTCGCTGCTGGAGGAGATTCTGTGCCTCATCCCATACTGACCAAAGTGATAATGTACTAACATTTATTTTAATGGATAAAGATTGTACTGCAGGGCAGCTGGCTGACATTTGCTCATCCTCTTGGGGATAGTAATTTATGAAGGATTTGGCCTTTTTCTACTTGTTTTATCTCCCGGTAGTGGATAGAGGATCCCTTTGCATCTGAAGTGGACAGTACTGTTGACTAACATTATAGAGGAGCCGCAGTTCTTTTCCCTAGTAACTTCAGGAGACTTAAATCTAAAGGTCAGAGCTTTCCTTTTATGTTGAATTTCTGTTGCTTTTCAGTGGACTCTTGAAGGATTCACTGGCCAGTTCCTATCTGTTAATACTTAAGTAAAATATACACACCTCCTGCTTCTTTTATCAAGGTCAGGCAGTTGTATTCAGGGAGCTACACAAGGAAGTTCTACAAAGCCCATTTTTATATTAGAAGACTGTCCTGCAGCTGCTCTCTCTGTTCACTCAGCTCCCTGAAGCAGAAAACCACTCCTAGTAGAGTTGTGGGCAATAGTGAAAACCCATCAAATTGAAATTAATTTCAACTTCTGCAATTAAAACTGGCACGTGGACCTTCAACTTTTTAAGTTGAAAGGTGAGACAGTTAGAAGGCCAATATTAGTGTTGCTGATGTAAGAATGAAATAAAAAAATGTATATCCTGGGGAAATGCCTGTTTACCTTTTATTTCCCTTTACTAGGACAAAGCAGTCAGGTCTGTATTCATCCTGTCCAACTTCTGGCAGCTGAGAGCATAGCAGTCACTTGAGCCTACGTCTGTTGTCAAAGGATGGAGATAAACACCTCCAGATAATAATTCAGTTTTGAGGTATGATGAAAAGCCCATCTCAGTCCACTGACCACTGAGAGTGACCTTAGACTTACCGTACTCTCAGGCTGACTTCCTCAAAAAAGTCCCAAGAATTAGATGGAGTTATATAGATTAAAGCCAACTGAAGTTTCACCTGGTGATAAGTATAAAACAAATTGTTTTTCTTCTAAGTATGCAATTCCTTTGAGTGAATGAGCTGGCAGAAAGATGAGAGAATGTTTTAGTTCTGAACATGAATTCCTGTCGTCCTTCTGCATTACAGATGCTCCCCATTATCTGCACTTGAAAAATAGGATGGGTGCGGAGAAAAGGAGAACAAGAAACCAAACATTTAAACAAAAACACACAGGAAGTTGGATTTGGAATAAAATACAATGGAAAACCATGGTGAATTTTCACTGATCTACTGAAAACTGATAATCAAACCATAAATGTTATTAAAAGTATCGTGGCTCTTCCCCTCAGACAGCTATATTCTATTTAAAACTGCAGGAACAGAGCTGACCAATCTTTAAAAAAGGTGAGAACTCATAAAGTAAAGAACTAATAATAATAATGGCCTGGTGTTCCGTGATCTGAAACCACAACAGGAATATTAATTTTTGAGAAGTTGCAATACATCAGTTGGTCAAACTCAATATTGGGGGCATATGAGGACAAAAGGAAATGTAGCTGCAGGTCCATTACAGGGTGAATGAAGAGATGGTTGGCAAAAGTGGAAACTGAGGAGGCGATGTGCTTCAGGCGAGTATCTGATGTGCTGGGGATGAGAGGTACAGAGAGATGGCAGCTACTGTGAGACACTGCCAGGGAACTAGTGTCTGCCCCTTCTCTCAGAATCAGTGATAACGCGGAACAATGTTGTTCCTAGTGCACCAATATGTGGTGACAGCGTTCAGTCTGTCTGGGGAGAGCACAGGGTGCTTTTCTGTCCCCTTGCCCCCACCGCGACCACCAGAAACGTGGCACTGTCCACGTCAGAGACTGCTGTCAGACCCTGAAATAAGCCAGCAAAGCTCTCGCAGTGACTGCAGGCTCAGGAGGACTGTTACAGCTCACACCTCTATATTTACCATGTCCTCCTTTCTTTTAAAATCTATAAAGTCACATTCGAGATGATGTACTCTCATGCTAGGTGGCTTATGGACGTGAAAGCCCATATCAAATAGAATTGATCAAAGTAACTGGAGAAACCGAACCTGGCAGGGGCTTGTCTCTTGGGTGCATTTTGTCATCAAGTGCTCACAGAGAGTTACAGACTTAGCTGGCCCCACCTAAGAGAGAGGCTGTGCGAGGTACTCTGCTGTGCAGTGATAGAGACGGTGGTAAATAGCATTAATGGTGAGTGACAGTCATGCCCTATTTTCTCCACTTCACCCAGCTGTGAGTCAGTTGCCTTCATTAGGGGAAAGTTTCCTTGGACTTTGCATAAGGCTGAATTTTGGACTGAATAATGTGGTGCATAGTCAGGGGGCAGGGATCTATACCTGTTGAGGCAAATGGACTGGAAATTTTGGGTTATGCACATGCAAAGAAAAGAACAGAAAGAAAAGGAATGAGCATCTGTGAAATCAGGCACACACAGGATTCATACAACTAGACGTAATCCATAGAACAACTGCGAGGGGAAGGGTATACTTCAGTAAATAAGCTGCTTTATTAAGAATGTAAATGACACTAGAGCTGTAGAATGAGTGCCAGCATTCCAGCTTACTTGGGAAGATGACAGGAAAATATGATTGACAGGGTTTGGGTTTTTTCAGTTTAAATTCTCCTTTTTTTAATATCTAAAAAATAAAGCTCTAGGCTGTAGAAAGTGTTTATTAAACCTAAAAATGAGCAATTCAAACATTTGCATGAGCCATAGTATAGTGATAAATGAGGAAGAATTGAAATAAAAGCAGTACCAGTGGTGGTAGTATTATTTTCAGAATGGCTGAAAAAAGGGGATTGCTTCTATGATCTTAAATACAGGGATTGTTATGATAGATAAATGCTTGAAAAGTCATAGCATGAAAGTGTGGGTGGTAGAGCTGACAGGATTAAATCAGTATTTGATCCTGGACCTATGAGATATACAATAGAAATTCTAAGTTACTGATGTGATTCTTCTATGTGTGTACCTAACTGTGAGTGCAATTCCCTGTGCAAATAGCTTACAAATGCTTTGAGATATTACGTGATTACTGCCACTAAATAATGTGAGCTGTGATCGTTATTAATCATTATTTTATTACTGTTGTATTAAAGCTCTAGAAATAGACACATCAGATGTAAATCAGCACTGCTCTGTTGACTTTTAATTTGGTCATGCCAATGTGCATCACCGAGGAGTAGTTCAGTATTTGGACTTAGATATAAGGGCAGCTTCCCACACATCGAGAAAATGTGTTTATCTTTTACCTGAAATATATTAGTATATCACCTTTTCCCTCACAATTTTTAAATTGTGTAAAATGAAACAGATATTTACCTGTAAAATACCAAGCATTAAGTTAATATAGATTCAAAAATTAGCAGGTGTTAACAATGTATTCAGAGTAATCCTGGTGTTTTATTATCAGATTTCATCATATTAGCTTTTCCTGTCTGATGAGCTGATGCTCTGTAAAGCTCAGATAATGGAAGCATGAGATTCATCGTTGTTACATGAAAAAAGCAGTTTTGATTTTCCATGTGAATGATGGGGCTTGTGCTGTGGTTTTGAGATCACCGATCAGACCTGGTCAGAGAGTTGCTCCTCCTCATCTGGGAAGCCTTGCAGGGTGAGGGATGCTGCACCAGGAGGGACGCTGCCAGGGTCGCAGGTGGGAGCCCCCACACACACCAGGGCTGAGCCAGGGCCCCCAAAATGCTCCGGGGCACCTCCTGCAGCAGCACAGCTGTTTCTTTGGTGAGCCCAAGACACCTTCCACAAGGGTAGGGCTCGCAGCTTCCATTTTTGAGTGAATCCCAGCTCATTTGCTCTGCTGAATTTCCCCATGCAGTTTCCATAACACCGGGTGCTCCCCCAGCTCTAAAGATATGGGGCATTTTGGGGGCCGGGTGTTGAGGACCCACAGGAACAGTCACATGTCAGTAAGGGGGCTCATAGTTGTTATTCCTGCGTGTGCAGTATCTGCACTGCCTGGGGATCCAGTTCTTCTGGATGAAAAGAGCTATAAATGTAAGGTATTATTAGCACATGGCTTTGTAGTGAGCCACCCTCAGGCCACATTAAGGTTTTTGATGTTTCTCGGTTGCAGCCTCTAAAGGGATCTTAACACGGTTTCAGAAAAGGAAAGAAGAAAAATAAAGAACCTTCAATCTCCTTTTAAATTTCATATAAAAATGAAAACACTTGTATTTTGATTTTGATTTCTGTTTGGAGCGGATGTTTTGTTAAGATGCAGGCTGAGCATCTTGATTATTCGCTTTTAAAAGTGACCTTGATCTTTTAAAAATGTAAATTTAAATAAAAGACCTGGTGACCTTTTTATTGAGGTCTCCAAAGAGCGGAGAGGAGCCATCCTTGTCTCCTAGTGTTGCAGGAATGCCTCCTGCTAGGGAGCACAATATCCGACTGCGTTAAAAATGCCCCGAGGGCCATATTGATGAGGGAAAACTCACTCTCCACGGCCTTTTTAACATTCAGCAACGGCGTAACTTGTTTGTTTCCTCTGTGTTGGAAATGTCAACAAATGTCACCCAAGTTCTTTGCTTTCCTTTCTTATCTTTTGACGTATTATTTGATATGTGTGAGAGAGTGTAGAGTATATTAATAAAGGAGCTTTATTCTCCAGTGAGTTAGCAGAGTGAGTGTAAGGCTGTACTGAAAAAAGGTTTCTTCTATTAGTTTTGCCATTAGGAAAAAAAATAATGCTCTACAAAAGACTTACTGAAGAGAGATAAAAAGAAGACCTGTTAGCTCATAGTGGTCTGTCCTTCTTCTAGCGTGGGGTCTCTGTTCGTTACTCTACCGTTTTCCTTGCAACAAATTTTGAGTGCTTTGCCCAGACCATTTCAATATGCTTTTTAGTAAAGTGACTCCCGTTGCTTTCCTGGGAGACCATTTCACAGTCAAGACTTCTTGGATCAAAATTTCAGAAGTCCTTAACTGTCTTTCATACCTAAATAGAAATTTCATAAATTATTTGGTTCCTCAAAAATGAGATTCCCAAAGGTTCTCAATGATACCAAGAGCCTGTAGGTGCCTTAGTCTCTTTTGGAAATATGTCTGCAGTTCCTAAACCACTAAGATACTTTGAAATTGCAGCTTTTGCCTTTAATGAGGCTGCTGATATTCAGATTAAATTATCCTTTGAAAACAGTAATTGATTATACATTATAGCACTAGGTACGTAATATAATTAGAATAGGTAGAATATGACATTTAACATTTATAAGGCACTTTTTGTACTATTATAATTATTTAATTAGGGCAGTGCTGAGAGGCCCCCAAAGCAATTGGGACTATAATTCGCACATACTATGTGAATGCATAGAAAGAAACATTTTCAGCCCAAACTGCTTTCAAGTGTGTTGACAGGACAGAAAAACAATGAGAGGTGAAAGTCTTTGCTTTCGTTGTAAGGACAGAGAACTCACATAGAAGAATATTAAGAGACTTTCCAAAGGACAAATACCAGTTGTCTGTGACAAAGCAGTGAAATTAAGTCCCTGTGCATGACGAGATCATCTTTCCTTTTCATCATCAGCTGTTTTATACACACTAAATTCTGATTATTTATATACCTCTTCAATGTGTTAATCAATTCTTTTCCATCTTTAACAGTCAGATGTTTCAACTATTTGTAGACAGTTAGTCATTGCTATATATATTTCTTTTTTTTGGTTGTTGTTTTTTTATTCCAATCTGTCCTCCTAGAAAAAAAATAAATAATTCTGTTAAAACATCCCTGGATCTATCTGTGAAATTATACCCTGTAAAACATTTAAAGACTATGTACCGATGATGTGCTGTCTCCTTAGTGAGATGTGCTCTGACTGCAGTTTTCAGCAGCCAGGGTGGGACGTGATGGCAAGGTGAAGCTGCAGGCACGCAGCCGTGCCACTGGCAGCAGTCCCCAGTCTCCTGCCTTTCTTCAATTTCCAGCCATGGAAATTTCCATTAAAACCTCACAAAAACAAGGCTTTGAAAGGCCAAATACATAACTCATCACTCTAGGATTCCTAATATCAGGTATCAGGAATCTCCTGAAATAAATCAATTCTTGAAGTAGTATAATTTTAAACAGTTGCTATTATGAGAGGGTGAAAAAAACCTCACAGGAAAAATAACAAGTCTTGTATAATTCTTCTATGTTCTATTAATTTGACACCAATTTAAACCACCCCCTTAAAGCCCCATAGTTGAATTTCACCTTACTTTTGCAGTACAGGAAGGAAATCTGTTTAACAATTTGTATATGACTGGGAAACTCGGATGGGGAATCTCATCTAACCTTAATTCCTATGACCAAACTTTTTTAACCTGTTGGAAGCAGCACACCTTATTTTTTATTGATGATTTTTAATGTAGAATGATAAACAAAGGGTTAAATGCTGAAGTCTTTAACTGATTCGACTTACAGCACACCTGCAATTGAGGTATAACTAGAGTCAAGGAGTCCCCAGTTCTTTGCATTTGTTTCTCCATGTTTGCTCTGCCAAATCTCTCATTCAGCTCAATTCTGTACAAAGAGGGTGGAGGGCAGCTTGGTAAAATCAGCCCTGTCATTAAAGAATACTCTTCCCATATATATCAACTTCTTACAAGGAACCAATACAAATGCAGTGGTCTGGAAATGCTGGAAAACAGTGAATTAGGCACCTGAAATGAGATGGGAGCTTTCGCATTTTCTCCCGTCTCTTTGTGCTTTGATTAATCCTTTGCTTGCATCTTGATAAGCAGCTGCACTGTGTGAGTGTATCCGAACCTTGAGATACTTCTATTATTTCAGTATATTGCATCATATGGCAGGCAGTTTGCAGATGCTTCCTGACTCATATTGGTAAAGAAGTAACTCATACTTTTACTGGATTTTAAGGATGGTAAATTCCTAAAAACCAAAGGCAAACCTAAGCAATAGGCACTTTATTAAGAGAAGTTAGGTTTCTTTTATGCTTCAATAAAACAGCTGTGGCTGTCAGGTTATGAACAGTTTGACAGAGGAATTATTTTGGCTGTAAGACGGCTTTGACGCGGAGATGTAAGCTTTCTGTATTTGAGAGGAAACATGCTGTAAATACTTTGGGCTTGCATGTCACTGCAGCGGTGATGCACCCAGTTCCAGAGGTAGCAACAAAACTTGTTTTGTTCTCGGGGCCTCACGTACTGGAGAGCAGTAAAGCGATTCACAGGTGTTCCTACGGGCTCCATCGCTGATTTCGGGTGTGCCTTCCTGTTTGCAGGTTTCCCCTGTGGCTCTTCTCTATCATTTTTCATTACAGTGTCTGATCGTGTTCTTCAGCATGAACTGTGGTCAAATGGAAGATATGATACTTGAGAGAAATATTTCCGTATATGTGATTAGGTTCAGTCTGTTTTCTGAAGGTGTTTGTGTCATCCCTGTGTTCTGTGGCTCTTTACGTTGTGCCAGACGTGCATCCACAGCTCTGAAGACAGAGCTTTTCTTTGAATGTTGGAATTCCTTAGATTGTATGCACAGGTATTTTATATTCAGAGCTTTTTCCGGAAAGACATGAATTCCAGATGATCTCTACCCTTCAGATTTCACCAGAGAAAATTTGCATGTTCGGGCATGGGGCATTGCTGCAACGAACCATATGCACTGAACCATCAGGCCAGGAAAGATGGTTGGTTGGGACAAGCCAGAGAGATTGAAATGCCTACCTTTCATTCACATCTGTGCCATAACAAAGCCTATTTTATCACAATTCTCATTTTTACTCCTTACAGTGATGAGCACAAGTTTCCTTTCCTCCTCTTCCCCACCCACTGCACTCCCACTCCTACGATAGGCTTAGGAAAATGTGAGATTATGACTTCATTTGCTGTCACAATTTATCTAAACTGAAAAAAAAAAAATAATAATTAAAATTGTGCAATTTAAGTTGATTTCCAAAGTGAGCAATAATCTTGAAAGAGGAAGTCCAGGACCATTGCTTCACTGACCATCATTTGGTTGCAATCATTCTCAGTCATTTTAACGAAGGACTGGTTTCTAGCAATGGCTTTACCATAATTTATCAACCAGTGCAATCTGACCGCCCTCTTTGTGTCTGGAATATTGACCCATGAAAGTTGACTCTTCTCAGTTCTTCTTGGTACCTGAGCCAGGACTACAAAGTGTGATGCATAGGGGAATTGCTAGTTGCTGTTCTGGAGAGAGGTATTTGCTATAATGAGCCAGTCTGACAGAATCATCTTCACTAGACATTAATTTCCTTATGAATAGAGTTCATTATTGTAGAATCCACTAGTCTAGTTACTCATCTCCATCATGTTCAAAGTTGTGTATGAGAGGTAACGTTGCAGACAGCACAAGGGCAGAAGCTCTTCTGGATCTGCATGGAGATCAGGAATACCCTTTAGATAAGTAGCATAAAAATATGCAACCAGTTTGCACCACAAAATCACAGAATAGTTTAGAAAGCACCTCTGGAGATCATTTCGTCCACCTGCCTGCTCAAAGCACGGTTAAGTAGGACAGGTTGGCAGTCGGGTTTTGAACATATCCTAGGATGGAGACTTCTCAACTCCTCTGGGCCACCCATTCCAGTGTTGAACCGCTGTCACAGTAATTTTTTTTTTCTTATGTTTAAATGAAATTTCCTGTATTTCATTTTGTGCCCATTTCCTCCTATCCTGTCACTGGATACCACTGAGAAGACTCTGGCTCCATCTTCTTTATTCCCTCCCCCCCTCAGGTATTTGTACACATTGATAAGATCCTCCCAAGCCTCCTCTTCTTCAGGCGGAACAGTCCCAGCTCTCTTGCCCTTTCCTCATAGGAGAGATGCTCCAGTCCCTTCATCATTTTCATGGCCCTTCTCTGAACTTACTCCAGTATGTCCATGTGTCTTTTCCCTGGGGAGCCCAGGCCTGGACCCAGCACTCCAGAAGTGTCTCACCTGTGCTTAGTAGAGGGGAAGGAACACCTCCCCAAACCTGCTGGCAACACTCAGCCTACTGCAGCCACAAAGGCACATTTCAGACTCATGTTCAACTTGGTGTCCACCAAGACTTCCAGGTCCTTTTCTACAAAGCGGCTTTTGCTCTGTGCACAAACCACTGTGTCTATCAGCTGCTTTTTTTCACTGTGCTTGTGGTGCACACCAGCAAAAATGTGCCTTGCAGTTGAATTAACAATGTGAACTCTGACATGTTTTTAACACTTCCTATTCTGTTGTCTTTTTTCTAGGTCCCAATATGACATCACCAAAGTGTTATTAATCCCTTACATTGAACATTATTTTTTTGAGTCTCAGTGCTGTATACCTGGCAACATAATTTGCCTTTTCAGTTGTTGGGGAAAATAAAGCGTAGAGGGGGATAGCAGCCAAACAGAGGTTACAGACTAAATTATCAGCAAAGGACATCAAGCATTCTAACCCTTAGCTCAGTGTCTGCATTACATTTCATTTTTATTTGCTCCAGTTTAGTAACTGTTTGCTGTTACCAAGGAAATGGAAACTCCTTGGCATCTAGCACGCCCACAGTGCATCCTTACTATTGATGAATAGGAAAGGGAGCGTGAGTGTACTCCAGTGTGTGTCAGAGATTCAAGAAAAAGGAAGCTATTGAAAAGAGAGAAAGTAAACAAGATTATCTGAATGAAATCAAGAAATACCTTCAGAGGAGGTTTCACTGTTGTGTTCGTTTAGCCAACTCAGAGATTTATGATGATTCTTTGGGCAAATAAGCGTCAAATACTCACTGATGTCCTGGCAATGACACCCTGCAGAGGCCCTGCCACAGATGCTGTGTTCACCATCCCTATTATTATAGTCACTGGGCACCACTGGGTCCCTCTGTACCAGGAGGACTGAGACGTCCTTGTGACACAGCTCCCAGTTAACATGATGGTGTACACTGGACAGGTCTTTTTGCCATTTTTTGGTGCCTTTTTCAAGGAGTCTGTGGCTCAGAGGTCCACGTCTTGAAATCCTTGCTCGCATTTTACTTGGGCAAACCTCCCACAGATTTTGAGAATGGAGACTCCAGAACTTAGTCCAGAAAAAGGAGGGGTCAGATCAATCTCCAGAATTCAGCCAGACAGAACATCCTCTATGAGCCAACAAGCATAAGGCAGCATGAGCGGCGAAATATCAAGCAGGAACCGAACCCTGCAGGATGGACTTTTCCTTCCCCTTTTGCGTTTCGAGTAGTTGCTACAAGGATGCACGTGTGTTTGCAGACCTTGCTGTGAATGAACACAGAAGTGGGAGAATGAGTTGGGTATGTGTTGGGCAGATAAGTTTCATCAGGAGGTCAGGTTGGGCTGGGTTGTTATAAAATATTTCTGAGACTGAAAGGTGTTGCGTTGCAAGTTGCTTGGTTGAGGTAAGAGATGTGCTTCTTGGGTCATTTAAACATACGTGGGAAAATCAGTGGGAACTGTGAGATAGTAGGACAGGTAATCCAAGAGTTATTTTTTATTTATTTCTGAATTATGATTATCTGATTGTTTTAATCTCTTCTTCTTATATGAACATCCATCTCCTGGGAAGAATTTCTGTGATTTCTCACCCCATGTTGTCATAAGTATACAGATATCGTAAGGGAGGTGAGAGTAATTTTCTCCTATATTTAAAATTAAAAACTCAACCCAATCAAAAAATCTTCCATTAGCATGAAAGGCAACATCTTGTAATGGTCACGGTGAGGGAGGAGGGACTGCCAAAATCTCTCTGGATTTCAGCACCTCTCACATTAAAGTCCAGGGGGCTGGTACCTTTTCTCTCACAGTAGCATATGTGCCATCCCAGTTTTAGCCTTCTGCTTTGAGGAAATGGACGCTGTGGTCGTGAAGCAGCTCTGGTTTTATCCAGAGGCTCAGTATCCTTGACACTTTTCGGTCAGGGTCAAGCGTAACGGTTGTGTTGATCTTATTCAGGCTGTTAGCTTTTGGCAGCAGGCAAGCATAGCGTGCTCGTGCTGGTCTACTTAGGTTTGACATCATCCTTGGGTAGAATTGGACAAAGTGGATTGCGGCATCTGTAGATCCTGTCAAGCACAGAGCTGTATTTAATTAGCTCAATCTAATTCAGAGAGACCTTTGCCACACCTCATGCTCACTGAACACGCGCAGCTCAGTGGCACAGTGCCGTTACCGTGCCGTTGTCACTGAGTTCTGCATCCTTCTGGATCTCCACTGACTGCAGGCCCTATGGAAGCAATGAATAACAGCAATCACCATGGACATTTTTTCCTCTTGTCTTGGCTGGATTTTTGCAGTTTTCCCTCCCTGGGATAAAAAATTGTATTTTAGTTTTCAATAACTTTTTCTGCTGCAGATAGGAAGCTTGTACCACTCTGCTGAAGAATGCAGATGTTTGTTTGCTTATACAGGGGAGTTTTTGGTGTATATCAGACTGGTATTTTATAAACAGAGCTGGGTGCCATCAAGACAGTGTGTTTTACTTTGTAAATGTTCTACAGGACTCTTGTTCTTTCTTGAAACCACACATTTGCCTTTCCGCCTCAAAACTTGAAACATCTTTCTGATTATTTCCTGCATAGTTGATGACAAGAGGAGAATTTGAGAGGGGAAAGTCCGATAGTGTTGGATGTTGTTTTCATAATAGCCCAACAGAAATTAAATATACAGACCTTTGGGATGTGTTGCAATTTACTGAAAAACGTAATCTATTCTTTGAAGATGGTTATGAATAGTGAAGCAAGTGCGTCTGTTATACTATGAGAATACCTCTAATTGTTTCCCCTTGATTTTGTGTTAATGAATCTAGACCTAAGGGCAGGGAAGAGTGTATTGTATCCACTGGAAATAAATCAGTGCAATTAACTGCTGATACATGCAAACTGACCTTGAGAGCTAATACATGGCTGCTTCTAATATCAGGAATCTAGTGTAGAACAGGCAGTACAGGGATCTGGCCCTGGATCAATGAAGGAAATGTCTTGAACAAATTGGGACCACAGAGGTCAGTCTTCTGAAAAACATAATTAAATTGGGCCTGAACTGGAAGACTCAGACATCAAAGAACTGCAGTGATCAAATGATTAGGGGATGAAGGAAGGGGGGGGGGGGTAGCAGAAAGGGAGAAAAAAACAGCAAAGAGTGCATGAGACGGCAGCTTTAGAGATGGTGTTTGAGAAGCAGAGAGTGTTTAGAGGCATAAAAAAGGAAATTTAGTCAAAGGCAGATTAAGTAGAAAAACCAAAATGTTTGAAACAAATACCAGGATGTGTTGGCACACACTAGAAAGCAAAGAGCATGTAAGGAAATGAGGAACAATAAAGCATGCAGAAAGACAATATTAGGAATGCAACGAGAAAATCCTTGGGTAATGGAGCCTGTTGTTTGCAATATAAATTTAAATGCAGCGTATAGCAGCTGGCCATTCTTATCTGATAAGACTGTCATTCTGTGAGTAGTTGGTGAGCAGAAACTGCGAAGTGAAGCAGAATATATATTTGAAATATTTGGGGCTTATATGTTTTATTTTATCGCATGTTTTCCCTTCATTTTAATTTTAAGAGACTTGTTCTTTTTTGCTGACTTAGTGCCAGGGAAAGGTGCTCTATGGAGAGCCTTGGGGATTGAAGGCTTTTGTTTCCTCATAAATAAACATAGCAAGTGTAGCAGAAAAGCAGCTATCCTCATCTTGCCTTCAACTCACCTTCCTCTAGCCTCACCTGGAAGACGTTCCGTCTTTCCTGGGACAAGGTCTCTGCAGACCAGTCAGTGTTTGACAGGAAAATAGGAAAAATTGTATGGTTTCACATTCAAAACCTTCTGCCTCATCAGCATGGCTGAAATGTCATGATACACTTGTACTATTGCCATTTATAAAGTCATAGAGTAGGGGTGCTTTTTGTTTACCCTCCATTTGCTTTCATGGTGATGTTTCCCTGTGTACTCATTTGCACTAGTCGACTTTTCTCCACAGCCAGGAGAGTTAGAAACATACTTTGCTATACGTGAACTTACTACTGGTGAAAGCCGAGACTCTGAGCTTGAAGTAGAATGTGAGCTGTCAGGAAAGCGGGCAAAGCTTCTTTCAGGGGCTTCTGTGCTGCAGGTACTCGGGGCAGCGGATGGGGCACCTGGGACGAGAGTCACTTCAGCTGCGCACAGCCATCCACCACTTCGGACTCCCGTTGACTGCCTTGGGAGGATAATGAACCAGTGACTGAGCTCGAGAAAGGGCTGTAAAAGTTGTCTCTTATCTGCAATCTCCCTTTCTGTGCCATGACAACAGACTTCCCCATAAACTGTCTTTACGCGCACACACAGTCTCCAGGTACCTCGCAAGCAACTGATTTGTAGACATCAAGAGGTGTATTTGTCTTTATCTTACAGGAGAGAAAGAAAAGTTAAATGAAACTCATCCAAGGCTATGTATCAAGACAGTGGTAAACTAATCGAGGAGTTAGCATTTAAGGCCAGATTTATTCCCCAGAGACGCAGGCTCACAGTCTCTCCTTTCAATGTAATTACACAAACACTCTCCATGACACTAGGTTTTTATTAACAAATTGTACAGTGACGTGTCTTATGTGCGGAAACATCACTGTGCAAAAACAAGGTATGAGAGCCAAGAGAGATGGGTTTTCCAGGAGGGACTTGGAGAGTAACCTTGGGCAAGATACTTGAGCCAGACTGTGCCTCTTCTTACTCACCTGTAAAAACGAGGCGGTAGTGGTAGTAGTAGTAGTAGTGGTTTCTTCTGTAAAGTACATTAACAACCTGATATGAAAGAACAGGTCTTACTACCAAAAGTCCAAACCTCCTTTCTCTTTTCCGCCCAGTGACATAACAGTTTGGAAATATATAACTGTATAACCAGTTGTGACACAATCTACAACTCAAAAAACCCAATATTCACACAGTAGAAATAATGGAAGTATCAAGTCCTCCAGAGAAACAGTGAATTATTCTCCTGCATGGGAATTGGAAATTGAGAGTGACTAGAAAGAAAAGATTTAACTGACAAATCTATTTCTGTCTAAACTAAGTGAAAAACAAGAAATTACAGTAAAAATTTTACAAGGCTGAAAAAAGAGCCCGGAGGCTGTGGAGACCACGTGTTGTGTCATGCAATGCCAGGGATCACAGGTTTCCTTCTCAGACCTCTGCCGATTTCTTACCAAACCATAAGCCAATCACAATGACAAACCCCTGGGGTTGTATTCCCTGTAACAGCAGACCTCTGCTACCGAATGCCCGTGCTAACATGCTTAGGCATCCTAACCTGGGACATTCAGGAAATTTTTTATGTTTTTTATATTTTTTTTTACTGTGGACTTCAGTTTGCCTTGCCCATGTTTTATGGCATCTCCAGCTCTTTGTGTGGGACTTCCTGTGCCCAATTAAATTTATGAGAAACATCAGAAGATCTTTTTGTATGTATGTCTTCTTTTTCCTACCAGTGCCTCTTTGAGTGTAGGTTGTACATGAAAGAACTGCAGTCCGTATTGCAAATAAAGAATACTTCCTAAGGGGTATTGGACAGAGTTTGTCTCTAGGGATAAATGAAGGGTCAATTAAAAAAAAAGGGTAACAAGCCCAGATAAAGAAGAAAATCCCAATTTTAATTATCCCCCTTTTCCTTTGATGTAGAAGGAAATAAGAATATATGAAGGCTCTTATAAGAATTAGGGTAAGCTGGGGATAAAGAGCTACCTGAGGAGTTGCTGTTATGGCTCAGAGCCGAGGGGAATTTGGATTCAGATGATGAGAACAGGCCTTCAATTGCATTTGCAGAAATCAATAGGGTCTGTTGATGGACATTTATGTTTCACGCCATAGGCAATATCTCAGAGAGGGCTGCTCCTTAGTTCCTGTGCAGCTTCCCTATGTGTTCAAAATGAGTAAGAGATGGAATAACTGGTAACTTCTCTATTGTGCTGATAAAGCAAAATGCAAGATTGCTGTAAAGAAACAGATAAATAAATGAACTGGATGACTAAAAATAGCAAAGGGGCTCAGCTTAGCTGACTCATGAGTTTGTAGATGAAATCTGATGGAGACCAGCAGACAGCATGAAAATAGGAGGTGAAGGTAAATGTTGGGGGACATTAAATGAACAAACAAAAATGAATGAACCTGCAAATGGTCTGGGGGGAAAAAAAGTCAAACCAGCCCAAGCCATTTCTAATTAGTGCTGTTGAAAATGCTGTTCTGCATTTCCTGTGTCCCTCTCATTGGGAAATCACCATCCTCCACAGATGTGGCCGCACTGGAAAGCTCTAAGAAAAAGGTCTAATAGACCTATTGTTGATGCAACACATCCCCATGCCTGGGGAATGGATTAATTCTTCCCCTGGGCAGGACCCACCAGGTAACTGCTCAGCTGCTTCGGGGCTTCTCCTACCCCCCACCTGCATCTTCTCATCAGTTGGTTCCGGCAATTCAGGGACAGTGTCTTGCCCCTGAAGAAACGTGATATTGCGTGCAGCTGAAGTAAATACAGAAGCACATGAACATATCAAGTGGTGTTACCTAAGTCTGTGCTTGGCCTCTTTCTCTTCAGTTTGTTCTTGTACGCTTACAAGTAACTGTCTGCATGTTTAAATTTTGTGTAAATTCAAAATTTACACAGGTAGCTAAGCAGTTTCTTATCCCAGCAAATCAGGCAGTTAAAGCTTGGGCTTTCTAGTCAGTGAAGCTAGAATAGTGGAAGTGCAGCTATTTTTGCAGGTAAAATCACACTTGTCAACAAAATCTGGCTATGATTATTAAGGTTGTAATGTGCCACTCCCAATTTCTGGCTAGAGCTAGATAATTTTTTTCTATTTGGCCAGAAGATTAACCCACTGATATGTATCTCTCCATGTTGACAAAACCTATTTGTGTGATTGTTCAGGTTTCCTGAGACCACTTTAGGAAAGGTATTAAATGAAGCATTCAAAATATTTGTTTCTAGTGTTTGAGATGTAATATTTTCATTTTGAAGTGGTGTGTTTTGTGTAGGTATTTGCCAAAAGTAGTGTGATCTTTAATGAACGAGTAAGTCAAACATGCCTATTGGATTCACACTACAGGACTGAATTAGTTTAGTTATTACAACCAGCATTCAGGAATTAAAAATTGAACGATAAGTTTCAGGATAGATACAAATGAAACTGACCTTGGCATTGAAGGTAAACATCATTCCAGTGTAAAAATTTCTGCCTTCTGCAGCACAAGAGATTTAGGCTAATTGCTAAGTGGAATTTTAAGCCCACGTTTCTTTTGCTCTCTTCTCTGTGTGTGCACGAAGGCTTTTCAGTCCAAGCTTCAAGCGGCACGATGCCAGATCAGACATGGTCTAGAGATTAGTTATAATGAGGTAGTGGCACCTGTACCTTTTGGGTAGAAACTCTCTTGTTTTGTTAACTAGATTGCTAAATAATACTCAGATTTGCACAGTGTGTTTGCAGAAACAGCAGTCCTCACTGTAACAACAGCATAGCTATTTTCACAGAATGGTGTTACTATCTAGTGCCAGTTCTTTAAAAAACATCTCAGGAACATGGACCTTCAAGGCCCATTGAAGTGAACTGAAAGTTTTCCAGGTCTGCATCCTCATCAGTATTTACATCTCTGAGCTGTCTGTAATGCACTTTTCTGTGGAAACTAGTAGAAAGTCGGGCTTCCAATGGATGTGTGTCCCTGATGGACCTACTCCTGAACTATATTAGGACTGCAGAGTGAACTCACTGCTTCTTAGACACTGGAGAACCTGTACAGCTCAGATCACCTTAACAGCGGAGTGGACTGCCTCTTGTCTAAAAAGGCTGAACTCAGGTTAAAGCCTTTTCAGTAGCCAGGATATTAATAATGTCTCTTTTCCATGTGGATTCTCTGGTGCCCAACAAGAGGTGGACTCACAATGTATTATTTCCTTTGCAGAAGTCTAATAAAGCTAATGAAGTCTCTCTCCTCTGCTTTCATGAAACTGACTCTATATTCTTGAAATGTGTGAGTAGTAAATATTTCTGAGGCTTCTGCACTTCAGATTTTATCTGAAGTGATGAAAATGTCCCAAATGTATTGTGGGGAAGTGCCAGACAGGCAGATGCTCAGAAGTATACAGAATGTGTTCACTGAGTTTTATTTTCTCACAAAATGAATCTCAAAAACTTGACTAATTTTGCATATTTCTTAAAACTGAATGGCTTATAACGATGTCTTCATTTCAGCAAAGCGCCAGTGAGTGTGAGGTGGGATCTGACAGACTTACACCCATTTTTCCTCTTGACTTAAGATCTCCTGCTGCGTTTCCTAGGAGCTAGGATAGAAGCACACCCTAGGATGTAAGTGCTCGAGGGTCACTAAGGCTATGAGACACACGTATTGTCCAGCAGCCAGGGGTCCATATCTTTGGCAGAGAAGCTACAAATGTATTATGTTTCTCCTGGATCAAAAACACTGTGAAAAAATAAAATCCTCATGTACACACATATACTTCTCCATTAATGCTTAAAATGCCCTTTCCAGGTGATGTCTGTATACTGCAAAAAAGTGACTCTAGGAGAGGAATTTGTACCGTGTATTTCAAGAGCTCACCTAAGCAGCACGAGCTAGTAATTTAACTATGGCAAACACAAACAAGGTGCTGATATTTTCGACTAACTGAAATTTGTGGAATGAGGTTTGGGGTTACTATTTTTTTTCAAGTATTACAGATGTTAAACCTTCATAGAAGTGTCCAAGGTTCTTTTTTTTTTGGCCTAAGTAGCCTGAAACGTGAAGAGGTGACTAATTGCAGAGGTTAACTGTGCTGGAACATTAGCATATGGATTTTTTCTTTTAGGGTTTATAGAAAGTACTGCTTTTAATGGAAGAAATGAGATGCCTTAGTAAACTAGAAGACATGAAAGGATGAAAACATTTATCTGCATTAAAGCTGTGCGGCTCCTGTGCCAGACACCACCAGCGTTATAGCCCTGTACTACAGCAGAAAAGCTGCTGTGAGGTCAGAACTTCCCCTGCCAAAATCCCGTAGTGAATAGAGGTTTGCAGTGTGTAAAGTAATGTATGTTCCACCACGCTCACAGCCTGGCGATGCAAGGATGCTCAGGTTGTAAGTGAATTACATCTGACCTAGCTCTGCGCCTGACTAACTACGTTGATAATTTGGGCTTTTGATAAATGCATTGCTTCATTCTTGGGAATGGTAAAGGAATTGCCTAAATTTAGTACTTAAAAAAAGAAATAACGTGACTCGTGTCAGGGAAAGATCAGGAAAGCATTATGAAAAATAAAGAAAAGCTTCCCAAAAATGCACACAAATAGACACAAGTTTTGCCAATGAAAGGCTGAAAGAGACCTGTATCTTCCTGTGTGAGACAGCCCTGCCTAAGAAAATATTGGGTTATTTCCTTGGGGATCTGTTGGATCGATTAAATCAGGCTTCACAGAGTGAGCCTTCTTGAAAATTTCCTTTTATGGATTATCTTTACCTCTGTTCTGGATCCAGTTACAATCAGTTCTTTAAAGACTGTAACCATACAGTAATGTTCTTACATTTAAGACCATAGTATGAGTCGATTCCATTTGGAGGCATACACCTCTTTAGCATAACTCTTCCTAAATACCACCAAACTAGGACTGCTTCCAGGGCTGGGGAGCACAGAGCAGGTAGGATGGACCCTGAACTGCTTGGAAAGGTGAAAACAAGGGAACAGCACTCAAATGAAGGAAACTGCATAAATTAACCTCATGATGGTACTGGAGTAGTAAAATATTTTTGGTTGTAACCTTGCTATGGCTGCAGTATTCAAGAAGAAGTTTATACAAAGGGCAATAAATTTGTTACAATTCCCCCAAAGTTCCTTTTTTTTGTTACTGTGGAAGCAATATCTGTCAAATTGGTATGGGTGGAGCTTAGTAGAGACAGCCACAAATACCTGAAGAAGTGCGTGCTCGTAAATGTTCCCCCTCGGTGATTTATCAAATGTGAGGTGGCTGGAGAAAGCAAGCACTTCACATGTTAGAGCTATTAATTCTTTTCAATAAAACTAGATCCTCAAAGGCCTAGCCAAAATGTGAGTCGCACCGTACGTATCCACCCCTGATGATACCACGCTTTGCCGTGAAGGAGTGCAGTGACCGAGGCAAACACAAGAGACAAACACTAAACAAAAGTAGTGTTAGTTGTCTTGAGTTTGGGCCTGTAAGCTCATAGGTACATAACTGACTTTAAACCCCTGAATGATCTCTCAGGTGCTCACGAAGCGAGCACTGGCTTAACACCTAACCCGCCTTTCAATCTATGTAGTGCTGAGGACAGATTCAGATGAAGAGATATTTACATTCCTTACTGCCATAGTTATCCCTCGGTGAGTTAGGCATAAACTACCTGCAGAGGTCAGGGAGTACGGGAGACCTACCTTTCCCACACAGTTTTTGGCAACACAAGGGGTTAAGGAGTAATTTTTGTCCTGACAAGGTTCCACCCCCTTTTGCATATTGTAGACTGAACTTTTCAGACAATACGCATGAAACTTCACCCGTTGCTGCAGTCCTTCAAGCTTTGTAGCTGGGGGGTAGATTTCCCAGACACAGAGGTTCACTGAAAACAAAGATAAGAGAACATTAAGAAAAAGGAAAAGGGCAGCTCCCAGAAAAGAAAATCCAATTCCTCCACAGCACCTGCAAAGCTGAAAAAAGGTACCTGAACTCACCCATACAGTCCCTGGAAGTTGGGTCCCAGAGCACTTCGAGACAGCCGAATCAGTGACCATCCATCCACCTCTCCTTTTTTTGTCTCTTTTTTTTTTATTTCCAGCCCGTATGCTGCAGCTGTAGATTATTTGTCTGACAGTTACCTTGTACTTGGTGCTGTGGTACGCAAAGGTTATTGGAATTTATATGCAAAGCTCAATGAATACAGAATTAAAAAATGCCTCAGAGAGATTCCTGAAATGAGATGCCAAATCTCAGAAGTTGTATCTTTATGAGGAAAATTTGAATACAAAACACCAAGGTTTATGACTCTTGCACATATTAATTCATACCAATCCGTGTTATAAGAGGACTAAAGGGGCTATTTTTCATCTTGGGCTGAGACAGGAACTCTGCCAGATTTACTGACTTGCTGTGAGAAATCTACTTTATCTAGCTGATAGATACCTTTAAAATGTAAATCAGAATGGTGAGCTTATCACAAGGCTACCATTAGTAGCCCATAAAATGCTTGGTGTTGCAGGTCACAAGAGATTTTGGGAACAAGGTGAGCAAATTGGTCAGCAAAAACAGACCCTAAATGTGATGCTTTATTTTCTGTCTTATATGCAAGTTACCAGAACTGAAATCAAAACAATTTTTATTATACATCCATCCCCTTGGCAACTAGCAATTACCATGACTTTGTAGGAGAATCTAGATTTTAGAAGATAGTATTATAATTGTGCAGAACTCACGAATTCTTACCTCATTTGTGGCCCAGGTGCTTTGTCTGTCTGGAGAGAAAAAGGAAAAGCAGCTGCCCTATGAAAACCCCAGATGTTCTCCTTAAGGATCCCACCCCTCTTCCCTCCAATGTCCTATAGGTCGTAGCCCTTTGGGTTTGTACCGTATTTTCTGTGTTGTGGTCACTTCAGGACTACCTTGTAGAGAAAACCAAGGCTCAGAAGCTTGAAATACCGGTGCTGGCAAGAGATCAGAAAGGCTAGAAATTTCCTTTTCAGGCAACCAATATTTACATGAATACTTTTAAATATGTTCAATAACTGGAATGACAGCAGCCATGATATTGCTATCCTAGTACGGTTGTTACCGATTTGTCCTCCTGCTGGTAAAAGCACATATTGCACTCTCTGTGTCTTTTTCATGCACACGTGCAGTCACACACAGGCAGATGATGCGCTTTCAAGCCATCCACAGATGGTTTCCCCATCAGGGTTTACTTTGCCATTTAGATCTCCTGCTTCACAGCCTCCTCTCGGTGTTGCAGTCCCTATTTTCTGTAATTAACTTCTGTTCCTCCTCCCATTTTTTTTTTACAAACACTTTTCACACTGATGCTTAGAGTCAACCGTCTCCCCAAAGCGCTGTGATATTTAACAGCATCCGGAAAAAATGTGGTTAGAGAATTGGGACACTTAAAGGAGACACTGCTCTCGTAAGTGTGCATTCACATTTTTGAATAGATATTCAGAGGGTGGGAATGTAGATGAGGGAGAAGCTATGAAAGGGCTTATTACTAATTAACTGTATCTATTTCTCCCCCTTTTAAACTGCTTTTTGTTTATCATTTCAGCTGGTAGGGTAATACACCAAATTAAAGCTGCAGAACACAATTATAATTAAGATTCAAAAAGCCAATTGCCTGTTAGTAAACTACCAATTGATAATAATGTTAGGGATATTTATAACTCTTTGCTAAGTATGCCACAGATTTGCGTCAATAACATACTTGCTAATCTCCAAACATTCTATTCAGTAGCCTTTTATTTACTATTGAAGGTAAGATTACTCTTCTCAAGCCATCCTTTCTAAAAGTATCTTGCTTTCATCTTGTTTGCGGAGTTCAGCAAACACAGATGCTTCAGTCCTTTCCTCTCCAATGAAATAGTGATAATGGTACATAATTACTAACATCACACCATGCAGAAAACCTTGCCATAAAGAACATACTATACGTAGTTCAGGACTCATAACATCTTGCAGCTTCCACGGCTCCTTCTTTCTGAGTCATCTTGCATGTTCTATAGAGGAGAAACCAAACCACCTTACCCAGGAGAGGAACTGGCCACCTCTGGGCAGAGCTCCAAACATAGGGCCCTCGTTTTCATTCTGCTCACAGGGAGGTGGAACAAGACCTGTTTAAAGAGTTTAAAAAAAATTACTGAAGTGATAGATTTTGTTTTGTGTTTGGTGTGTGTTACTGGTGGATTAATAATTAACCTTTATAATTTCTTTTAATTATTATAAGACATCTGCATAACTGTCATTTCAGCTGTGTGATGATGTGTAAATAATTGCGATGTGACATTTTTGTGAAATGGGTTTCTTGCGTCATATGTTTGCTAAAGTTTGAGTGGCCTCGTAGTACTAATTATTGGAGTCATTATGAGACACCGCGTATTATCCCATCATGCGTACAACAGTAAGAGAACCAGCTTAGGCACAGGCAACTGTCTGCCATCCACTGCTTAGGCACTGGAGGGGCAGCTGATGAAGCATGAGGGTGTCTCATCTCTTATTGTGCCACGACTGCTCTTGAAACACAAGTGCCCAACACTGCTGAGCGTGTGAGCACTTGTGTGACTGAGAAGAAATATGGCATATACCAAGTGCCGAGGAGAGTGATGCAAAGTTACATGGTGAGGTAATGTAGGTTAAATTGAGGCGAAATGGCCACACTGGAATTTATAGCCTGAATTGTGCCTGTAGCTATTGCCACAAGTGAGGGTCTTGGAAAGTAGAACATATTGTCTGGGCAAAAAAGCCTGGGAGATCCCTTACAAAAATATAGCTCTTTGTGAACCTGCCCTTTTCCTCAGTGGGAGAGTGAGGGTTAAATATTAGTGATCTGCCCATTTCTCAACCCTCCTTGACAGCAGGGTGTGGGCAAGGGAGAGACAGAAAGAAAACAAGTTTACCTATGTCCTGCACGTATGGAAGACGATAAGCGAATCTATGCAAGAAGATATTCCCAAACCTGAAACAGGGCTGCAGCTTCTCCCAGCCACAATTGGCCCTCTGAGTTAGCCTGTAAATACATTTTGTTTATTCTTCAAAGACACATACCCTACAGCTCAAGCTGGAAAAGTATGTGAGAACTGAGAAAAAGAAAGGGAGGTAATGGTGCAAAGGCAAACAGGCAGGATGCACAAGAGGGCCTTGGACACAGGCGAGAACCCCACTGTCACTACGACAGAAAGGATTGCAGCGTGAGAGCATGGAGGCATCAGAAAGCTTGCCAGGAGCCTAAGGTAGCATAGGTTTCCCCTGCATCTCTTCTCTTTGGAGCTGGACGATGTCATCCTTCCCACAGGTTGGTTGACTGCAGGGTGAATCCAGGTGACGACTGCACGATTTCTGCTTCCTATGCTGCCTATCAGGAATTTTGTTATGGGTGGGCAAGTGAACTGACTCGCCCCAGGACTGGCCAGATAATTACATGGTCATTACTAACCACATTACTGAAGAGTAAATATGCAGTTATTTTTATCCATAAAATCAGCTCTTTCAACCCTAAGACTAATTCCACATTATTATGCAGCAGTATGTAATTACTATAAGACAGCTTCTACCCTCAAAGAAACAGGCACTATTCCAAATGAAATCTTTCAAGGTTTTAAGTAAGCCATGCAATCTGACGGCAGGATTTGTCCTCTACCAGCTATCCAATAAAAATTATAAAACGTAGCTAGAAAATAGGTAGTCACAAGACCCTATTACCAGGCAGAAGCCCTAACAATTCCTATCCCATTCAGATTTGTAACCAAACCCACTTTTTTTTTCTTAGAAATAAATGCAGTATGTGGAGAAATGTGTTGCTGTAACATTTAACCTTCCTATGCCAGAGTGCTGATCGCTTTAGGTATGACTCCTGAGAGGAGGCACTGCGAAGTCTCTCTGGAGGTAGATATTAGGTAAAACATAAGAGGAAAGGTAACTATACCATAACTGCTGATGGTCCTTGTAACTCTTTTCATTTCTTGCAGGTACTGTTGCGTGATTTACCATGGAAAAATTGCTCTGCAGCATCCTGGTGTTTGGAATGGCTGTCATGGTCAACGCTTGTCCCAAATATTGTGTCTGTCAGAACCTGTCTGAGTCTCTGGGGACTTTGTGTCCCTCCAAAGGTCTCCTGTTTGTACCACTAGACATAGATCGAAGAACTGTTGAACTCCGACTTGGGGGCAACTTTATTATTAATATCACCCGACAGGATTTTGCCAATATGTCTGGACTTGTTGACCTTACTTTGTCCAGAAACACCATCAGTTACATACAGCCCTACTCTTTCACTGACTTGGAGAGCCTTCGGTCTTTACATCTGGACAGCAACAGGCTGCCTGACATTGGAGAGGATATTTTGAGAGGCTTAATTAACCTTCAGCATTTGATTTTAAACAACAACCAGCTAAGCAGCATCTCTGATGAAGCCTTTGAGGATTTTTTGCTGACATTGGAAGACTTAGACCTCTCCTACAATAACCTCCGAAGCATTCCCTGGGAATCTATAAGGAAGATGATAAACTTGCACCAGCTCAGTTTGGATCATAACCTGATAGATTATATTACAGAGGGGACATTTGCAGATCTTCAGAAACTGGCCAGATTGGATCTAACATCCAATAGACTTCAGAAGCTTCCCCCTGACCCTATATTTGCCAGATCTCAAGTCATTCCATTAGCCGTTACCCCATTTTCTCCACCTTTGTCTCTCAGCTTTGGGGGCAACCCACTACATTGCAACTGTGAGCTACTGTGGTTAAGGAGACTTGACAGAGATGACGATATGGAAACTTGTGCTTCTCCTCCGGGTCTAAAGGGAAGGTACTTCTGGTACGTACGGGAGGAAGAATTTGTTTGTGAGCCTCCTCTTATTACACAACACACTCACAAGTTGCTGGTTTTAGAAGGGCAAACTGCTACACTGAAATGCAAAGCCATTGGGGATCCCACCCCCGTCATTCATTGGGTGGCCCCCGACGACCGTCTCATCGGTAACTCTTCGAGAACAGCTGTCTATGACAATGGCACATTAGATATCCTCATCACCACCTCCAAGGATTATGGGACTTTTACATGCATAGCAGCCAACGCTGCCGGAGAGTCCACCGCAACGATTGAGCTCTCCATTGTTCAGCTCCCCCATCTCAGCAATGGCACAGGCCGAGCAGCCCCACCAAAATCCAGGCTCTCGGACATCACCAGCTCCAGCAAGTCAAATCGCGGAGAAACAAAAGGCCCACCAGAAAGGTCTGTCCTGGTGTCAGATGTGACCACTACCTCAGCTTTGGTCAAGTGGACGGTGAGCAAGTCAGCCCCTCGGGTAAAAATGTATCAGCTGCAGTATAATTGCTCGGATGATGAAGTCCTGATCTACAGGTAAATGCAATTGCTGTTTTGTCCTCTGATGATGGCAGGGGGAATAAAGCAGGATATGAAGTTTTTTACTGTTAGGTCACTGATTCAACTTTGAACGGAGGTAGCACTGCCACTGGTAGCATTAGCAGTGTCTGATAAATTTGCATTGTGTCTGTCAGTTTATCTGTTAGTCTGTTCATCAGTTTTCTACGCCATCCATTACAAATCTCTATAGTATTCATTCTCTAACAACAGTTGTTTTCAGTAGAATTTCCAATTTAGGAAAAAATAGTACTGCAGTTGGTAGCCTCCTTACTAGGCTTAACAAAGGAAGAAAAACTTGACAGACTAGAAGTCAGAAGTTTCCCTTTCCACCTCCTGTAGGTGGGATTGAAACATACTACTGTGAGAGGAAGCGACGTGGGAGGAAGTTTGTGCTGTCTACCCATAACGCAGGCTCTAATTATTCTGCAATTCAAGATTCAGGGTTGTTAGCAAGAGATTTTTCACCTGTATGAAGCAGCTCGTTTCTTACTTCGCTAATGTCTGTTTTGCACAACTGTAATGGCTGACAGCTTTGGAGTATTTAATGTTTTATACCTTATTAAATGCAAGAAGAGATAGAGATAATTTCAAAAGCAAGCCCTGACTCTTCATTATGTTCCGCCAGTTCTACAACTTCCTCTGACTTTTAATGATGTAAAGCAAGAGTCGTTCTTGTAGCAAATCTAACTGTGAAAAAGATAGAAGCAATGAATGTTAGGGATTAAAAATGGGTAGGAAACTGCATAACAGTACAGGAAAACGGTGTTACTGCTTTTTGCTTCTGCCTTGGAAGAATGATTGACATAGTATGTTCATGCTAATGACGAATCCCTTGAAATCACCCTTTCCTGCTTTTTTGTTGCAGAGGAAGCAGTATCAGATGCATTGAGCTAAAGTCTGTCTTTGGGTACATGTGAGCTACCAGCAGAAGTCAGAATCTCAGGGCAAAGCAGAACCAAACACGTAAACCCCTATAGCGGTACAAGCATCCCGAAGCTAGTGGAGAAAAACTGGATCTGGTAGAGGAATAATGGGATTTGGGTTTTGGCTCTAATGTGAGAACAAACTCCAGCCAAAACATAATCAAAGCCATTGATTTCACGGTAGGCTTGGGGTTATTATCTGCTGGCCTCCAGACTACTCTGTCCTGCAGTGAGAGCTGAGGCACCAGTCAAGTCACGGTACTCAGCCCCCAGATCCCAGAACAGACCTTGCTATTTTCTTCTTTACCATTGTGTAATTTTTTTTAGCCTGAAAAAGTCAAAATAAGAGGTAGTAAATGCTCATGTAATGTTTTTCACTCACCCTTCTCCTACAATGAAATCTAATTTTAAGGTTGTTTTCAGAACTGAATGTTCAGTTGACATGGACAAAATTTTGTGTCATAAATACTTTTATCTCAATCAGTTGTAGAACAGAAATAATAAATTTATTTAGCTATTCCAAACTTAGTCACTCTTTGCCAAAAGTGGGAATATTGACCAGCAAGTCCAAAGAATATTTTTTTTTAATTATATTATTCAAATACTGAAAAAATCTGAGGAAAATCAGTTCTGTTCACCTCCATTCCTCGATTATAAAAATATGTTGAAATAATCAAATGAATTAACAGGTGCAAATTATTTGCCTTGCTCTGGCTAATGTACTGTGGAACTGGTGTGTTAGCTTTGGGACTTGCAGCTACGTGGAGTTAAGTAGAATGAAAGGATAAGATAAAACTAAGTAATGATGGAGTAATAGCAATGGAATGAAAGAAAATATGCTAGTGTCAGTTTTTCCTGAGGCAAAGCTTTTGGCAAAAACTCTACAGTATTTAAGATCTTGAGCCCAGTGGAAGTCTAAAAGAATACTCTGAAAGATGTGTATAGTCACATGACACTGTATAGTGAATTTGGCTCAGAAAGAGGCAGCGGTGGAGGTTGTCAGGCGTTGGAAATGATTGGATGTGTTGATTTTCTGAGGAGGAGGATGGCCGGAGTGAATAAAACAAACCATGCAGAAGCGAAGCCGTGCAATCTCGTAGCTGGAGGGGTGAGAATCAGGTGCCGTGGGCAGAAATGAGAGGAAGATGCCATCTTGCCAGCCTGGTCTGGAGGAACAAGTGGCTGTCAAGGTGTCGGGAACCCTAAATTCTTAGGCTGCCCCTGGTGCTGCCTCTCAGTGAGGTTTTGGCCCTTTGTTGCTTTACTTGGTTGTAGCTCAGTTTTCCAGAAGCACAGTGAGGACAGTGCTATTTCCATAAATCTCCCATCGGGCCTTTTTTGAGTATTCATTGATGATGCATAGCTCTTTTCATTCACAGCTCTCAAAAGCACTTCACCAAAGAAAACAAATTTTATTTCTCTACATTTCGCACTGGGGAAAAATGAAGCATAGAAAGATGAAGTGAATTGTCCATCGTCTGAGAGTTAATCAGTGGCACTCACAATATCCAAACCAGCTCTTGTGACTTTCAGCCAGGGAACCACTCAGTCCCTTAGAGTTAATTAACTAAAGCTGTTTTGCTTTAATTGGTCAGATACATGTCACTGCAATGAGCGTGTAGAAAAACCTAAGGGAAAAGGATTTCTACGGCAGTCTGCTCTATAAAATGCTGCGTATGTGCTAAATGGGATGTGATACTGCTTAGCTGCTAAAATGATGGGCACTTAATATACGTTAAGATACGTCAGTATGCCAGGACTGAGGCACGCTGGCTGTGCTCAGCTTGAAGGAATTCTGCCTAACTACTGAGAAATGTGTGCACAAAAGACAAAAGTTTGCTGTGTTCCCTGCTAAGCATTTTTTATTGACATTGTACTTAGTGAAAGAGTGAAAGCAGAAGTTCTTCCCTCCCCATTGATATTAACAGCTGTCCTGATCATTACCCAGGATACCAGCACCCATCCCAGCTGCGGTCTTCCACTTGCAGGAGCTGCAGATGGTACAAAGGGGACCACGATGGAGTGGAATGGCCCCATGAAAATTCAGAGGTGTGGGAGATAGTAGCAAGTGTTGTCTGTTGGGCCTCCTGATTTCGCTGAGCTGAAATGGTATCAGAATCTGAAGTTTGGCTCTGGATACACCAGTGCCATCATAATGAGGATCACCAGGAGGAGCACTGTTTGTCTGCTTTCCCCATCTGACCTTCACTTGCATTTGTAGCTTGTTAGAAACAAGCTAGCAGCATGTTTTTATCTCTTTCAGTGGATTCAAGATGCATGCTTCTGATACTGATGCAATGAGCACGGTCCTGGATCAGCACTCTGTTCCACATGGCTTCCCAGAGTGAGAAAGAGAAGCTGAAGGGAAGGGGGCAATAGCTTGTGCAAATGTCTCAAAGAGGAAGCTTGGTCAATGTCAACTTGCAAAGACAATGTCTGCCCCTAACACTGGCACCAAATCAATAACCTGAGGCTGCTCAGAGGTGACATGCTATATCATCTTTTCCACATCATTGGCAGAAGGGAACGTTCCCTCTTTAATGGAGCATGCACTTAACTCTTAGTGGTATCTCAAGAGCTTCCTTTTTGTGCCTTGACCTGTGCTCAAATTGAAAAAGATCCTACAACAGGGGCCTGTGCTGGAGTTGTGTCACACACAGGTGAACGCCATTGCTTGACTGATCTATGTGTGCTCCCAATGAGGTCTTTCTCTCTCTCTGACTTGTTCTTGCACTGTTTTTAGTAATCCTGCTGTCAAGATAATGATATTGTTTCACCTGGAACAGAACCAGGATTCCTCTCTTTCTAGGCAGAGTGAAAGGAAAGCTTGTTTTGCTTTCGGTTTGGGTTTTTTTTTTTGACATGCTTTTCTTGGGTATATTTCTTGTTTTCTATTTTTCACCTTTTCTGATATATGTTGCTTGTTCATTCTAACTTTTCTTTCCTCTTCACTCTCCTTAACTGTCCTATTCACCTTTGTGCTGCTCAAACCCATGCTACCCTGGACGGAGAAAATGGAAATTGTTGGTAATGTTATGAAGCCAGCAGGTGCAAGGGAGAGAAGATAATAGATTGCTATCTGGGTTTTCTGTTCATATACAAAGGTTATGAGAGCAGGCCCTTTGAAAGTGGGAATTAAAATTTCTCTGAGAACTGCAAGTAATTTTTTTAGCCACTGACACATAATAAGGTCCCTTGACTGGCACATGTAGCCATGATTCCTGTTGCCCCAGTTCAGCAATCTACATATACATGGGCAGTGATGGGATGCACCTGGGAGCGCTGAGGTATCTGGCTTCATGTCAGTGTGAGGCCATTAACTTTGAACAATCATGGCACTTGGGAAAGATACCTGAGGACTGAAAGAAAACAAATATCACTCCTATCTTCAGAACAGGCAAGGAGGACCCAGGGAACTACAGGCCAGTCAGCGTCACCTCAATCCCTGGGAAGGTGATGGAGCAACTAACCCTGGGAATCATTTCCAGGGACGTGATAGACAAGAGGTGATTGTGAGTCATCAGCATGGATTCACAAAGTCATGCTTGACAAACCTGATAACATTTTATGATGAAATAACTAGGTTGGTAGAAAAGGCGAGAGCAGCAGATGTCTACCTTCACTTCACTAAGGCTTTCGATGCAGTCTCGTAAGATCCCTGTATAGAAGCTGATGAAGTATGGGCTGGATGAGCAGTGAGATGGATTTAAAACTAGCCAAACAGCTGAGTAAAGAGGCTTGTTTTCAGTGGCATGAAGTCTAGTCGGAGACCAGTAACAGTATACCCAGGAATCAATATTGGTCCACAACCTATTTATCATCCAATTCTAATTAATATCTTCATTAATGACCTGTATGATGGAGCAGAGTGTACCATTAGCAATTTTGCTGATGACACAAAACTGTGAGGAGTGGCTGGTAGACCGGTGTCATGCTGTCATTCAAAAGGACCTTGACAGTCTTGAGAAACGGGCCGAGAGGAACCCCATGATATTCAACAAAAGGAAATCCCAAGTCCTGTCCCTGAGGAGGAATAACCCCATGCACCAGATATTCTGGGCCCTCTTGGCTGGGAAGCAGCTTTGCAGAAAAGGGCCTGGGGGTCCCGGTGGACACGAGATTGAACATAAGCCAGTGATGTGCCCTTGCCATAATGAAGGCTAATGGTATCCTGGGCTGCATTAGGAGGAGTGTAATCTGCAGGTTGGGGGAGCTGATCCTCTGGTGAGGCCACACCTGAAGTACTATGTCCAGTTCTTGCTTCTCAGTACAACAGAGATATGGGCATATTGGAGAGAGTCCAGCAAAGAGCCACTAAGATGATTAAGGATCTGGAGCTCCTCACATATGAGGAAAGGCTGAGAGACCTGTGACTGTTCAGCCTGGAGAAAAGAAACTTCAGGGGGGAACTCATCAATGTGTTCCCCTCTGAAGTGAGGGTGTAAGAAAACAGAGTCAGGCTTTTTTCGGTGGCACCCAGTGCCAGGACAAGAGGCACCAGCTGAAGGTGCACAGGCGGTTCCATCTGAACATCAGGAAATACTATTTTACTGTGATGGTGACTGGGCACTGGCACAGGTGGCCCAGAGAAGTGGTAGAGTCTCTATTCTTGTAGATACTCAAAAGCCGTGTGGACATGGACCTGGGCAACTGGGTCTAGGCAGCCCTGCTTGAGCAGGGGGATTGGACAAGATGACCTCCAGAGGTTCCTTCTATCCTCAACCATTCTGTGATTCTGTAATCCTGAGTGACACACAGGTGGGCACTTCCTTTGACACTGTGAGCTAATCATTGAAGAAAAGATATTTGTCATTGTCCCACTAGAAAAGTACAATACAATTTGGAAAGGCCAGAGCCAAGTGAATTTGGGTATGCTTAGACAGTTATATGGGGTTTAATGCAGCAACCTTTTCATTCTTTCATCCTTCTCTGTAATATAAACCACTCTTAAACACACACCAACGACAGTAAATGTGTTATGTACCCATCACTTTTCACCAAGACCACAAGTTTGTTACAAAATGCACAATTGAACATCACTTCTTATTTGAAGGAAAAACACGCAGGAAGAGTAACCAATGCCCAACAGAGAAAGGGGTGGACGAAGACGAAAGGTCTGCAAAGCAATGTCTGTCCTTCAACTCAGGGTTAAAGGAGCAAACACTAGGAGACCTGCTTTATCATAGAAATCTTACCTGGGAAAGTTAAGAGTACATTATCTCCAGTCTAGACTCTCCTTTCAAAAGTGTTTGAGACGTTTAAGGGCATCAGACTTATGATCAGTGCAACTTAGGCACTGGCATACTTAATTTGTTTTGAATAAGAGATTGAACTGAAATATACACATCTGGAAAATAGTATCTTTCGGGCTCAGTTTTCCATCTGTAACCTGGGCTGGTAGCACTGCCTTGCCTCATAGGGATAAACACATTAGAAAATAACTGTGGAACCAGGAGCCCACATAAATGAATAGGGAGAGCGTTGCTTTGAAGTCATTGTGTGGTCTGCAGCAACAGGGAGAGTCATGAATGATTAAGATGGAGCGTTACATAACCGCAACACTTTAATTCAAGTAAGGCATCTGGGGACAGAAATTGTGTCTTTTTTATGTGTAGAGCACCCGACATGATGGGGGACCAAATCTCAGTTTTGGCCATGGGGCATTGGTGTAATATATAAATTCACCACCATTTCAAAAGATGAATAAATCTGCAAGTGTTTTGTAGAACTTCCCGGGTCACACTGAGCCTGCTGGCTGTGTTTTGAATTAAAGCAATGATGCAGCCGCTTAAAAATGTGCATCTGAAGTGCGACACTGCCATTGGATTTATGAGAGATTTAGGTCTGTTTTATTTTGTGGTATTTCGTACTAAGAGTGATAAAAAACAACTGTACAAATTAAGAATTACTGTAGCACTATAGTCTCCCTAGCTTATAAATCCAGCACTGGAAAAAAAATAAGTATTTTATATATCTCTGAAAGCTTATTTTTTCCACATATATTTTATGTAGCAGGCAGTCTAAGCATTAAAATATGAATAAATGGCTCCACATCTCCAGTCTATTTAAACAATGGTGCCACGGATTTGATTACTTAAACAATATAACCATGATTTACATTTACTCAGCTCCTTTTACTGCGAGTGCTTTACAGACTGGCTGAACGGAGATCACTCCACCAACCACTGCTATCCTGTCACCTCTCAGTTAAATATTAGCTGCAGTTTGGCAGTCAGGTGATAGTGCAACTCCATTTTATGAGCAAAAAATAACTTCAGCGTTTGCACTTATGGATACTTTAACCTAGGTAGGAAGTAATTAACTGACTTTGAATTTCCCACAGCATAGTGGGATAAATATACCCATGCACTCTTCTAGTCAGTTGCATGTCCATAAGAAAATGCTTTATGACTAAGGTCCTGCAAACTTCAGAAATATCTAAGCTGTGTGAGGATGTTCTCTCAAACAGCAGTGCCACACTGAACACCATGCATCAGAGAGGACGCCGCTGTCTATATTGCTAATGCTTTTTGCAACAAAAGCCTACTGTGTGGAGGTCTACCACTAAAGGCTGAAAACAGAGGTAGCCCTGCCCTGCTGCTGTTAGGGCAAATAATCTCAACAACCTGATGCTGTAGTAAAGCGTGATTACATTATCTTCTCTCTGAGGAAAGTCAGAAATACATACTTCTGGTAATTTTGGAAAAGGCAGAGAGGATTGATTTATTCTGAAAAGCCCAAACACCCATCTTTACTCATGATTTGGACAATGGGTTCATACGGATCATAGACTCATAGAATGGTTTGGGTTGGAAGGGACCTGAAAGATCATCCAGTTCCAACCCTCCTGCCATGCACAGGGACACCTTCCACTAGACCTGGTTGCTCAAAGCTGCATCCAACCTGGCCTTGAACACCTCCAGGGATGGGGCATCCACAAGTTCCCTAGGAAACCTGTTCCAGTGTGTCACCACCATCACAGTAAAGAATTTCTTCCTGTTATCTAATGTAAATCTACCCTCTTCTAGTTTAAAACTCTTACCTCTTGTCCTACCAGTACACTCTCTGATAAAGAGTCCCTCCCCATCTTTCCTGTAGGTGCCCTTTAAGTACTGGAAGGCTGCAGTAAGGTCTCCCTGGAGCCTTCTCTTCTCCAGGCTGAACAACCCCAACTCTCTCAGCCTGTCTTCATAGGAGAGGTGCTCCAGCCCTCTGATCAACTTTGTGGCCCTCCTTTGGACTCACTCCAAGAGTTCCATGTCCTTCCTAACTTGGGTCCCCCAGAGCTGGATGCAGTACTCCAAGTGGGGTCTCACCAGAGCAGAGTAGAGGGGCAGAATCACCTCCCTCAACCTGCTGGCCATGCTGCTTTTGATGCAGCCCAGGATGTGGTTGGCTTTCTGGGCTGTGAGCGCGCATTGCCGGCTCATGTTGAGCTTCTCCTCAACCAACACCCCCAAGTCCTTCTCCTCAGGGCTGTTCTCAATCCATTCTCCACCCAGTTGTATATTTGTGCTTGGGATTGCCCCGACTCACCTGCAGGACCTTGCATTTGGCCTTATTGAACTTCATGAGGTTTTCATGGGCCCACCTCTAAAGCCTATCCAGGTCCCTCTGGATGGCATCCCTTCCCTCCAGAGTGTCGACTGCGCCACACAGCTTGGTGTCTTAAGCAGACTTGCTGAGGGTGCACTTGGATGAAGACTTATGGGTAAATGTCTGCCACTCTTCTACCCCTTTTTCAGTTCTACCCTTGTCTCCAACCTGGCTAGGCACTGACCTTCCTCCATGGCTCACAGCTGGTGCAAAAACCCCTCCTCACCCTCGACACGTGAACTGAGCTATTCTGGTTGCATTGTAACCAGGATACAAACCTTGATTTGGTCAAAGCATTTATATATTTAAACACTGAATAAAACAAGCATTGGGAGGAAGGACATCACATGAAGACATTAATCATCATGTATTAATCATTTGTATTTGACAGGTTGAGACATCAACTGTATAAAAATAAAAACGTGAAGTCACAGTCCCAAAGAGAAGCAAAATTTATATAAGCAGAGCAGGGGAAAGTCTGACACGAACATTCGGTACTTCAGGTCATTTGAGACTGGTTTGCAGAAGTAGTGTGTATTGACTTCTCGAGGATACTCAGCAAGTGCAGACTTGGTGAAAGGCATCAGACATAATGAAGAAGATGCTTCACAGAAGCATGTATTCTGGGATTATGGGGTTTTATTTGCTTCTGCTGAAAAAAATTTCATCTAGCCTTTTCTGTTTATTTTGTCTCTCTTAATGGGAGAAGTACAGGGACAAAGGGTATTTTAGGGTTGGTTTTTGTTTATTTGTTTTTCTTGTGGGTTTTTTTTTCTTCTTTTTTTCCCCCCTTTGCAATATGAGAAATCTTTGAAAAATAAGAAATAAAATGCAGTGAAATGACAAAAATGACACGTGTTGCCAGATAGGAATGTGGAAAATAGAAATATAAGTTATGACATAAATATAAATATAATAAAAATGCAAAAATAAGCCAGAATTAAAGAAAAGTAGATGTACATCTTAGTATCGTCACTAAAGTTGTCCTAGATCGTTGTGCCAAACTATCATCCACCTGATGCTTGTACAGAACCTAATGAGAAATCCATTGGTCATAGCCCGTCCAGTTCCTCACGAGCAGAGGCAGACCATGCAAACGCTACCCAAACCAATGTTTTCTTGCTTGATAACCACCACAGAAATGCAAAGTGCTAAAACAGCCACTTATCTCTACAGGAGATATGTCCCTTTATGTGAGTATGTGAGAAGCATGAGAGAAGGCACTTTTCGCCCACGCTGGAGTGCCCCAGCAGAGCAGAGAAGGGCACTACAGCATCTTTCGCTGGCTTGGAGGCATTCCCATTTTCTTCAAAGTTTAACAACTGCCAAATAACATTTAGTGAGGTATGCGGAGAGGTTGTATGCTGCAGCTCTACCCCTGAGCTCTGCCTCAGGAGCTGAATACAAAGGCAAAGAGCCTGATTCTCATCTCAGCCCCTGTTGTGCTGCTGGGAAGTAATCCCACCACAGCCAAGCGTGTTGCACAGAGTGGAAAGGAAATCAGAATCGGTTTTCGGCACAAGACAGCAGTAGTCCCATTTCATCTCTGCTGCTAATTATTTATTTAGCTCATCAAAGGCTCAGCATTTTTACTTGAGGGGAATTCGGGATGAGCTAATGCTTGCCCATAACATCTGCCACATCCCCTCTCTTAGCTGCTCCGAACACAAATGCCAGGAGCTGTCCCCACCCATCATTGCAATAACGAGCTACACATCTGATGCCAAAATGAACTATTGAAAGAAGATTTTGATTAAGCTTCAGGTGAGTCAACAATTTGATGTCTAAATGAAAAGTTTTAACATATTCAGGTTCATACCATTCTTGAATATTAAGAAGCCAGCACACAGCTGCACAGTTACCATTATCTTTCCTATTTTAAATCTAGGGCAAACTTATAGCAGTTCACGGGCTGCTCTGTGAAAAAAAAAACAAACAAACCCAACCTGTTGCCATTTGCTGACTGCTTAGCAGTTACAACTTCCCATGTCATTTGTAGTCATGCAAAGTAATAATAGTTGGCACTGATCATTACAAATGTTAACTGATCAAATGCTTGACTAAAGGCTCAGAAATGGGTAGCCACCATTGACTCTGATGGGCTTTGGTTCAGCCTGAAAATCTTGCATTTTTGGAATTACCATTATTTTCTAGAGAGGCAGGTGGAGGAAGGAGGAGGTTAAATAGTTCGCTGAAGGTAATTCAAAAAGCCGGTGGAAGAAACAACGTGCCTACAGAATCACAGCTGGAAGCAGTCCTGATTTAGCTTTCAATGTGTTCCTAATAAAGTCCTTCCTCACATTTAAAATCTGATAATTTCCCCTCATAAAGTCATGATTTGGGGAGAAAATATAGCATTCTTGGTGGTGTTACTGTTGTTAAATATAGGTTATAAATCAGTTTGACTCAGGAAAGGCATATTCAACAGTATCAAACTCAGATCAGGGCTGAGCTGTGAGCCTGTACCTGTACAACAGAAGTGTGTTTTCTCCTTAAAGGAACAGTGGAAACAATGAGGCTTGATTTCCTCCATAGTTTGTATACGTCATTCACATTTAAGCACCCAAGATGCTCCACATGATGTCTGATTTGTCACTTCTTCAGGAGGTGCCTGCAACAGGCTCGCAGCACTCCTTGTCTCTCCGGTGCTGATCCGTTTAGTTCCGGGTGGTATCAGAGATCTGCTCTAATCCCTTCCTCATTTTGGGACACAGCTACTGATATCTGGGTCCTTTTAGGAGACATGAAAAAATTACCAGTGACCACAGAGCGTGACAACTACTCCTAGCCTTTCCAAATCTGCATCTGAGAACTTCCTCCCTCCCCTCACTTCACCCTCCATTTTAACTGGGACACCAGCAATCCAGGTAATCTAAGAAATCTCCTTCAAGAGCGGTGACCCTCTAGTAAAAGCAGGGGCTGAAAACTATCTGCTTCAAGGAGAGGATGGTTTATTTTTATCCACGGGTGTTTTGCAAGAGAGTTACAAGTGAAAAAGAAAAGCTTAAAAGCATATTGTATTCCTAAAACATACCGGGTTCCTAAAATTTGCCTTGCCAGTTTGAGATCATTCTGCTTAACTTAGCTCCCACTTGCTCACGCGCAACTCCAGGCTGTGGGTAGGTGAGACAGGGTGCCTTGACAGCTCCTGCCTCCCCAGCCATCTGACACCCTGCCTCACACAGATCCCCTCTCAAGTCACAGGAAGCCTTTCTACCCATTTCAAAGTTGTCTGTCTTTTAGATTTTTTGGTAGGAGGTACTTGGAGGAGGGCACCTGCTCCTCCTGCAGCAGGTTCCTAATACTCCTTGTCTCTCCAGCACTGACCAGTTCAGTTCTGACTGTGGGCATTGTTTTGGGGTTTGTGCAAAAAGTTATGTTAAATTTTTTATGTAGGACTATTTTATCTATCCAATTCGTGAGACAGGACAAGGAGGATGGCAGAGGGAGAATAACTCAAAGTTATTCTAGCCAAAACCTAGTGCTTTATTTCACTGCCGTAGCTGCAGACTCACCTATCTAATTGCTTGTTCTGAATTTCCTATTATACCCTCTCTCTTTCATGTCAGGATGCTTTTCTGTTAGGGTCTTTCTGCTTGTATGCTCAGGTTTTTTTCAGAATAAAAAAATGTACTTTTTTGTACAATGATTGCACTGGTTAACCCTAACATATGGTAGCAATGGTACAGCTTGTTGCTTTAGAGAAATCACTTAAGACTCATCATTTGAAGTATATAGAACTGAAAAAGACACAGCACTGGAAAAATAAAAAAAGAAGAATACACTAGACTAAATAAATTATATAGTAAGTCTTAATTACCTTTAGCTCCTACAAGCCTGGTTATTTTTGGATCTGCATATAATAGGCAGATTTTCTGAGCAAAATATATGCACTCAGAGAGAGCAAAAATCATTCTTTTCAGGTGATCTGGTGCAAGGTGAATGCAACATGTGTTTCTCATTTAAACTTATTTTGAGGCTTTAATTGAGATGTTGATTGTGAGAAGTCTTTGTGTTAATGCTCTGGTCAGGGAAGGATGAAAGAGGAGGATTTCAGACAAGCTGAGGACCTTCAAACTTGAGGTAGAAATCGGATTCTTTCTCCATGTAATTTTTTGAATGTTGCAAATTTTCAATGAAGGTTTGTACTATAAGGAAGTCATCTATCTTTTCTTTGTTCTTGAAAGGGCATGGAAGAAACATAGCTCAAATTTTCAATGGTAAAGAAAGAGAATGTGAAGTAATAGATGTCTTTGAAAGCATGATATGGGTTATTTCATTGTCATATTACCCTTTTCCCCCAAATGTGTCTTGTTTTACAGTCTAATATGAAGGCAGTACAGGCACGTACCCTGTAATCCTTAATAATCTATAAAAGGGACAAGCACAAAGGTAATCCAGTCCTAACTGAGGATAACAGGCTAGTACTGCAATCTAAAGAAACCTTGATGTTATGGTAGCAGTGAAAAAATTCGATGTTTAAAATGAAATGTTCTGATTTTCATAGCAGAGAAAAAGCAGCCCAGGCCCGCAGGCTGATCTGCCCTGCTGCCGCAGCCCTGCTGATGTCTGAGTCACAGCGTGATCATATTGGGTCCCAGAGCGTTTGACAAGGATCCCGCAGAGTGACGCTGCCTAGAAAGGAATCAGGAATTGGCTTCAGCCTTTGGCGGAGGGCACTGTAGAGTGGAAGCAAAATCAGCTCTGTGCCGTGGTAACAGAAAGGGCTGCACTGGTGCTGGGCGAGAGAGAGAGGTACCACGCCTGGCGTCCTCGGATGGGAAAGAGCTTATCCGCTAGGGCCGACAGCTGTGCTTTAGGGTGGCCAAAAAATCCCTGTAGACAGCAAGGTAAGCCTTTACTGTAACCCCCTTCTGTTCAGCTGCTCCGGGGTTACAGATTAGTTTATTTGCAGAGATGAACAGTTTGAGACAGCCAGCACTAGGTGTGAATTTGTGCCGAATTTGGCCATCTGTCCTCCCTCCCCTTCCCCTTACATCACTTTGAATTCGCCTAGGTTTAGATTTTGTAATATATTGATTACCTCATAATTTACTTCATTTTGACAAGAAAACAAAAGAGCTGTTTGCTCAGCCCAAAACCTTTTTTTTTTTTCTTTTTAATTATCTATTTGTTTATTTAATCGGCTTAGATTGTGGAACTGGTTCTTATGTAGATACCCCAAACCGTGCTTGGAATTTTCCTCAGAATGGGGACTGCACAGGCAGTAGCTGCCCAATAGACATACGGGCAGCTGACAGCATCAAGGCACCCCACCAGCAGCTCTGTCGTCTGGCAGATTGCCGCAGAGAGTCAGGCTTGATGAATCAGTCCTTCTGCCAGTGCTGGGAGGGTGGGGGACGTCGGCGCCTCTTCTCCAGAAGGCTGCTGCAGAATGAGAAAGAGGCGCAGCAGCGATCGCTGAGCCTCCCGGCGCGTTGTACTGCAGCGTTGGGACAGCAATGTCCAGGTGAACTCGAATCTTGCTAATTTGAGTGTGTAGAGGCAGAATTTCAGCTTGGTTACTCTGGGGCAAGGATGAGTCACAAGCCTGGTACCTGCTCTTCTCTCTGTTGCATGCAGATGTTCACAGCCTGGGAGGAATTTGGCAGCTCTGCCAAGGTTTGGCATGGGAGAGGGGAGGAGGAATGAAGGTAACTGACGTGAAACCGGCCCATCTCTCTGTGCCTCTTCACTCTTGTCCCTAAAAGGGAGCCAGATGTTTGTGTAAGCTGAGCAGGGAAGGGAGTCAAGGGGACCCCTGCTTCTCTCCTTCACCCCTTGATCCTCGCAGCCTCCTCTGGTTGCTGTTTCGGTCAATGGCATAACAGTGCCCTGCTCTCTGAGCAAGCAGAAGGAAGAATGGCCACCTTGGAAGGAGTCACCTTCAGATCCTGACCCTTCCCATCCAGGGCCTTGTAGCACCTGGGATGGCTTCTGTCTGCTGACTGAGCAGAGGGCAGCGACAGCCCCATCTTCTCTGGGTAGTGTCAGACAAACCTCCTTTAATCTCAGTGGCACTAGCGAAGCTGCAAACTTTCTGCTGGAAAACCAGTGCAGAAGTAGCTCTGATGGACACTTACCAATTGTACGATTTGCTTAGGGAGATGAGCCACACCGAGGCTATGTGTATGGCTAGTAGTTTAAATTCTATTTTCTTTCCCTGGGGACACCGACACCTGTTATGAGGTGAAGGACTGTTTGCAAAGGGAAGGATGAAATAAACACTGGGAGCAGGATTCATGCCTGTGAAAAGTGTTAACAAAAGCCTGAGGGACTGCAACAGTCCCACTTCAGGGCTCAGTGCTCACCTTTGTACAACACCAGGTTGAAGTGGGATCAAGAGGCAGTGAGACCTTATGCTATACAAACTCTGATTAATGGAAGCATATGAGGTTTTAGCTGTTTGGATTTTTTTCCCCCACTAAAACATAATATTGTTGTTTGTTTCACCTTTTCTCTTTGGTTTTCCCATCCATGCTGTCTCATGGTAGATAATTATATTGGCTGTGGTTTAATTAGCTAATTATGCCAGAGCTGGAGTATTTTTCAGAGTAAATCCTTTTGTTTAGTTATTCTTAAGCAGCTTCCATTTGGGTTCTGTCCTAGAATTTTCTTGGTATTTCATTGTGTTGTAGCACAGGTGTTTATAACTGGTTTCACTGGGGTTTATGAATATGCTGGTTATCCAAGTGGAGTGAAAGGAACAGCACTCTGGAGGGCAGAGGTGGCATACTCCTGGAAGTACCACACTGACATAAAACTTCCTGCAAAATTGAGTCGATGTTTTGGCTTTAGAGTAGAAAATACTACTAATAATGATATATCTTTACTCCAGAGAAAGTGATTTTAACCTTCATGTTAACACCTTTAAAGGACACATTTTACCTAGCAAGTATAAGGCTTTTTGAATTTGGCCTTTTCATCTACAAACAACAAAAAAGAATTCCCTTTTCCTTAACAGGCTTAGTGTGTCAGTATATAAATCTTGCTCGTGTTGCTAGCTGTATACTGTAGACAAAGATTTAGGTGCTCACAGAGATGCTGAACTGGAGGTTACAGGTGAATGGAATCAAAGCTGTCTCATCTTTCTTGAAAAACCCAAAGTAGACAAGGAGTAGCAGAGAGAAGCAGGCAAGGAGTGCTGCTTCTTGGCCTGATTGGCACACATAGTGTTAAGGTTTATGTTGCTGTAATGCGGAATTCTAACGTGTGTTTTTTCCAGTGGTGCCTAACTCTGGCAAAGTCCTACAACGTCCTGTCCAATCCATATAACCTTGTAGTGGCGATGGCCAATCGCACTCCATCCCTTGCTATTTCATAGCTGTCCATTTAGAGTCACTACGTGTTGTTCAACTATCGAAGGAGGCATTAAGCAAAGTCTTTGTAAGGCTTCTTGCTATCTCACTGCTTCCACTGTGTGTATGTGGGATTGTGCTGTAGACCATTTTCTTACTTCTTCTTTCTCGGCACCCCTTGGACATGGCTGGTCACAGTAACAAGGCCACAGCTTTGACAAAACACTTGGGAACCTGCATTTACTGTGGACTTAGTCAGGATCGTGCTGTAGCTCAAGGTGGCCAAGCCGTGACCTTACAGCTGCACGGTGCTGAAAAGTTTACAGCTTTGTTAGTCATGGGGACCCACCTCCTGACAGTTTGCTGGTCCCCATACCTCCCCAGTTAAGACTGGATTAACACGCTTGGAGAGCTTCATGTCCAATAGTTAGTGAAACCGTATATGTCTGCACTAGGTTAAAACCTGTTTTCTACCCCTGTTTACATGATTTCAGTCCAGAAACTTTGCATGTTTTTAAGGTAGCAAAGGGAGTCCAGGAAAAGCCACAGGAGCAGAGTCCTTCTTCCTACTTAGAGAAAGTCCCTGAGGACATGATCTGCAAGTGTTTTCCTGGCTTCTGCCATTTTCCTATCTTCTGCTTAACCCTGGTTAAACTTGTTGGTGACAGCGAGGCACATACTCAGAAGAGCTGCAGGTTGCTTTTCAAATCAGGTCACATTTACTAGTTACCAAACTAGAGGTGTTATCTTGGGAAAATTTTGAAGCTAGTACCTCAGTTTACCCAAAGCAAACTTTAATCTTCAATATAATGGGAGAGAGCCACAAAGTAATTGATTGCTCCTTACATTGAACAAGGAGTAGATTTAAAAACTAACTAAAAAAAAAAAAAGATTCACACTAGTTGGTCTCACAGTCACTGCAGCAGTGTGCAACATCTGTCTAGCATCCCCCCAACCACCTGCCCCTGCAATGGTTATGAAGAAGCAAACCATATATCAACTCAGTTTTATTTTCTAGCCCTGTTTAAAATGGAATAAACCCTGGAATATCTGTCCCATGGGAAATTCCAATATTGCAACATCTGTTTCTGTCAAGAATCAAGCTGAAAATTCTCCATAACAGTTGCTTTGTTTGTTTATGGAAAGAAAACTCTACAAGTATTTCATTTGGAAGCGTGGAAATGTTGCTATCGGTCTCTTTGTGGATGTTACAGCTTTGGGAGTGGCAGCCCCATTCCCACCCTACTTCACGCCTCTTGGGGATTTACTCTCCTCCTAGAAGCAAAGCTCCCTAAATTCATCACATTCACTTTGTTCTCTCTCCCCTTGCCACAGAGGTCCTCCTTCCTTTCATATTATCCCTGCTTTCAGCAGAGCAAGGGATGGTCGGGGTGTACAAGGAGAAGGGCTGGAAGGAGAGCGTCCCTCAGGCGCCAGGGAGAGGAAGAGCATTGTGGCTCCCCACAGCTATAGCTTTCATTTTAATTTTCCTGACAAGACAAGAAAAAACTGGATCTAGCAGAAAGCCCTATTTTAACACTAAAAATGTGTTTCGTTTGAGGTATCTGACCAGCTTTGCTGTCAGAATACCAAGGTTTTGCTAGATGCATCTAGTGTTAGTGCCTGTAAGAGGTTTGAATGTGAGACATGAATGTGAGTCTGAGAGACATCCAACTGATGCAAAACGCTTATGCACTTTACGTGAGCTCTCTCAGGGAGGGAATGATTTGGCCTGAGCAATGAATCCCTCTTCCAGACAGAAACCGAACGGCTCTGCCTTATGCAGCCCAGCTGCAGGAGCCGAAAACCTCCCTCTGAAGTTTGTGTCCTGGGAGCTGTCACATTTTTCAGTCGTTCTCCACCACTAGCAGTAGATACCGCGGTTGTCCCATCCCAGCTTCACCCTCCCCGCCAAGGTTTGCACTCCAGTCAAACAATAAGCCCTTACATTTTGAGATGTTTTGCTCAGTTTTGAGTGCATGATGTTTTGTCTTTTTCCTTGCCGTGACAGCACGGCTTACCAGGTGACACACGTTGCTGTTTATCTGCGGTGCTGTCTCTTACATGTTGTTTTAATGACAGTTCAAAAAGGCAGAGAGCTGCACAACATTTAGCTAAAGGCAGAGGAATGAAGATGGAAGATACAATATGAAAAGGGTGACATATGTGAATACATAAAAAGGTACATGAAGGCAGAGGGATCAATTTCAGGGAAAAAAATTCTTTATCTTTTCTCCCCTTTTCCATTCCCAAATATGAATTACGTGTAACTTTGCTTAATGCAATCTTTATTTCTTTTCATTTTGTTCCCCTATGGATTTTTCTACAAATCAAGAGCTGAGTAGAGCTAAGTCACAACAGACCACTTGTCAGGACTGGATCCTCTTTTTCCGCTTGTGATTTAATCCATGACCAGACTGAGATTTCTTCAGCGTTATTTTCTATTCAGAATTATCAAGCTGGAGGTTTTGTGAGACTTTTTGCAAACTGGTGTAATTATAAGACCTATAAATTTTGATTTTCCTTTGCAGAGATTGTTTTGTTTAAACGTTTCTGCTAGATAAATCATTTGGCACTGTGTTTTATGACTTGACTGGCTGTTTATCCTTGGGCTCTCTCTTCTCACCCCGCTATTTTGAGATGCCTTTTATGCTAACCATTACTTTACCGAGCACAGGTAGATGAATATGTACTTTGGATACGGTTTCATCAGTCAACATAGGATGTTCCTGATACATGTACCTGTCATACATATAATGGCAACTACACCTGAGATAATTCCAAGTGGAAGCAACCTGCCATGAGGACTTAGAGATAAGAAATGCAATATTGCTTCCAAGGATGGGTTAACACACACAGTTCTCTAAAAATTCAGTATTTTCTCTACTCCAGCATAGGGGTAACATGAGGTGCTTTCTTTTGCTGTAGAGCAGGCCAGGAATGGAAGCAGAACAGCCTTTTCTGTGGGTTCCAGTCCTATTTTGCATCCTCAGAAGCTATGGAAGTTTCACTGCTGTTCCGTCAGATTTGGATAAGCACCAAAACTTGGCAGAGACTGACTATTCAAAGAAACATTCAAGATTTTCTTAATCAGGCCGTTGCTAATTCTAAATATATATAGGTAGAACAACTAAGAACATTGTGGATCTTTTTCCCCCAAAATGAAAAGTGAAATTATACAACATGTAAGAAAAATATGTAGGAAATAATATTCTATTCCATTAAAATTTTAAGAGTTTTCACTGAAAAACAAGCAGTAAAAAAGAGCTTCCTAAGTTTGGCTTTTGAAAATGGATAGCTGAAAAGGCTAATTTTTTTTTCTTCAACCTGTGAACACTCTTATTAAAATAAAAGATGCAAATAAAACCACTTCATTTTAATATTTTTATTTTTTTTAATAAACCACAGCTTTTGAGAACTATGGGGAACTTTTCTGTTATGAGTCCATGAAAGCGCTGTTAAACTTCAAAGCAGAACTTCATGGTGTGTAGCTGAGAGTCCCTACAGTTAGCATTTTGGCAATCTCACATGCCTTCTGTTTTGTTTACGAAAAAGTCGAGCGTAGTTGACAACCTACACAAACAGACTGCCTGGCTCCCCAGGAGAGGTTTCCGTACCACCTAGCTCCGGCATCTAGTTAGATGGCGATTGCAGAGGCGGCTCAAGGAGGGTTGCCCTCTCGCCAGCTCCAGAGCGCAGTCAGATCGGAGTGACAGCCACTGTCCCTTTCCCTGGGGCTCACACCTCAGATGGACGAGTGAGCGGGAGCCCAGGCAGTAGGGCTGGCCCCCCATGTTGCCAAGATGGGGGCAAGGCTGTCTCTCCCTAGTGGTAGATTTTGAGCTCCGGCCAGCCAGGAAGGTGGAGCTTTTAGTGGCTGAGCCATTTGTCGATGATGAACTAGCCTAAACATAGTCTAGCTATTCATCTGATAGATGAATCTCTTCTACAGAGCTATCAGACACAAAAACTTTTGGTGGTTAAAATCGGCAGATGTATCTCTGAGTGACGTGACTGATACACTACTCCCACAGCCAGTCCTTCTGAAGGCTGGTTCGTGATGTTATTATACAGCAGCTTTTGGGATAAATCGTGTGCTTCAGAATGCGCTTCCCAGCACAACTACAAATGAAATGACTGCCACAGATGCAGATACTGTAGACAATCAGTGATGTCTGCCTGTCTTGACATTTTCTTCCTGCAAAGCGAACAGCAGTGAACAGAGTATAAAAAGTGACAATAACCAGCCTTAAATTATTTCTCTGATTTCGCTATTGGTGATCTCTTTTTCCCTCTCCTGTGCTACATGCACATATTAATCTGAAAACTATAGCCTGACTTGTGAAGAAACTCCTAGAGAGCTGGCAATTTTTTTGTTGGCTTGGAAGGATTTATGGATTTATCTGTTCCAGGGATGTTCCATCATTCTCAAATGCTGAAGTTTTGAGTGAGTTATGGCTCTGAGGAGAGGGAAATGCAACTATTAATCATTGGCAGCAATGGGATATCCTCCATGGGCATCATGTGCCGTTGTCAGTAGATCACAGAACTGCTGTTGACCTTGAATGGAGAAAAGTAAAAGATAAAGGTCATCTTTATTTCATCTACACAACAAAAGTTTTGAAAATGGCTTGTCATGAAAGCATTAAAGATCTGCTGCACAAAACCCTTGGGCTGAATGGTACTGGCTTCCCCCACAGACTTTCTGATGATGAAGGTGTTAGTACAGGCACAGTAGAAACGAACATGCTAAGCTGAAAAGACACTGGTTTTATATTCTTCGGTGTTCATGTGGTCCTGTGGCCTTCAGGAAAAGCTTCTAAATGTTTGGGTTTTTTTTCTACGCCTCTTTTAATAGTGATAAAAACACAAAGAAGTACCTCACAGTCACAGGCACGTTTCAAGTGGAAGTGGCTGGATACAAAACAAATGACCTATCTCTGGACACTCCAGAACTGGCTTTAAATACCTGAGTCTATCTTCTTTTTCCTTTTACACGTGAAATGCTATAGTATTCCTTTTTCCACAGTGTCTTTGCATCCCCTTCAATATCAACCAGTTGTCCTAGGTCTTTTCCTATCAATAAACTCTGGACGCTTGTCTCCATTGTTTATCATGGCCTTGGGAAGACTGCCTATGGCCACCTGGGCCTTCTCAAGCCTGTTTCTCAACCCTTTTATGAGGAGCCATTGACTATTTAGCCAGTCATCTTGGCCAATAACTGACCATCCGTCACCCATGACATTATTCTTTATATTCCAAATCTCTTCAACCCCTGCAGTCCTCCAAGTACAGAAGCTCACACCGTCCTCTGACTCTTTTAAAAGCAAAATTCACAACTTTAATGATTCACAACAGATTTAAATAAGCTGACTTTGTCTCCGTCCTGCCTCAAAGTCTGTTGCTTGCTTATTGGTTTTGCTGCATATGCAGATGTGTAAACCACTCTTTAAATTTCTCAGGCTGAAGTGAAGACCTATACATTCAAATTAGAAATGAACTGTGACATTTTAACTTTGTGGTATGAACCAGTAGGAGGAGGTGGAGTCACCAACTCCTAATCCCCTGAGAAATCCTTAAGACCATATGTCCAGTAAACAGCTGTGTTGGGGCTCAGTGGAAGAATCCCTGGATAAACTCCTCAGCCTACGCTGGACTCTGCTGTCCAGAACATCAGACTAGATGATCATGAGTACCCGTGCTGCTCTTAACATGTGGCAACCAGCCGCCTACAAAGGCAAGAATGTAAAAGCAGTCAAACTGTCAATCAAAGTCTTCTGGTAAAGTCAGCAGGTTCAACAAAACTGAACATCTCTGTGTACATTAATGCTACAGTTGTATGCATTATGGTTTCCATCACCTTAACTTTTGTGAGTGTGAACAGTCATTACTTTAACTAGCAGTCATGTCACAGCAGTCATATGCTGAATGGATCTTCTTAGGCTGTGTAAAAAATAGATACTGCACGGCCTCACCTTCCTTGAGAACTAAGAAGAGCCCACTTAAGTGACATGGTAGAATGCTGTCAAGCTTTCAGACAGTGCTTGTCTCTAAGTATCAGCCCTCCCCTTACAGTCCTGACAGTAAAGCTGATGGAAACAAGAAGTATCAATCATTTCAGAAACTCCTGGTCTAGAACTCTGGTAGGAAAGACCCTACCAAATGTTAAGAAATGTCCACAGGTTCAAAGTCTCTCTCTACCATTGTTTATTCCCTGGGTAAGCTGTTAAGCTACGATCCATTCAGTGTCTCCTATCCTGTTCCTCTGGAATCTTTTCAATGGATTTTTATCCCAGCAAGATCCAGCTTCCAAGAAACATTTGGACTCATGAGTAAACTGAGAAGAGTATATTGTGACACTTTGCACTGGGCTGCAACTCAGAGGGAAAAATGTGAAAATATATACTTCTTTCTTACTTGACTGTAAGGATGCTCTTCGTTAGCCAGTCCCTTGGACAGTTGCATCCAAGCATCTTCTGAGCACTGCAGACACATCTCTCTGCCTTTCAGCCTGTCTGTTGTGCTGTTAGTCGTTGTGGAAGAGGCTTGGTCTAGATCTGCCTTTTTGGTTGTATTGTTGTCTGGGAACAGACAGGAATTGTTACTGGTCACAGGAGTCATTCATCAGTGTCTTCCTCTTTGCTGCTTCTGCTGGTGTTATTGATATGCCCGTGTCAAGGTCTGAAGTACTGCAATGCCAGCAGGGCTGCAGCTAAGAGACTGCAGTATCAGGTTTCTCTTATGAAATAATCACAAACTCAGTCCAGTGGCACAGGTTTGGTCAGGTTTAGTGAGCACAAGCGCAGCCTTAAAACACTTCTGCTGATACTCACTGAAGGAAGAATTAAGGCATAGTGTGCTGGTGGCTGTGTGAATAGTCTTAGTACCAAAAGGCTCCCTATGACCACGTGACCCTGTTCTGATTTAAACCAAGATGAAAACAGCTGATGCATTTGCATTTTTGCTGTATCATCTTTTATGGCCACACTATCCCATATACTTCCAATTGACTTTTATCTCGGTCATCCTGTATCCATGGTAGACTTATCTTCCTGCCATCCGTAAAAGTGTGCACTCCTGACACCAGCCATCATCAAACTTGCAATTTCTGCTTAGGTAAGGGGTTTGTGTTTCAGTCAGGTTTCCTAGCTGGGTCCGCCTTTGTCATACCTTAGTAAATTTTTGTGGGGGTAACTGCGGTAGCCATTGCTCTACCAAGCCTTAAATCTATTTTAGCCAATGCACAGAAACATCAGAGGAGCCAACCCCACCTCTATAGGATTGTCCTCATAGTCAATAATAGAGCCAGGTGTTCCTTCAACTCAGGGTAGCTGTCTCTTGAATTTTATAAAGGGTTTCCTTCAGAGATTGTTCTAGTTAGGTGCTTTTGGATATTGGTTAAAGGATTCTGAAGTCCTCAAAGAATTTGCCTAAAAATGTAGTGAATTCCTGTGAAATAATGACCCTTTGCTTTCATCACATAAGTCTCTCTGAAGATGTTTATAGGTTCTTGAGGGAGACAAACATTGTAATCTGAGAAAATTGCTTTGGGATAAAATATCATGCTAACATCTTCTTTCTCAAACTGAGAGCAGCATAGAAATGCGTAACTTTGAAAATCTGTCTTTTCATGTGGTTACAGGTTGCTCTCTTCAGAGACAAAAAAATGGGGCATAATGTCACCAAATACTCCAGAATCTGAATTTCATTCTTATGAGGAATGAATCTAGACAAATCTAGGATGATCAACCCAGAAAGGAGGATAACTTTTGCATATTTGTTTTTGTATCTTATGCAACTAGTCCCTGGCGGTAGAGCAGATCCAAGTTTGCTGAGCAATAAGTAAAAGGCCAGTTGTACTGGGAGTGGGCTTTTCTCTCTCGAGGAATCATGAGCATGTTGGAAACAGTAGACAGAAAAATGCTGAACATGAGCAGTTTGAGAACGAAAAAGAGATGCTGTCTCTTAAGTCCTCCGTTGGGGAATGTGTGATAAGTGATCCGTACAGATATACTCCTACAAGATAACCCTTTTTTTAGGATGCACCATATGTTCAGGAGCAGCAATCACATTTGTCTTCGTGCTGGAGGGAGGGTGGAATGATTCTTTCCAGAGCAAGGTAAAAAAAAATAAAAATCCACAGAGCAGTGGATTTAGAAATATGTCTATAAATGTTCTGGGACAGTTGAGAGAATAAAGAGGACAGTATCTGCAGGCAAACCCAGAGTGCACATCAGAAAACGAGACCTAGGTGAAACCTGTGGCAGGCCACAGTGTATTTACACTGTGGAGCGAGAAAATGCACTGGTGGTTATGAAAACATTTATGTCCGTTCATATTTTCTGTGGCACCGCAAAAAGTTGCCAGCATGGTCATTAAAAAGCAACTAATTTTCCAAAACATAGTTACGAAGTTTAGTCATGACAGAATAAATTCTTTCTTACTGCTGAGGTGTTAAAACCAATTAAGCATTCTTCAATATTTCACTGAAATTTAATCACCTTGAGTCAGTTATACTTTCACGAGGTGCATGGCCACGTGAATTCAGGACAAGACTATCTTTGACTTGTGGTTTATAGTCAAGCTAACGTGGAAGAGAGAAACACGTGTATTGTGGGGAATCATTTGGCTCTGTCTGCAGTTTCTGTTGGCTGAGACAAGTTAAGTTTAATCTGCCTACGAGACACATTAGGTAGTAACTTCTCCAAGTTATGTAAAAGGCAGCAGCTCATAGAAGTTTTCTGCAGTGCCACAACTCTATCAACTTCATCCCACTTTTCAATCACCAAATAATGATTTGCGGCACCGTCACAGTAGGGCCAATATTTCCCAAGTCAGGTCTAGAAAAAAGTTTCGCACTGAACGGGGCGGCGATAGTACACTCCTGCAAAGGCAATGTGCACATGGCCAGGGAAGGACTACACCCTAAATGTCTCTTCTGAAAGAAATCATGAATCCTAAAGTGGATAAAAAACCCTTGAGGTGCTTGGACACAGGATTTTTCTTACCTTTACAGTCTGCTGGGAAAGGCATAAGGAATGAAACAGGGGTGTGTTCTGCTTGAGGTGTCTCCAGGGACTGTCTCCAGACTGTCTCTGTGTGGACACAAAGGCAGCTCCCAAGCAGACTTTAAGGACAAAAGACAGCTTTTGTTAGACCATTGCTGTTTCGCTTCTTTTGCTACATCTTTTGGGGGAAATGTGGGCTTTCCTCTTATAGACATCTGGGTACAAGCCACGTCCTCCCCTTTTGTTTAATCAGAGTTGCTGTTCAGCAGGTTTGAAGATTCATTTCTTCTGCTGGTGACTCTCCCTCCTTCTGTCATTTTGGTGAGGCAGAGAAATAAGGAAATAAACTTTAAAAAAACATGTAAGTCCCTTCTCTCCAAAGCTGGCTGACTTCTCCAGCAAGAAAGTGGTAAAGGTCATCTCATCAGCCAAGATGCTCGAGTCTAGCTCTCACTCTCTCCTCAAGCAAACAGATAGACACTGTGCTTTGCATCAGTCCTGCCACAGACTGATGGCAGTGCCTGCCCAAATTCCACACATCACGTGGACAGCACTGTCTTGGCACAACATAGAAAGGGGACTCAATCATCATTTAGAGAAGGGAACTCGGAGCCCAGCAGCTGCGTATCAAGTGGTGCAGAGGCAAGTTTAGGACTCCTCCCAACCCAGCCCACTGCAGAGAAGCCAAAATCAGCAGTTCTGCTAGTGGACCACAGCTTTGCAGGACTTCATAAGGGAGTAAAGTTCTTGTCTACTTTATTCCCTTGCTCATACACTCTGAGCTGCACTCCAATACTTCCAGGGTGATAATTTATTGAGAAATGAAGGGAAAATGTTTTACTGAGGGCAACAGATTTTGTTCTTTCTCGACTACAGATGTAAGGAACTCTCCCAGCCCATACAGTGGTTAAAGAGGGACATGATTAAGTTTCCTCTGAAGGATTACATTGGCTATTAGAAATGTTGAGTCAAATGCCTTTATTGATAATACCCATGATAAATGTATGTATTGAAAAACATAGAACTAATGTACCCTAGAATGCAGTGCTGGCTGCACTCTCCAAGAAGCCTGGAATCTTATATTTCTATGTTTGGGGTTTTTAGAGTATTTATTTTACCCTCCTTTCTAGGACTGATAGAGGCTGGCTTGTTACTCCTTAGTCTTTTCAGAAGGGTCGCACTGAGGTTTTGATGCTGCTTGATATTATGAATCAATGTTCAGCTCATCTTTTTTGCTCCTAAATATTAACGAACATTTGGCAAATTTCTACCACTGCTCATGTTGACAGGATGAGGACAGCATTCCCTTGTCTGATATCAGAGGTGACAAATGATTCTGTATTCTCCAGGCAGGCAAAAATTGTGGGTTTAGTATTATTGTGTATTTTATTTCCATTTTATTCCATGCTCTCCTTTTTTAGCTCTCAGGGTCATTTTTGCATGTCCTACTTACGCTATCTGGAGTTACAGCAGGAAAACTCAGAGAACATTTTACAGAGTGAAGAGAGAGTCTTGTAAGCTTTACACGTGAAACACTGCAGAGCAGAGAAGTCTGCAGTCTCTTCCTCCATTTCTCACTGCTTTGAAAGTTTTTCAAGCAAAGGTAAAGAAAAATCCATTCTTTCATTTCACGTTCGACAGTATAGGGTGGGTGCTTTTACACATATGATTCCAGAGTATTTATAGAATTTTTCAATGAAATTATTCACAAGCTGTTTTCCATTATATGTAATGACTTCATATGGATGTCCATAACATGTAGAAGCTTTTGTTCTACTGGTGGACAATGAAATACCCATGACTGCAAATGCTTCAGGTTTGATGACTAATAATTAATCATGGTAAGGAAGTAATAAACCTAGCAGATCTGGATGTAGCTATATCAACAGGCTGATGGCATACCTAGAATTTGTTGTAGTTGGTTTTCATGTGAAAGCTTATTAACTTGCTGACTGGCTGCTCATTGCCTGAGTCTCTTTAATCCTAAAAGCATATTCAATAAAACTGTGTAACTTAAGCTGTAAGTGGGTACATCTCAGGAGCCAGGTAAAACTTTAATCAACTGGAGAAGTTGAAACACAAGAAGAAATTCTAATCTCTTCTTAATGTTACACCATCAAACCTAAAGAGAGCAGTTGTGGTTCTCTAAAATAGAAGGGAGACACCAAATCTGAGCTGTCTTATATTTGTAAACTCATTTAACAGGTAACCTTGCTCAAAAGTAGAAGTGAATTCATTTCCAAGCACTTCCAAACCTTCTGTGTACTTTCCGTGAGTGCGAAGTAACATGAGGAGGGCCAAATATACATTTGCAAAAGTATATGGCTAGTACCTGGAAGAAGAAAATCCAATAAAATCTGCTCATGCTTTCGTCTTTGCAGTGGGTTCACTATTGCGCTGCACAGCCTGGGATTCTGGACTGCTTACATTCAGGTTACAGGTTATGCCATTAGCCTACCAGATGACTCATGTCAGCTTCCTTCAGTTTTCTGGATCTCATTTGTAACATGTAAGGAACTAGTAGACTACTTTTTAGTACACTTTGTTCGTGTACTAGAAAGCTGTGACATTTGCCTGAGATCCTTTTGCAGAGAAACATATTTCTAGGCGATAATATCATCATGCTACCATTGGAATCTATCACTGACTTCTCCTTTTCTTCCTCCTGGGGTCATTATAAATTAAAACTTGTTTTCTTACTGGATGGATTTTACTTTCCTTTTCAGTAATGTATTTGTCACTCTTCGCACAGCATGCTTTCGGGCCAGGCTCAGCTTTGAAAGAGGCAGGGTGTCTCTGGTTGCTGAGAAATGCTTTTATCCAATTTTGGTATCACAGACTGAAAGGATGTAACTGTTCTGGCCTTTTGTAGAGCATTCCGAAATTCAACGTCTCCATGTCTTTCTAGCCTACCTAGTCCTAGCCTTCCTTTTCCTTTGCTTTATATGCAATACCCACAAAGTGGTAAAATGTCAAACCACTGCTTTAGGAAATGCCTTTATTACATATCTATGCTGCTTTCCCCGCCTCCCCTCTTGCTTTTTTTTTTCTCCCTAGGAGACAATGCTTTTGACTATTAGTGATTTTTGTACCCCGTGTCCTCATTCTGCAATTGAAAAAAACACTTTTTTTCCCCCTATGTTATTGCAGAAGTCATCCTGCATCATCACCATCCTGGTTCTCCCTACCTTGTGCGTTGTTGTGCATGTTTCACAGAGATTTTTGTTGCGAAAGATTTTCTCCCTCTTCTAACTCAGAAACTAAAAGCTTGATGGTTGATAGTAAAAGTTCATTATTCAGACTTTCTTATATTGTTTTTCAATAAGTTTTCTTCATTTACAAGAAGCAAGCAATTCTACTGTATCTATTTTAGATAGTAAAAGATATTTCCCATGTTTGCTGAGCAGCTAGAGGGTTGGGTCCTCAATCTTAAAGTTTTCCTGTTTGCTTTTTAACCTGCCTGTGATGGTAAAAATCTCTCCTAATAAACAGCTTTTCATGTCTCTAAATTGTGGCTATGTTCTCTGAACATAGGTATACTCTGGCTGTATCTTTCGTGAGTTGATATTTCTTTAGCTCATTTTTTGAGAATTGGCAGATGCAGTTCTCCCTTCCTCTCTACTGGGAATTAAACTCATTATTTCAACATCACAATGAGAAAGATGCTAAAAAATCTGGTAGATAACCATCCCCAGTCTCTTGAGACTATCCACAAGTTCAGTCACTGAGGTGGGGGAACACTTACATGATATATGATTAAACTTTTTAATAACGCATAAATGGTGTCTTAAACTGATGTTGAAACACTTTTTTATACAGACAGATATATCTGTGTATACACAGTTTCTATGGGTAGTGAGACCTCTGCTTCACTCAATATGACTCTGTTTCGGTTGGAATAGTTAGAATAGGCCTCTCAGCAATTAGGTGGCACCACACTTCTCCCACCAGCGAACAAAGATTTTGCTGGAGTTTGCTTTGCCCAGTCAATTACAGAACACGGGCAAACATAACTTCAAGCAGTGCCTGGAGTTTTTTGTCATTCCAGCACAACCTTCCGGAGATAAAATGAGCCTGTGTGACAGGACACAGAGTTTCTGCAGGACATAGGAGTTGCAACCCAGCATAAGTGCTCTGCGTAGTAAGCATGAACAAAACTGCTAGTAAGTCATCTTAAGATCCTCCTCTGCACCTCAGCTCACATGAGCTCTCGCAGAAAGAGGGGGGAGGCAGCTGTCACCCACGATAGGATCCACGTCAGCTCTTCTCGATCCTATCATAATTTGCAGATTTCACCACCTGGAAATAAGTGGAAAGCCCTGCTTGTAACTCTCCAGAAAGGACAGCATATAGCTGAATCCCACAGCTGTGTTCTGCCAGGAAAATAGCAGAACCCCTTTTGCAAACTAATTACCTCTGAGCTCCTAAATGTGCTCATTAGTTCTAATGTTGCTTCTCTTCTGGGAACCTCTGTTGGTACGGTAGGATGACCTTTTCTGGTGTAACTGTCCAACTCTGCATAAAACAGTTCCAAATTACTTGAGTCAGAGAGAACAAGCACGACACTTCAGCCAAGTGGATGGACCGTTTGTCTATAAAAACCCAGGAAAAAAAGTGTCCCAGGTCCCACACTCTGCTTGACGACAGCACCTTTCACAGATAACTTTTATCCCTTCCCATCTTTAGAAATAGGGAAGTTGTAATGTGTTGTTTTGACTATCAGTAGAATAACTTACTGACTTTAGATGTTTTTTGATTAGTCTCAAATTTACTGTCTGGCTTTTTGAAAAATTGCTGTGAATTATGATAGCTTTCTAACTCTATATTAACACGATACGGAGTGAATTTACCAGTACGGCTATGCATTGTTTTCATAAATACTTCAGCTTCACATTTACTAACAGAAATATTGTGTGGGCTTTCAATTACTCTGCTAATGAGCTTAAATATGTTGTAGTTGGATTTGAATTAGTGCGAGGATTTTTTTTCTGAGGCAGTTAGTATCTCGGGTAGGTGAAAGGTGTTCTGTGCGTAGCTGAATAGCTTGGGTGTGACCACATTTAGCTTTTGTGCTCTCAAATGTTCCTGGGGTATTGTCTGCATTCCCTTTAAAGATAAAATTTAATGATCGGGGCACTAAATGCCTGCTGCTGTCATGCCCACGTGAAAGAAATGATAGCATAGATGAAGGAGCTTGACAGTCTAATTTTCTGTTGTCATACCAACATTAACCAAAACGAGGTTGTCCCAGTGCAGTAGCGTGCAGCTGGATAGATGAACTAAGCACCTTCCTTGATTCAGGTCATGACGGGATGGTTCCAGTGGTCCTCATTGATCCAGAAGTGCCTCACCAGTTCCGCCTGCCTGCGGCTCCCTATTGTTTGCGAGAATCTGGCTGGGAATAATAGAGAGAGGAGCATTTACTCTTAGAGCAACAGCTAATGGAGGGGAGCAGAATACCTTGTAACACCCTTCCCCTTTCTCAGCCCTGTGCAGTAATGTCCCCTAGAAGCCTGTGCTTCGTTCTGTTGCCTGCAGAATGACTTCAACACATCTCCAGGGGACATTGCTCAGCAGCCTATCAGATATCACCAGAAATTTATATTTTCTGAGCTAGTAGTTTAATGTTTGTTTGGGTTTGGTTTTTTTTTTTTCTTTCCCCTGTAGCACAGGGAATATATTCATTATCCGTCTCTCCCTGGCTCACCATCTTGTGACAGACATATCAATTGCTTTTGGCTCTGTCTTCTCTTCCCCACCTCCCACCCCACTTTTCCAAATGAGCGGAAAAGAGCATAAGCAAATTAGGAAATAATAATGAAATGATATGTACTGTGTGTTGCATTTGACAAGACAGATTCTCTGAAGGGCAGCTGGATGCATGAGTGATGAGGAGACAAGATTCAGAAAAGCAGGAAGGGATTTGTGTTTAATAATAAATGTTCCATCTGAAGGCAAAATTATGACTGTATGTCATAAAACCCCCCAAAACTAATAAAATAAAAAATGCAGGAAATTATTCCTGCTGGGTTGAGTTAGTGTTTACTGAACAAGTCTGGCTACCTCCTGGTATTATCTGACATTTCCTTATGTTGACATGACTGACAGAGGAATTACGCCCTGTTGCTAATACTAACAACTATCTTTTTTCCCAGGACACCAGAAATACAACTGTCATTTTTTCTAGATACAGGTCACAGTGGGTCTCTGTCTTTCTCAGATTCTTAGATTAAAAAATCTTGAATCAGGCGCCAAAAGACTGTGAGATCTCACACAGTAATATACTTGTACTTTGTATTTGGTTTTTGATTCCTGAGGCTTTAGGATGATCAGAAGATATATATTCAAGAACTTTTTTGGAAAATTGAAGGGTCAGAAATTAATCTCCATTGTTAGCTTACTTAACTTTTAATAATATTTTAGATTTTACTTTCATTCCATGACTGCAGAAACTGGGGCTTTCTGGGGAAAAAAAACCACACAGCAAAAAATGACAACAGCATATACCATAAAACTTTCAAGGAAATTACAAAAGTTGACAGGAGAGAAGAATGCGAACTACGCAGTCCAAATTTGTCAATTACTTGCTCTTGCTCCCAGGCAATACATCACATGTGACATTTTCACTGCAATTTAGATCCTTCTTGTCTTCCTCTGATCTTTTTTTGCCCTTTTCTGCAGCCTTTTTAATATCTGTCCACCATCTGAACTCTTTCCACTGCCTTGATTCACTTCACTACCTTTCTGATTGTCTTGTTTTTGCTGAAAGATCTTCACCAATGTTTGATTGCACTCAACCAGCTATTGAGCTGGTTTTGTTATCTTGGTCCCCATTCAGTGGCCTCCTGGACTTCTTCCATCATTTTGATGGTAGCCATGTGCCTGATGGTGCCCTGCCAATGGCTGCTTTGAACCTGTTTGTCTTTCTGTCATTTTCTGCTGCTCTGACACTGCCAGAGCCACCAGTGTTCATTATCCTCTGTGTGCCATTGAGCTACATCCACTGGGCTTTAAAGGATACTTTATGTGGTGTTTCTTCAGGCAATGAACTCCATCCTTTGATTGCCCACTCTTTTTACATGCTTTTTAGCAAGTCTTTCTCCACTATGTCACTATTGATACTTTCCCTCTCCCCTTTCGCTACCATAGTACTTTAATCCCACTGGGACTGAAGGTGGACACTCCACTTGAAAATTAGGACTCCATCAGACCCTTCTACAATACTTTAAAGGAAGATTAGCTGGAATCATTATTTTTTTTTCAGCATTACCTTTGCAACTGGAACAAAGGAAAAAGCCCAGAGATTTTAAAATAGGAGACAAACTTACTGATGAAATAAATGAACATTTTTGGCTTGAGATTTTCACTGAAAAATGAAAATTGGTCAGAATCCAGTGGTAAGCTTTTCTGGATTTATTTCTAGTTCTGAGAGCAATCAGGATAATATTTTGCACTCATGTGAATTCACCTTTGTGTAGGAGGAAGTGTAAGAATAGGAATGTACAGTGAGATCGACATTTTCACACTAAGGCATTACTAAGCAGGAAAGTTAGTCTGCTAAATAAATGGAATATGATTTTACACAACGCTAGCTATTTCACCCTGGCACCCTTCTTCCTCTTCCTTTTCCCCTCTTCATTACAAAATACAGTACATAGTGACAATGTTTAGCACTGCTGCTTAGCAGTTGCTTCATAATTAGTGCATAGGCTACAGCTGTGCTGGTAAATTAATGAGGGCCCAGAAACATTCCCACTCACCAGAACCCCATCAGCTCTACTGCTAATGCCTTGGTACAGTTCCTTGCGTGCTTTTTCCAGCATGGTTCAGGAGTTAATATTGCAAAGGGCTCTTTTTGATATACAGGTTTCTGAAGTCGCTCTGGAAGAAAAGAGCATTTACCAGCAGAGACATGGACCATTTATTGTGAGGTGTCTGCCCTGGGACACGCCAGGTACTCATAGAATCTCACAGGAAGAGTTTGGGTTGAGAAGCTTAGGCACAGAAAATTCCCACCCAAGCAATTAGGCTTTTTTAGTATTTTTCCTCAGATACAAACATTTAATAAATTTGTATGACTTTCCATTTCAAAATCCCAGCATTCACTTCAAAAGGCGAAATTGTACTGCAATATAGGCAGTATATAGCCCTGGATAATACGAGAACAGGACCATGAGAAAAGCAACATCGTCTAGCAGGTCAGGATAAAACTGAGTCTTGGGAGTTGCAAGTGCCTTCCCAAAGGAATTGCCTTTACAGCTCCCTGCAAGTTCTGCGATTAAAGCAGTTTCAGGCTAAAAGAAGATGGTATCATACTCCTCTTGCAATGGAGAAAAGGAACAGAATTGCCCAGCCAATTAGCCTAATCTGTCTTTTTTCTAATTTGTCTGTTTTGCATAACCACAATATTAACCAGCAGTTCACTCCTGCTAATCCCCAGTGCTACAAAGAAGAAAAGAACCCATTTGTATATTACAGTGTAATCATAATATCTACTAATTTCCTTCCATACACTACAGGCCTCTTTTGAAAGGAGATTGCTGGCATTATCCCCATTTTATAAATGAGGAGATTTACAGCACAGCAAAATGATTTCTCAGGAACTGAGAGCTACTGATAAAGTAGAGCGTGATATCACTGCAACTGATAAAGCAGAGAATAAAGCTCAGGTCTCCTAAATTCTCAGCACAGTTCACTCCCTGCAAGCTTCAGTGCTCACTTGCATCTGGGATTACGAGTGAAGTCTGCAGCAAACCTTTTTCTCCTGCATTTCTAAGTAATTTATTTTCTAATTTTCTTAATATCAGCGCACACTGAAGTGAGTAATTACAAAATTGCTTGCTTTCCATATGTTGTGTCTACAAGGACGTAACAAGGACTTTTTAGTGGTGGTGGTAGAAAATAAGGTTTACTTCAAAGAAGGGTGCTAGCATTATCCTTCCTTTTTTTTTAAAAAGGGCCTCATGGTCTAATTTTTGTGTTTTTATGAAACGAGATGTAAATCTCCATGGATTGAAGGGAATGTATTTTTTGCAAAAGCCCTGCAAACTTTCATCTCAGCTTCATAGCTCTTCAGCACACATAAACTCTCACAGGAGCATCTGTCTATTGTTTTATTTCAGACGTTTATGCCAAGCCCCAATCCTGGCTGTAGGTCTGCTCCTCTTCCAATAAGTGATGCTATTGTGCCAAAGGGTGAGAGAAGAGGCCTTTTTTGTAAAGTAAGGTCAGTTGTAGGACCTCTATGCTCATTGTGTTCCTTAGAAGCAAGATTTTCAGAGAGGCAAGAACCATGTTCTTATATGAATAGTTTTCCTTGGGGTAGTTTGATTTTCAGATAGGATTCAGAAACCAACTTAAGAATCAGGTAACGAAATCCTGTCATCAAAGTGGAAGAGATTTGCCTGCCCCTCCTACGCCAAGGAAAATAAACCAGAGAAAAAAGAATTTACTGTGTTTTATGTGTCTGGACAGTGAAATATCCATAAGGAGATTTTCAAATTTCTTGTTGTCCTAGCTGGGACTACATTTACTTTTACACTGTTAATATATTTTGAGTATTTGTTTGCTTTCCCAGTCCTCACTGTTCCCGGGCTCCTTAAACTGTACACATTAAAACCTGTCATAACCAATCATTAGTTTAAAAATAAGCAAGTGTTTCGCTGGTTGATCTCCTCTTGCAATTAGTGAACTCTTAGTCTTCTTTTTTTCCTAAAGAAATGCTAATATCAAATTCAGATCTCTATTCCTCTTCTGTGATAAGAAGCATCTCTGCAAGATCACACTGCCCTGAGGAGCAGGAGGACAGTATCAGGCTCCTTGCCTCAAGATACTGCTGCAATTAAGTATGTTTGCTATCTGAGGGCTAAAACAAGTGAGCACTGGGATCTTGTGAGTTTCAAAAACTAACAACTTTCCAAAGCTGTTTTTGATCTCCAGTGAACCAAGCTATAGATTCTCCCTACCTGAAATCAACTTTCTGCGTTTAGCTGGTGAGACGACCGAACAAAGCCTTGCAGGATCTCTGCCTAGACACAGTTTCAATGACCCCTTTTTTGTTTTGTGGCAGCTCCGAGCTATTGAGTCCCAATGTCAGGGCACGGTGGTCCATGATTAATGGTGCTAGATGTACAGAGCAGCCATGAAGAGACTCCCCCTGTTAGGCAGCAAAGCAAAGATTGAAGTGGCATCTTGCAGCTCCACATGTTGGGGACAATCAAAGAGTCATCAATATCCCAGAGTGAAAATGTGTCTGCATCGATTTTAGGTGTGGGGAACGTTAAGAGACGTCATCCATCATAGCTGACTGGCAGTATGTTTGGGGAGGGTGGGCTAAAGCATGGAGGAATGCCAAAATACTCTCACAATTTGGCAACTTCATGAAAACAAGATCGTCTTCCCTGCAAGCTAGAAAACTGAGGCTGAGATTAATTACTTAACTCCTAGTACTCTTGAACTTGGTGCTTATTCCTATGCTCAGCTGTTCTTTTACAATAACATTAATTTGAATATTTTTCAAGAACATTTGAAGTTTATTTACGGAAACATCCAAAATTCTTCATTTTAGATGTATAGGGAGGGTTGATTGCTTTTTCCGTAATTGGGATTGCAACTGTGATCTTTTATAAAGCTATTATTAGTCCCAATATTATCACAGCTGTAGCTTCCAGGACTGATTGAGTTTAGAAATGACTCAGTTTCTTTTAAAGGCTACGATGAGCTTTCACGGCAAGTTTCAATACAGTTAACCTGGCCAAGCTTTAGGGTTGGTTGGGGCCTCACTGCTGTACATTTAAAAACGGACTGGCTTTACATTTTTGTGCCACTATCACCGCCTGCCAGTCCTTGAAATATTCCAGGCAGTTACATTTCCTTGGAAGCTTGTGTGTAATCGGATTTGAAGAAAACACGTTGTAAATGATTGAAGTTATCAGTGGTCACTCCATGTAAATTGGCATACTGCGTCAGGCTGAAAGACTGTTTCTATACGCGTAAGATATGCGCAAAGCTATATACTCTGAAAGCCCAGTTGTTTGCTGTTTGCTTGGAGAGCATATAGAGGTCTCTCTGTGTTTCATCACTGCAAAGCAAAAGGAACCACTCTAACAGATGGTGCTATAGCTCTGGTTTTCGAGAGTTATGACCCAAGTCCGAGACCTAGTTTATAGGGCTGACTATTCTTTCTGCTAACAGTGCTACTTGTTTGTAATGAGGTTTCACAGTGAAATAATTTCTGAAGGACTTACACACTGCAGAATTTTTTAAGCACGTGGCTGGGAGTGATGGTGGAAAGCGGAGTATAGCACTAGGTGATACAGAAAAGATATGAAGCAATTGGCGAAACCGTTCAAGAGTTTGAAGATGATGCGTTTGAAGATCAATAGTATTCTGTTATTCCATATATCATCCTTAGTGCGTGCACATGAAATTCCTTGAACAGTTCAACAGGGTGCAGGTATTGCCCCAGCTGCTGTGGCCAGTGATGTGTTGTTCTCAGAGCCACAGGGAGAGGAGAACAATTAGAAATAACTTGAGACCAACCGTTTTGACTATTAGAAACCATTTTAGCAACTGTATCTGGACTTTTCCAGGGGGGCTGCTTTAGCACCTCTTGGCTTATTCTGAATAGCTCATCTATGTCTGTGCAGAACATCTCCATTAGGATGATAAATGTGCCAAGAATCTCAAACATAACACTGAGTAAACCTGCCAGGTGATATTTATATTCCAGTTGTCTCTCACTAATATTTCTTTTCCTTACAGATTTTTTTTGTGTGTGTGTTTGTTTGCTTTTTAAAAAGGAGCCACATCCTCGCCTGTGGCCAGACTGAAGGGTGGTGTAAGTGGCGTGAATGCATAAATGCAAAGATGCAGAAGCTCATCTTTGCAGTGCCTTGACGTTGCTGCTTCTCTGTGCAGCCCCATTCTCTCCCACTGCACGGGAGGGCCTCTGCAGAGCTGCAATTTAGGCTAGCGGTGACGACGATTCGAGGCTGAGAAAGCCTGGCACTGCCACAAGGAGTATGCATTTTTCCTCCGGCCGGGCCGTGCCGTCCCAGGGACAGTCACACCAGCTTGCTGTGTGGTGTGAGTGCCTGTAGGGCTCCCTCGTTGCCGGTGCTAAAGATCTGCAGCTCTAGGTCAGAATGGGCTGGTTTTGATTTCAGCTTTTTTCTCTCACTGTTATGTGGAAGTAAAGAGAAACATGCATGGGCTGTCTCTTTGGTTTTATCCTTGGCTGCCCACCAGGCCCCGAATCTGGGATTCTCCACTGTATTCCACTAATGTGCTGCAATTTTCACCAGTTTGAAGTGGGGGTAGACCATGTTCATTCCCATCTGCTAATGTCGAATGCTAGTGATGCTCTAATATTGCATGAGTTCAAATGACTGCTTAAGTTTTCTGGCAGCAAAGAATAATAGCCGTAAATGACCAAACTTGGAGCACTTTGTTTTTGAAAATGGATTTGTATTTGAATAGGTTTTTTTTCTTTTAAAGAAACCTTGTATTTTCCATCCCTGCATCTTTCTACCTCTCCTCACGCTTCCATGGTTCATACTGCTGATGACAGCATTTCTTTTTCACTCACACAGAGGAAGGTGGTTGCAGGGAGAAATTTCTGGCAAAGAAGACGGTAGCTGCATTTGTAGGAGATATTTTCCACACCGGGGAGTAGGAGGATGGGGAAAGTAGGTGGGGGAGTGGAGAGGGAAGTGGCTGCCTACCTTACACTCTCAGGGAATGCGAAAACTAAATGTAGCCCCTTGTCTTCACAAGGTAAGCGACCTGCTGATGTTCCACAGTAAATGCTCAGGCACCTGTGAAACGATGTGGCAACCAACAGGTTCAGACCCAGCAAGTGCAAGGGTCATTTGCACACTCAGAAAGAACTGTTCTTTGTAGGCACGTATTTTTATTCTGAGGTATTTGTTCAGATTTTAATATATTTAAGATTAGGACAGAAGCAAGTGAGGAGAAAAAAAAAAAACCCGGACTAGTTTGGTCTGCTTTTTCTTATTCCCTTTGTTGCACATTTGGGAGATGGCCCTCAAAACTTGTGCATTACTGAATGCTGGGATGTTGGACCCACAGGAGCTGGGAAGCTTGAATGCTTGTTTGAATTTTATGGCTCTGATGTGTCTCTGCCAGTACCCAGCACAGTAAACACCACACTCTTCTTATGTCTGTTCTCTTTTCCCTTAGTGTGAAGATTAACCAATTTGTTTTTTCTCTTTTTGTTTTCTTCTTTTTAAAGGATGATTCCAGCTACAAACAAAGCCTTTGTTGTAAACAACCTTGTTTCTGGAACAGGCTATGACCTCTGTGTCCTGGCAATGTGGGATGACACAGCCACGACCCTTACTGCCACCAATATTGTGGGATGTGCCCAGTTCTTCACCAAAGAGGACTACCCTCAGTGCCAGTCAATGCACAGCCAGTTCCTGGGTGGGACCATGATTCTGATCATCGGAGGCATCATTGTGGCAACTTTGTTGGTGTTCATTGTAATACTCATGGTGCGCTATAAGGTCTGTAACAATTCCCAGGGGAAGATGTCGAACGTCAGCAACGTCTACTCACAGACAAACGGAGCACAACCTGTTCAGAACGGAGTCTTGCCCCAAGTCAATCCCAAAGTGGTGGTGAGAAATGAACTTATGGAGTTTAACTGTCGGTCTGCGAGGAGCAGCATCTCCTCTTCCTCCAGCTCTGCAAATAGCCGCGACTGTGATGACTATAGCCTCCAAAGTGAGCAGGGCACATTGTCCAGTAAGTGGAGGCCTCCTTCCAGGTCAAAACACAACATTGACCGGCTAATGGGAGCTTTTGCCTCCCTGGAACTGAAATGTCAGAAAAAGGAGGAGATGACAGACTCCAGAACTTCCACAGTGGCCCGCCACTCGGACAAAGAGCCACTGCTGGGCCAGCCGGAGTCCAAATTTCGCAGCCTCCTCATGTTGCCTCTGGAGGGCAAAACTAAACGTAGCCATTCTTTTGACATGGGGGACTTCGCCACAGCTCAGTGTTGCACCTACCCAAAAAAGATAACAAACATTTGGACAAAGAGGAGCCTCTCGGTGAACGGCATGCTTTTGCAGTATGATGACAATGACCTAACAGGGGCAAAAGGGACTTTCGGGAGCTCAGAGTGGGTAATGGAAAGCACAGTGTAAATATCAGTGTCTACCCCCCCTCCTCTTCTCCCCTCATGTGTTATAAAGCGTGGTTTGCTGCAGGGCCATGCGTTTGGAAAGAGAGGGGAGGAAATGTTTTCAGTTTTACTGGCCAAAAAGATAGGTAAACGAATAAGTAACAGGGATACTAAAAGAGAAAGAGGGTCATGAAATGTGAATAGGCACGTGTGGCACCATCCTTCTCTGGCCCCATCTAAACCATGCGTGAACGTTTCAAGGAATTTACTAGTTGCATTTAGCATTGCTTATCCAAAAGTTGCTGAGACTCTTGGTGATCCGACACACAGGATTAAACAAGGAGGATGAAAAGGGGTTTAACAGCACAAATTTAAGTTTACAGGGTTTCTTCCCCCCCCCCCCTTTTTTTTAGGGCACCTCTTTCTTTTCTTTTAACCACAGAACCACAGATAAACACTTCTGTGGATACAAGAGTGGTGCTAGGTTAAATCTGGATGTCATTGCAAGTGACTTTCTCAAAAGTGCAAGCAGGGCATCCACAGGGAGAGATCAGAGAAAATTGTTCAGCATTATCTCATGGTGTTAACTGTGACATCTGGGAAAACAATACTTGTTGTTGAGTGGGATTTTGGTTGGGATTTAATGATTTCTGTTCTGTTTTGCCTTGTTACTGCTTTTGAGTTGTCTTTTTCCCCACAGCAGAAAGTACATTTCCATGCATTTTTTGTTTTCAGTCTCATCAAATCTCCCAGATGAAAAGGAGTATATGTACAAAGGTCAAATTTCTGATGTACTGTGTAACCCACCTCCAATACAACCCCTTTATGTCCTAGGAAAAATTAAATCTAGGGGCTAATAAATTTTTAAAAAATCATCCTCTTTCTTCCATCTTCTTCATAGTGTCTGCTTGTCAATGCTTAAGGCAGATTGGAGCACCTATTGATACCTGTAGGGGTGTTGCTATCAAAGATGGGAAACACAGTCATCAAGTTTTCCTATTAAAGGATAGAGAAAGGGAAAACAAAAGTAGCTCCCATGAACTCTCAATATTGTGAATGCCAATGACTTCTGGCAAAGGTCACACTGTCACTCCATCCCACTGACAAAGAAAACACAGACTTTCACCCTATTGTGACAAAAGCCCTCTGTTTGTACAGTCGCCATGACACGGCTTGGCTGTATTAGTAGCATCACAGGAAATGTAAGTGTTTGTGTATTTCAGGGGATTGGGTATGTTCCAAATTAACCATGGAAACAGAGTTAAATTCGAGTGTCTCAGAGCAGGGGGTCACCCATGTGTCCCTCGCATTACAGATAGCCCTTCCCCCGTCCCCAGTGTACTCCTGCCCCCCTGTATCTCACCCTCACTAAGGTACTGGCTAACTACGAACAGGAGCTCTTTAGGGCTTGTAAACTCATTCTCAAATTCGTTTTGGGGGAGCATTGCTGTGGTTGTGGAAATGCACATGGCCCACCCAGCTGACTTCATTGTCCTTGACAACCTTACTGTGATTTCCAGCATTCTGGTGGCTACTGCAACTGTCCTTTCATTCGTTTATTTATTTGTTGGCTCCCAATGATCAGCTGCTGGGAACCATTCTGAAATTGCACATTGTTACTATGATTTTGTAAAAGACATGTGGAGAAAGGGTGCAAGGCACAGAGAAAAGAACACATGAAAAAACTCTATGTATATTTTTTTTAAAGGTGCAGAAATATATTGTGACATGGCTGTGTACTTGATCTTGTATTCGTCATGTTTCCTACTTGGAGTTTTAGAAAATGACATCCCTGTGATCAGAATATTTTTTCCTTTATTTTCTTTTTTTTTGCTACAAAATGTACAGTAAAAAACATTCTTGGGGAAAAGAAAAGTACCTGTTTTTCATTTATTTGCTGTTCTGTGGTCTGCTTTGAAACCTAAGTAACAAACAGTAATTATTTTTAAAATAATCTGGAAAATTTAGATGTTTGCTCTCTCTTTCCCTCAAACTGTCTTTCACTTCAGGATTTTAGGTATAAAGTGGGAATCAAGAAATACGGACCTTTTTGGAATGCATGAGAAAAAAATCTTGTAAAAAGGCATTTCACTTATTTTTCAGTGGTTACACTTATACAGATCTTGTATCACTAATGTGTTTTAAACCCCGATCCAAAGTCTGCAGAAATAAGAGGAAGCCTTTTTAGGCTAAGGACTTGACTTTGTAGGTTTTTGCTCTGATTATTGTTCACAGCCAAAATCAGTATATTCAGAAGAGATCTAGTCAAACTTTGTTTGCAACATCTTTCAAAGTCTCTGGTTTTCTCATGCTTTCCAAGAGGAATTACAACTCTAGTGCCAGAATCTGCATCGTCCAACTGTCCAGATGGCACATTCATATTAACCATTAATGACATTTACATTTATGTTGTACTGAAGACTCTTAAAGACGTTCATGTAATTATTTTTTTTTTCTTGTTACGCTGTGGCGTGGTTGGACTTTTTTATTATGTTGCGGCTTCGCTTTGAACATGACATCTGGGTTGTTTTTAATTCAGCCGTTGAGTTCATCATCAATATTAGTAGCATATGCAGCTGTGAATTTTCCAAAGCAATATCCTATACTATTTTCTTTATTAATAAGGAAAACATCTCTTTCACTTTCTCATATAAGATTAGAGGAAGTTAGCCAACAGATGCTGTTTTAAAATAATGGATAGTTGCCAAAGAACCCAGGTAATGAAGTCCACAATCTAACAGCTACGCCTATTACTGTTAATCATTATTTTAACTCATTTAGCTTTAATGAATGAGGCTCAATCCACATCAGCAAATTTGCAAATACTGAGAAAAATGAAATGAGCACCCAGCAATTACCTCTGGTGTTCACAGCATTTGGGAGGAAGAGGACTCGGGGACCCATAGGGAGCCCCATGGCGAGTCAGCAAGTGGCCGGCGCTGAGAGAGGGATGGAGCCAGCCCGGCGCGGTGCTGCCAGTGCCTGGGCACCTGCTGGGTTGTGATCATCCTCCAGATGCCACCAGCCACTGCCATGCTTACACAGCCGGCCAAAGAGACCTCTGAAATTATCCCATGGCTTCTCCTTTACTGCTTTGAGAGCTGCTGAAGACAGCTCTGTCTTTTGGGTTACATCCTGAATCCGTGTCCTAATTGCTCATGCACACGTGTGACCCCAAGGTCCTCCACACACAATCTGACCAATTTCTGCCTTGCCTTTGCTTTGCCTCCATTTTCATGTGTGCACCTCACTCAACGACCCTGGATTTGTTTGTTTTTCTATAGTGCTGCTGTGCGGTAGAGGTTCTTTCTCGTTCCACTTTTGAAGGCAACTGCACATCAGTGGCTGCTGAAATGACACATAGATATCCACTTACCTGGGTGTAATAAATATTTTCACACATCATTGAGGAGCTGAGCTAGCTTCGATGGCGAAGTGCCCTCCCCGGTCTCGCAACCCTACACTGAGAAGTTTATACAGACCTCAAGTAACTGCGCTGTCTCATAAATTAACGTGCGATAGTGTGATGTGCAGCTGCACCAACTGTGCTTTAGATGCACGCGTCAGGTAGAGCAGACAGTAAGGAGGACAACAGCGAGCAGTAAGAGCCTTCTGAAAGAGAAGCCTGCGAAATGAAAGGTGCTGCATAATTTAAAGTGAAGCCTGTGGGAATAATTAAAGGCAACTGCATATGCATATGTAACCCCTGTAAGTTAATTTTTTTGACATGTTTTATAATAGCGGAATAAGCTTTTTTTCTAAAAATATATGCCATTTACTTGAAAGAACAGGATATGATTCCACTGTGAAATTCTGCACACAGTCCTGCTAAAAAAACCCAACCCAAATCCCCAGAATATCATCCTGGAGACTTAAACAAGCTGATGAGATGGAAATTTCTGAAATTAGGGATGACGTGGATTTCATTTGATGTCTGCTAGGAACCAAATGGTTGTATGAAATGAAAATAAAAGTGTATGTGCGTGTGTATGTCTGTGTATGTATGTATGCATAGCAAAGCAGACAATATTATTTGCTCACAATTTCTATCCTCCTTACAGATTTCATGAATTGGAATATATCTCGGTTTTCAAAGGTACTTTCTGAGTTTGCCAGCTCTAGAGAACAGCAATCAATTTACTTTCCCCTTAACCGTAGAGGAAGATAACCTTTTTATACGTCTTCAAACTACACCCAGTACTTGGTTACAATTTGGATTAATTCACTCATAAAGCAATGCGTAACAAAAAGCAATAAAAGGTACCTCTGCCCTGCATGATGTAAGACTGAAAAAGTGGTAGCTTTTCCTTTACTAAACCTGTTTATATCCCACACCATGGGATTGATTCACTCTGAAAACAGAAGAAAATAGTATTCCAAAAGACTCTGCTTGTTTCACTCTCTCTCTGTTCACCCAGCAAAGGGTTGCAAAGACAGATGACCAAAAAGAGCCCTTGGAGGTCTCTGACTGAGTGCAATAAATGCAGCGATGATTTAAGCACTTTCTAACCTGGAGACCAATGAATAATTCCACCTGATAACCAAGAAAACATTTTAGTCTTTGAATGTCACCTCTGCTTGCAATGCCTCATACCCTTTAACCCGTTGGTAACCCACAGCACACCATACAATGCATGCAGCACCCCCTTCTACTCCTTGCAGCCTATTTCTCTGGAACTTTTTCTCAGTGACTCTCTCCCCTCTGTGTTCCGTGTTTGTTATTCAATACTTGGGCAGTTCTGGGTGAGTAATAATATTCTGGATGTGGAATTAACAAGTTAGTTACATTATTAACATCTTACATGTTTCGCCTTTAAATTCCCCTAAACACGAGGGGATCCCTCCAAAAACATTAAATTAGGTTTGGTTTTAGGCTATAGGCCAGATGAAAACTAAATCAAAGAGTACCTTGAAACTCTTGCTTTCAATATAGGGATTTTATGTTCTGCAGTATGTTTTCCTTGTCCTAATTAATTACTCCTTAATCCCCAAAGGAACAACATCCCCTAGCATCAGCTGTCAAAAGGCCCTACTATATGAAACAGTGCCAGATGCTTATTCCCGGTATTGCACTCCCAACAGATGGCAAATGCCAGACATATATAAATATATATCCAGATATAGATTTATCAGCAAGTGCGTGCATTTGTATTCATGTGTACATGTTCATGTGAACACATGCACACATGTACATACTGTGCTCTTTAATTGTATGGTTTGTGATGTACAGATTTCCTAGTTGAGTAATAAAGGAACATTTACCTTTTTTATGAAATGCTAATGGGAGAAAGAGAGAGAGAACAGAAACCTCTTTCTAGGAAGCAGATTATTGATAATCTGCATCTCATACCAGCCAGCAGAGTTCAGTGCTTCAAATGAACTTAACTGGGGGTGAAAGGATTCATTTGTTTCATATGACCACAGCAAAGGCTCAGCTCCTACGTTAGGGCATTTACTCACCTGATTCTCCCATCACATGCTGCTGATAAATCTCTTGTCAATGAGGACTCGTGTTTCGCAGGGAGGCAAGCAGCCGTAGGGAGCTACTGTTCTGCATTCACTGCCCCTGTTTCTGCTCTTAAACGTGCTGACAATGTTGTGCTTTAGTTTGTTACCTGGTTTGTTTTTCGGGAGAGGGCGGCATCACATGTTGTAGTCAATCAATCATATGAGGAGCCTGGACACAAGGCTAGAGAAACTGATGGGAAACAGAAACGTTGAAAATCAATGCCATGTACTCGGAGAAAGTAAATCCTGACTTTAAAGTCCATAAATCTTAGTTTGGAAATAGGAGAGGAGAATGCTCCATTAGTTACCTGTACACTTACAGAGGTGGGCATCAGCTTATTGTTAAAGTTGCTCAGCCATGTTTGCCCATAATATTTTTCATGCAATGAGAAATTGAATGAATGCCTTTTGTGACATTTTTCAAGTTCCTTCTGTGGGACTAGTTCCTTTTAAAAGTATCAATACTCCTATCCTCTTCACTGCAATGAACAATGCAGGAATATTTTAATACTGAGTAGTTAATTACCACATGTACCATTTATGAGTCAAATCACAAGATGGGTGTCTGCAGAGGAAAAAAGAGATGCTGTTGTTTCAGGGAAGTTGGTCCTCTTTGCCAATGTTATTAGTACATCAGTATGAAGTGAGCTGAAAATTTGCTGAGAAGGAGCTGAGAAGGCATAGGCAGGACTGCACGAGCTAAAATGTCTACTTTTTACCCTGTGGTAATGAGGCTTAAACAGAAATCCAGCGAGGGGATGTGTTAATCTTCCTTCCTTTGAATATGACTCAGAGATGTGAAATTTCAAACAGTTAGGCTTGTAAATCTGATGTACCGCAGACAGAAAAACGTCACTCATTGGACTGGTGTGATCAAGAGTTATTGCAGCAGAGAGCTACACACTGGTCACTGGTGGAACTGGTGTCACACACAAAGGCTGGGACTGGGGAAGTGGGATCCCCAGGAGGGTATCGCTGCACAGGTCACAGCACAGACAGGAGGCGTGGTGATGTAGGGACATGTTAGACTTGCCTAGTCCAATAAAGCATTCTTCTCCTAGTGTCCTGTGATAGTGTTCCACACTACTTCAGAGAAAGTACCTCCAGGAAAACTTCAGAGAGCTCTGTCCCAAAGCCTCATGAGGTGAGAGTTCTTAGGCTGTTCTCCATAAGGAAGCAATGAATTTCTTCCAAAATTCACACCCCGACAATTAAAGCACAACTTGGAACTAAAACGTGGACAAGAACGGGCTCTGAATGACTCCTCCTGGTTTGGCGTTCCTCCTTCTGAGCCTGTCAAGCCTGACAAAAAAAAAAAAAAAAAGACAGTCCTTGTCATCTGAGACTGGGTTTCCCGAGCTTAGAAATGGACAGGTGAGTATTTACAGAGATAAAGATAACATTCCTCATTTGGAAGAAGGCCAGAGCGCACCTCCGGTGTGTCTCACTGTCACTAAACACAGACCAGAGCGCACAGCAACAACATTAAAACCAGTAGCAACTTTATCAAACATGAAAAACTGTGTCATAATGCAAAAAAAGAAATCCCACCACGATCTCAAAATGTGCCTTTCTCACATGGTTTTGAGAAACAAAAGACCAGATATTTTCTCTTCCATTCAGGTGTCTCTCTGGATATGCATATAATACAAAACCTTATAGAAAAAAAGATCCCATCTTCCAAGAGACCATTGCACAGTACCGGGTTGTGTAGTAATATTTGGAGATGAGAGGAAACACTCAGTATAGCACCAATTTGATCCTAAGGAACTGATGTCGCTAGATTTAAGGTCAGTAGAAGATGTTGTTATCTATCTTCCTGTTTGATACAAGCCACAAGATGATGGCTTTCTATTGAAGAAACCCCAGTAGGATTGTGGACCTTTACAGTCGGGTTGAGGCCAGTGCAAAGCTCAGTAGGTGCATGAAAATGCAAACAGCCCTGGGGCCGTTATTACAAGTGCTTTTAACAGCTGCCAGAGAGCCTCAGCTCTCTATATGGTTGGGCTGCTACACAGACACATCCAAAATGACTACACAGACTCAAATGATTGAAATGTAACTGGCCATGATGTGCTGAGTGTTGGCTAATGGTTTGCATTGGTTAGAAGTCATGAATACAGATGAGAGCAACAGAGTTTCGGCTGCACCTTCTGGGCTACAGTTAATCGCATGCTGCTGGGTGCCCAAATCACTGCGCTGCTGCTGGCCTTGGCCACCCAGAGTCTGAGGGTCAGAGCCACCTGGGTTGGATTTCCTCCGCAAGACCACCAAGTATGATCTTGAATGAGGTTGAGGAACTTGTCCTTTCTTGGGGAATTTAGATTACAGATCCCTTCATGACCTCAGTCCAGATGGAGGCCCCCTGCTTCCACCATCTAGATCAGCCTGTAACAGATTAAGTTTATTTGAGAGGGAAGGAGCGTACATCTCCAGCCAACCCTTCTGGGACCCAGCACCTTCCCTCGCAGCCCCAAGGTTCATACCTCCTCCCTTCCCTTTCTTCACCAATTTGTCATTTCATTTCAAGCAACAGGCTGGTTTGTATCTATCTACCATACACCTCAGCCCAGCTGATGCGATGAAGTAACTACACACCACAGGAGAATGGACAGGCTGAGTATGGCTGATGTGCTTCCTGGCCGTACTCCTATCTCGGTTACCCTGCTGCAACTTTGCTGTTGACTACAGTGACTGATGATTACAATTACGGTGGTTTGAATTATTCAGTGTATCAAGACAGTCAGATGAACTGAGCTCCTTCATCACTCACAAATAGAGGACCCAAATTTCCTGAGAGGTATCTGTCATCTTTCAGTGTTCTCCTAATATGTGGCAAGAACACAGTTCAATACTGGGGACCTTGCTACCTTTCCACTGCTGATTAGTAGTTCCGAGATGGCCACTTTAGGATGATTTCTTCAGAAAAACTACAAAACAAACAAACAAATTGACCATAAATATACTGACTAAACAGACCCATTCGTTTGTCATTGTTCCAGCAGGAGACAAAGTATAGACCTTAGGAATATCAAACTGGTGACCCAGTTTTCAAGCAGCTAAAAGGTATTACTGTGTCAGGTATGTTAGATTAACTGTTAATGCCACTATGTTTAAATTGTATCTGGCATTAATATGGATTACACCTGGTGAAGAGCTTCAGAATTAATCTCTAGGACAGGTGACCCGGATCTCATTTTAGGGAGGAGAGGATCTCATACCCTTCAGAGGTCTCATCCTCTCCTGGATATTTTTGAGAATCTGCTCAGTTTAATGAGCTAATTACTGTACGTATTTTATATATCTATATAGCTTCATCCCTATAAATATAAAGAATGTGGTGTGGCATGTTCCCCTCGTCCATACTACTTGTGGTGGGTATAGATGGGCCATACTGCTGTTCAGAAAGGAATCCTGTACATTAGACCAAACACCCTCCAAAATCCGCCAGTGTAAATCTCCAACCTTTCAAGAATGGATGTACTTTGGACACATACCCCAAGCACAAACTGGAGTGGGACAATTAGAGCTAAATATGAAATAACTCTTGACAGAAATATTCACCTATGCTTTCTGCACAAAACTTGAACCCCAAATGTGCTCAACAGAGGTGAATCTGCATCCTTCTGGACTTAACCTGCCTCATAACCCCCAGTATAACCTAGCCAGTGCTAGAGACCCCTATAAATTATAGCAGTTCTACAGGTCTAAATTTTTGTCTCCTTTTCTGTCATCCTCAGCGCACCCAACAGGATTTGCTTAGCAGCCCTTCGCAAAACAGCCGGGGAATAGTTTTTTCCTGCACTGGTAAGAGTCTCCCTCGGCTGTTCTGTTCCCTCTTATTTTTTACCTGGTACGAAGCCGCTGAGGAGGGGATGAGGCTATCTTTACCACCTGTGTTGGTGAAAACCCAGCCGGACTCCAAATGCGTTCGGTTCCAGTGTGGCTCGTCTATCCCATGTTATCTTCAACTTATAAATATTTATGTCGGTTATTTTTCATTCATATGACTGCATGGGGAATGGTCCTTCTACCACTGCCTGTATTAGCATACAGTACTCCCGCATGAGTACAAGTATTCTCCATTCATTATTTGCTGTTCATCATGTCTTCTTCATTACTCGGCCATAGAAAAAGTTATTCTCATCCAGCAAGGGACTAGAGGTAATAACATTTGATCTACCGCGAATAGCTATATAGGGAATGTAACAGCTGAAATTAGCAATATAATCACAAATTCTAGAATAAAATGTCTTTTTCCAAAATCATGTGCAAATGAGACTAAGATTTGCTAACATTAGGGTAGGTCAGAAGCAATTCATGAATGAAAACACAACAAGAACAAAACAAATCAAATTCATTAAATGATTTATTTGGAAAATATAAGTCTAAAGGCTTTAATGGTGAGTTAAAATGCAAATTATGATGTTTCCTGAACTGCACAGCATCTACTGCGTATAGTCAGAGCAAGAAAATCAGCTGTGAGGCTCACACAGAGTTACAGCATGCAGTTTGCAACCCAACACTGTACAATTTCTAAAAGGATTGTGAAATTCCTGAAGGAGGAATGCAATTACCGGAACTGGGATTAACTAATAATAATTAATCAAATTTGAATCCTAATTGGAAAGGCATTTCCTTAATGTCCCTTATGGAAGGGGAAAGGAAGGTACTGTGTTTAAATGAGTTGTGAAATAAATAAATAAATAAATAAAAGGCTGAGAGTGGATTTGCAATCCGGGCCTAATGCTCAGTTTGCTCCTAGTCTCCGGATTATAGGAGATTATCGCAGATCAAACCCCTTTAACAGAAAAGAACCTTTTAAATCCACCTCAGCATTGCCCTTATTAGGAGCGAAGGAGAGAGGCTCCTTCCACTGGGAGGAAAGAAGCCCTTAATTCATGGCTTGTCAGAAGAAAGGTGCTTGCTTCAGCACCGAACCAGGTTAGTTATGGCCTTAATTTACACAGCAGCGCGTCGTCCTGGTGGAAGGGACGACACCTTTAAGTAATAATGAACAAGCGTGCGTTGACAGAATAATAATCACGGATTGAAAAGGTTACAGCAGAGAAGGTGGTAAAGCTAAGTGCCTGCTTTAATTCCGCTGGGTGCCATAATATCGGGAGTCGGGAGCTGCACTTACAATATAAAATAACATTAGTGTGGCAATTAGGACTTAATGGTTTGTGGAGAGAAGTCTGCAAGACTTTATAAAAACATCCAAATTAGTCTGCATTCAAGTTTTACTTCACTCTCACTTTTTTTCTGGCTGTATTGTCATCTCCCTCAAAGGCAGAGTTCTCTTAAAACATGGCAAAGAAATGCGAGAGGCATCGGGGCTGCTTCTCAGTTTGTATATAATCATAGAATCATAGAATGGTTTAGGTTGGAAAGGACCTTGGAGATCATCGAGTTCCAACCCCCCTGCCATAGGCAGGGACACCTCCCACTAAACCAGGCTGCCCAAGGCCACGTCCAGCCTGGCCTTGAACACCTCCAGGGATGGGGCCTCAAGGGCACTTCTGTCCATTTATCCCAACTGAAGAATCTGGCCCAGGGTGCCTATGAATAAAATTGCTAATCTAGAAAAAACTCATTTGCTCCAGTGGGCAGACAAAACCAAATCGCTAGATGTATATTGACCTGGTCTGCTATTCACAACATTTTGGCCCCTCAAGCTGCGTGAGACGTCTAGTGCCAGTGCTTAAAAATCACTGCAGACTGCCCACAACACTTGGAAAAATATGACTCAAATGGGAGCCGTTTGAGTGAATTTAAACCCCACAAATTTTGTTAGGACCTTCCCCCAACCCCAGAAGGAGGAGATCAACCAGATTTCTGGGAGATAATCTGCATTTTTTACAGTTTTTCTGGATTCTTGGGGGTCCCTGCCATCATGACAGCAGGGTGCCAATTGCCTGGCAGAAAACCCTGGAGTGCGAGCAGGTGGAAATTGCTTAATGTGCTGGGGATAGGAGGCAGGCTTTTTGCTTGGTTTTTNAGTCCATTGCATGGCATAATATTTGTAATTTCTGTGAAAATATTTTTCTTCAATAGTCTTCGTTTCAGTGGTGACTGGGTACCTAAAAAGGGATCTGGATCCTAGTTTTGCTGCAAGACCAGCGTGAGTCGGGTCAGCATGAGACAGGAAAAGGAGAACACGGCAAGCTGGGGCAGGAGAAACGAGCTTATCCACTTGTGGCTGCAGCAGTGGCACTCTGCATAGGTCTCCTCACCTTCGCATCCCATACATCCCTGTTACCACAGGTCATCTCACACCTGCAGTCGGCAGTGCTCCTGGCAGGCTCCTCACGGCAGCTCGCTCCACTGCATATCCAACATGCTGAAAGAAGGGAATGGGGAATTCTGCTATGTTCAACCGAAATGGAGCGACTTGGGGATCAGGGGCACCTTTTAGGACAGGTCTCCTGCTCTGAAGCCATGAAACACCTACCCAGGTTACATTCTTTTCAGCTTTAGAGAGTGTTTTACAGAGGTATGAGTAAGAGTCTGCTTGTGTGTCAGGTTTGGTTTACGTGATTTTCCCATGACTTCCTTCCCTTCCGCACGGTGGGGCAGAAGAGTGAAATTAAACTCAATAGCAATAAATGCACTACATCAGTGTTGGGTCTCTAAGTTCATCCCCACCTGGTGCATTGGATTTTGAATGTTTAATTACTGAGTTTATCCTTTTCTCAGATACACCTTTTAACATGGTATTCTGCTCTTCATTCTGTCTGCTGTGTGGGAAATGTAATCTCTTAAATTGATATATACTTATACATATAAATGGTCAATGTATTCTTTTAAGTGGACGCCTCTGAAGCGGGAGGGATTTATGTATTAACACCAAAGAATTGTACTCCCGACTTTGATTTCTGAATCAAGGGAAACAAAACATGTTTGTCCAACACAATCACTTGCAAATTACCTCGCAGGAGAGCAGTGGGAGTTGACCCCTAGAGTAGAGAAAGGTGGATTTGCTGAGACTCCGGGAATTTGAATGTGTTTTCTTGTTAACCCCTTAGGCACAAACTCCCTTCACTATTTATGGGACAGCAGGTGAACAGAGTGCTATTTGGGTAACCCATAGGGAGGGGGACCTGGTAGAGGGGACAGAAGATGGAGTTAGTTTCCCTGCTTCAGTCTGTAACGCAATGAGAGCGGTTAGCTGAGGAAAGAGAACAAACACAGCCTGGCAGCCCACGGCCAGCACTGCAGCATGCTGCTGACAGTGGATATACATTTACAGCTTGTCTTTAATGCAGCAGTAGCCATTCATGCAGAAATATCAAGATTCCTTTGTCCAGAGTATCACAAAACACTGATTACACGGAGAACTATCCTCCATACTTTGGCTTAATGACTGTGTTATCATGTCATATTTGTGGTCCCATAATACTGAATCCAATATATTTAGACCTATCTGAGAAGCTGGACCTGGTGTGTGAATCAAGAAGCCTACTGTCCTAACAGGAGGGACTCTCTAATCAAACCTTATTCATGGGGTTTTTTTAACTTTGCATTATGATCACATTCTTATAGGACAGAGAGGGCCTTCACAAAGGTATTTAGGCCACCTAATTGTGAAGAAAAATAAAGAATAAGATTTACAAAAGCATCTAGATTATTGAGTCTGATTTCTTTTCAAATCTCTGAATCCAGGAGGTGATCTACAAAGTATTTATTTAACACTTTAGACACCTCATTGTTCATGTGTATCTGTCTCCTGGTCTCATTTTTCATGTCCTCAATGCTGTAGGAATAGGAGACTTAAAAAACCTGTCTTGCCTCCCTAGTCTTTGGACGCTGTTAGCGTTCCTGTTCTGTTGGAGCAAGGGATTTTTTTTTCCCCTCCAAGACAGAGATCATAAACACACTTAAATTTTGTGGAATAGCTGACCTTACTCTGAACAGTTAATCACCAATATCACAAACTAGCCTGATTTCAGGTTCAAATCCAATCTCTTTGAACACAGTCTTCCCATAATCTTCTAGCATTGACAGACCACATGCAAAACCAAATGTAGAATCATATGTAAAAAAAAAAGAGCAATCAGTTCTTCATGGAAAAGAAAGACTACTTTAATTACTGCCAGCAGGCAGCAACCTTGAAATCCTTAGTATATTTTAATTTTACGAGCTGTTCAGATACTGGATTGATGGGAACGGAATAAGTACCTGGGCTGAATCCACTAAATTATTCGGGCTGATTTCTAGCTGAAAATGTTTCAGTAAAAGGATTATACATTTCATTTAGGTAAATAATGATAGGATCTGCAGCTACTCAGGCTGGCACAAAAATTCTAAGGGCTGTCACTCTGCACGCTTCCGGGCAAAAAATGGATCCAGTGTCAGTGATTTTTATCATGACTCTGTTATATTTGGTGTCTCTCATAAAGGTCCTATACTTACATTATTCTGACAGATTGTCAGCTTCCATTAAAAAAAAAAAACTTTTTACCCCTCCTGACTGAGGCAAAAAATGTCTTGACTAAATTTGAAAATCAGAAGGTAATTAAAATACCGGAGTTATCATTTTAGCCCCACAATATCTTGTGATTGGGTTGGAGTGAGTCTTCTCGCACTTTTTGAAAACTTGAGGCCATCCATCCTGTGTACCAGACTGGGTCAGAAGGAAACCACATCCTTTCTCCCTTCACAATAAAGCTCAGTTTAGACGCAGCCTATTGACTTTGCCTTTTACAGCATCTGGCAGAGTTGACAGCCAACTGTGGGACACTGAAACTAGAGGTTTCAAGAGACTCACTAGGACAGGTAGTCCTTCTCAGGGCCTGCTGGGGAAACCCACCACCGGGTGTTTTCCAAGGGTGCGTTTAATGCAATTCTGAAAGAGGAAAACAGCAAGCTAACCCATCACTTCTAACTGCCTAGTCGATGTCACCTCTCAGCTGAGCATCACATGTTGCACCTGCAGCTCCTTGCCTCGCTGAGGGCTCCAGCCTCCGCGTACCCTAAGCCACTAACCAGATAGTATCCCTCCTCCACGTCCTCCAGGTCACAGGATTTTAAGAGACAGAAGAAGGTTTAAGGTTAACTAACCTCTTTCAGAAGATTACAAATAATAAGATGAGGCAGGCATGTGAAAAGACGTTCTGGACTCCTGCAAGCGGGGGACAGAGCAGGGGAACCTCCTGCCCCTCCGGTTGCATGGGCAACTGAGGACGGCCCTGCTGATGGCGAGCAGGTGTTGGCACGGGGAGGGACAGGCTGGTACTGCACATACTCCCATGCACGGCTCTCGGAGCCATCTGCTCTGAATTAGACTGGATTAAAGACACAGCATAGGCAAATCCCTTCTTGCTGTTTGTGTGACACAGGTTTATCCCATGTGAAATATGGCTTAGAGGAAAGGGTTGCCTTTCTCACGTGCTAGGGAAAGGCAGTTAACAAGAAGAGATTCTAAATATAGGTAAAAGAAATGTCCGTCTGTCATCCCCCCCCNCCCCCCAAATGAGAGATGACACTTTTGCAGAGAGTCTTTGTTTTGATAGCCCCAGCACAAAGCAAAAAAATCAGGGCAGGTACCAAAAGCCCCACGCAGGATTCTCTGCAGGCAAGGAAAGACACAGGCAGGCACAGCAGTCAGTATGAGTAGCACTGGATTCATAATCGCTTTACAGAGAGGAAGGGTACATAAGTGGAACAGTCAAATCTGAGGCAATATGTCTTTAAGCATCATTCCCATCACATCTCTAAAGAAGACAAATATCTGCTTCCTTCTGGACTTTCCTAGGCGGTTGCCTTGGCGTGGGAGCAATAAAAAAAACAAAACAAAACAACAAACCAGCTGTGGAGCAAGCCTGTTGTTAAGAAGGTTTCAGGAGCCCGTACTTGTTGTCCGGTTCATAGCTATTTGGATTTATTCCTGCATACCTATTAGTCCCTGAGAGTCTGTCCTGAACCCAGTTGCCATTACCCGCTGCTACGGCTGCCCAACACTCAAGTTTGTGAGGCAGCAGGTGTGCTTACTTATGCCTTCTACACCTATATAATACCCCTTTGGTGGAGATAATCTTTCCTTGTTCCTTTTCTAAACAGCTGCGGGCTCTGCCTTAAAGGTGCCCACTTCTTGTGAATGAAGCGCACTAAACATAGGGGAACAATCAAGCAATGCATATCTAACAAATGCGTTGGTCCCCATGGTTAGTTTAGAGAAACTAAAAAAAAAACTAGTTCCAAGTGAAGTCAAGGTCTGTACCTGCCTCCTCAAATAATACACAGAGGAGAGCACACTTTTCCATGTTGCTTGCCCCCACAGCTCAATTCTTTCAAAATGAAAGCTCTCCTTGCCTTTCTAACGTTTGGGGGCAAAGGAGGGGGAACGGTGAACCCAGTGCCGCGCAAGAAAATGGAGCAAGGTTGGAAGAAACGAAACTAAAAAACACTAGAGACAAAGGCACAGACTAAAGATTCAGAAAATGTTATAAAAAAAAGAAGGAAAAATGTCTTTTCTTTCCAGATTCTCGGGAAAAATAGACCTCTATCAAAGAAGATGCATCAGTGTTATATCAGGAAGGTTAAATGATTTACACAATTTCAATGAAATTTTGAGAGACATGATACTGAGTTCTTTTACAGTAATGAAAATTACAAGCAATTAAAGGCAATGGAATTATCCCAGACTTATATACATTACACTGACTAGAACTGAAGTGATTTTTTGACATTTCCTGTCAGAAGTTACTGAGTAATAAAATAAAAAATAATTAATGTGAGTAGGCCATTCCTTCTGAGTCTTTTTACACATTTTTTCAGGAAAAATATTGCAGAACTGTCAAAACAGAGCATTTCAGCTCCTTTTCAGAAATAAAAGCCACAGTTTTCCATTTAAAAAGTGTTTTTTTCTGTTATGAAATGAAACAAAATACAATTCAACAATGAGAAATAAATTACAGAATGTTATATTTATTTATATTTCAGCTGGAAAGGAATGGAGGGGGGTGGGTTCAGTATTAGATTTTCATAGAACAAGAAATCCACTTCCTATGAAGTATTAATAAAGATATCGATGTGGCTAATCAATCTTATTTGTTTCAAACCCATCATCTTTGACATAAAAAATGCCATGCTTCCAAAAGCTCTAATTTTATATGTCCCTTAAGACTATATCAGACACATGACAGCTTTTGGCAGACGGTGTGCTGTGCTATGTGGTTTGTTTATGCTGCAAAGCTTAATATAAACTATATATTTAGCATATGTTTTGGCTGGTCCACACATTGTTTGAACAGCTCTGTATATAATATAATTAAACTAGTAAAAAGTTGTGCAGGCAAAGCCTTTAAGTATGATACTCAGATTTTATGATGCTTGTGACAGGCATTGTCTTCTGTTTTACTTCCATATGGGCTCCAGTAGTGATGTTACGCAGGTTTTTCTGCACATTACTGCAATATAATTAAGTAAGTTCACTGTATTTACAATTTGGAGAAAATGCTGTTGTCACATTCCAGCCAAATTCTTGGAATAGTTCTGGAAATTAGGATCAAAGTATTCCTGGATTCTGTTCACACTTGGCATCTCTACTTGCAAATCAAACAACAAAGTTTTTGAGGAAATTTCCCATGTTTTGTGGAAAGAAGCGAACAATTTGTCCATTGCGATATTTTAATTGCCTACATGGCAGCAAGATCATCTGTAAGTGGCGCAAGTAAGGTCAAATGAGATTGCTTACAGAATATAGCAGCAGCAGACTAGATCACAGCAATGTCAATCTAGCCTTGGTATATCATCTCTGACAATTTTAACAGCAGTTTCACAGTAGCTCTGTCATTGTAAGCTAAATATAGCCCCCTTTTGCTTCACGATAAGCTCTGTCCACCAGGTCTCGCAGGCCTGGCTGAAGTCACCAGTAAACAGCTCACTGAAGTCTATTCGCAGTGGGAAAAAAAGCCCACACATGCAAGTCTTTCTGGATGATATATAGGAGGAAAATAAAGGGAAGATGAGTTTGTCTCTTCCACTGAGCTCTGTTTACAGCCAATATTGGAAGTTTCTGTGGTCTGCTGCTAATTCTATTAACTGGCACTTCATAATTATATGCTCAGTCATCTGTTACTTAAGACAGATGATTGTCCTCAACAGCTCTTAATAAAATTAAGACACGCCTTTCTGGAGGTCTTATTTAATTACTAATCTCGTGACATCTCTGTAATCTTTTTGATTCACCTCCTCCTGCGTGTTTCTCTGATCTGGCTGTTCCTGCCAATGCTGACTGCTATGTGGCAAAATGATACCATTGTCACTACCAATTACCCTGGCAGGGAGTTCAGCTGAAGGCTGTCGTGGACCTAATGAGGTGTACCCAATCAGGAGAAAAATGCGGCTCCATTTCCATCCCCTGGGTGGTAACTACTTTGTAAGAGGGATCAATTCTCGGTTAGGTTAAGAAGTGGAAATAAACAAACGTGCACAATTACCCTGTGTGATCTCCTGCACAGCTGGGGTGGGGAGGGAATTGGGCAGCCAAGAGAAGCACTGGGAGATCCACGGGCTGAGTCCTTTAACATGCTGTGCTGCTGAGGTAGCAGCATCTATCTTTGCTATTTAATACTTGCATTTGTACCGAACAAGAAGGGGCATTAGACTTGATTCTGCCATTATGAAAAGCAATCACAAACTCCCACTGACTTCAGGGAGAGCAGAAGCAAGTGCTTTGCCAGGACATAGTGCCACTCCATGCTCTTTAGATAAGGCTAGAGCAGGAGCACTGGTAGGAAAAGCAGACAATAAAGATGAGCACAGCACTTAGGTTGGGATTCATCTTACCTACTTTTAGCCATCTAAAACTTAAGTACCTAGTGTATATTAGTCATTTAGGCTCCCTCTGCAGCCTTTGTGCAGAGAGGAGGATGCACTTTAAGAGGCTGATCAATCCTTCCCACTCCGCCAGCATATAGGGGTGTCTTTCACAGAACTAGGACAACAGAGACTCCCATAAATAGGCCACATAAACCTTCTAGGTGGCCACTTGCAACAAAGACATGAAATCCTTTCAGGCATGACCCAAAATCTGACTCTAGCCAACAACTACCATACTCTTTCCATTGCCTTTGACAGGTTATATATTAGCCGTATTAGCCAAGGAGAGGACCTGAACAGACTACTTTATGCAAAAGATGTTTAAACCTGATGGTACTGTGGAAACGTATGGGGGAAACCAAGCAATGATGAGAAGAGAGTAAGAAACAGCTTGCTTTTTTGGCTCTCTGTTTTGGCTTTGATCTTTCCTGGCAATCTACCTATTGGCACTTGATGCTGTGACAGTGCAGGTTTGCCCAGTCCTCCTCTCAAGCTGAATTGCACTCCGTGTAGGGAGAAAACAACAGGAATGCATGACACAGAATCCACATAAGGACACAGATAAATTCTTGGATTCCTATTATATCCTGCGAGAAGAAAACTCTTTGTTTGGTCAAATCAGGAAGAGTTTGAGAGAGATGTGTTTGTCTTACTGAAAGGAAGCGGGGCTTGCAATAAATCACATTTACCAACTGTCAGCCTTTACTGAATAGTACAGATGTTCTAAAAAATGTTGCATGAAGTATACTGAAACAGGTTTAATGCACAAAGCTTTATTAGTGGGGTCTAGAGGTGAAGGCATATACAACAACTTCAAAGCTACCAAAGGTATTAAAAACAATGGGAAAAGAAAGAGAGAGAGGAGGGGGAGGGGGAGGGAAGCCTCCCCCTGTAACCAGATGGTAGTCATTGCCAGAGCATCCCCCTCTGCGGTCTCTCCAGTACAGCAGATTATGATAGTGATGGCAGCCATCACCATCCTTGTCCCCCAGCACTTTGTGCCTTCCATCAGGACCTGCTCCAGATCCTATGGGCTGTTCCCATTCATGATGCTCTTCATGCTGACTGCTTAGTTGGGCACAGGCATTGCACACGAATTGGCACTAAGTTTTTGTGTATGTGTTTCATTGGATAATCCTGTCCAGGTATCTAGATGACCACTGTCTACTTTGCTATGCCCTAAGTTTTGGGTTTCCCTAATATAAACTAAAAACCATAAGATGAGCTGTAGGAAAGGGGCAGGAAGGGTGATTCTCCATGCCGATGGCAACTGCATCCCATAAGAACCATCTATATGATCAGTGTGTGGGCTTGCAGGTACAAGGCCATGAGGGAAACCATGTGAGACCAACAGAATGAAACAACAAGGGAAAAAATACTGCCTTGGCAGCTCAGGAAAGCCCTGTCACAAGGGCCCAGGTGAACAGTTACAGTGCGCTTTGAGCAAAGGCAGGTTGCAGAGCAGCAAATGGAAAGTGCTCAGCTTCACAGTGATTGCAGTACCTAAGGCACTGTGCAAGAACAGAATGTCTTTTGGCTGGATATTTCTATATTCCAGAATTACTTTTCCTTCAAGTTGGAGCAAAATACTCCACCGTACCAAACACACTGTGTTTTACAATTCTGAAAAATGCTGCAATCTGGCTTCCAAAGTTTCCAAACAGCAAATGTTTATATTTTCAATTAAATTAAATTGACAAAAGTGTCATATTTTCTTTCCCTCAAAATTAAATTTTAAGTGTATTTTTACAACACTTTCTATTTGTTTAAAGTAAAATGAAAACTGGAAAAAATATTTGTCAATTTCATTTCCGCACTTAAAAATCAAATCATTGAGCTGAAATCAGCCTTAATGAAACAACATTTTCTGTAGAGAGGGCTGTTATAATGTGAAAATATTGAAACATCTCTTTGAAGTTTATTCTGCACAACCTTTTGCTTCTCCCACTTGCACATTTTTCACTTCATGCTTCCCTTTAACAACTTGCGTTAGGCCTTCAGCTACAAACTTGCACCTTCACATATACGTATCCTGATTTTTCCTGTATTATTCTTTCTTCTTCTGATAACATCCTCTTTCCTTCATTCCCTACCTTCTTGCCAAGTTCCCTTCCCCTTCTTTGTTGCGCTCCCACCCCCCTCTTCTCTTTTTCAACACATCCAAGGCAAAACACTTGGAATAAATAATTCAGAAGAGGCTATCTACATGTGTCATGGAGATAGGGATGTATCAGAACTTTCTAATTTTCATGAGAAATCTGAGCAGGTTTCCCCATGAGGAATATGCTGCTCAATGCAATATTTTGGCTCACAGGAGCTAAGTTCTTACAGAGCTAAGGTCACCAGACCTACTGTCTTCCTTCAGAAGCTAGGTGGCAAAAGCGTGTTATTCTTCCCCTGAACGTTTCAAATTTTCTCCCTAGAATATCCATAGACAGAGGAGAGGTGGATATTGGTTACTAAGTCTGGAAATCATAACTGAATCAAATTATTCTGACCTTGAATTAATAAATTCTTGGACAATTCACAGAATGAGAAATGCCACTCTGTCCAGTGGAGGAGCCCAAATTCAATGGCACAGTTGAGTCCCCTGATGTTTGAGATTGCATGGCATGTACTCATTGCCAGTTAAAACCTATTCACAGAGAGTTGAAAACCAACCCATGATGGAGACCCAAGATCACACATTTCCAGAATAGTTTTCTTTGCATGTTACTTCACAAATGTTCTGGCTGTTCAATGATGTTTCCCCAAATTCTTTTTCTGGACTATGAGTGTGAGGAGAAGACCTTAACTGTCTTTCTACTCCTACAAAAAACACTCAGTCATTATCAGTCATGACTCAGCTTAACTGGCCGTAATCCATTGTGAAGGCACAATGCAAATAAAATCTGCCTCTCAGTTTATACAAGAAAGAATGCTTGCTTTTTAGTAATACATTTAAAAAAAAAAAAAAAAGAGACCTGGAGATTTCCAATTAACAGGCGCTGTATCCCTCTGTGCTCAATGTTTAAAATAAGTTTGTTGGGATTATAAACTATGCACACAGTAATAACGTTGCTGATGCTGACCTTGCAGAGCACAGCTCTGTGCTTTATAAATCAATCACTGCCTGGAGCAAGAGGGAAAATAAACCCGCAGAGAAACCACCAAGAGAGCAGGTGAATGAGAAGTGTCTGCAAGTATATGAGAACAGTGGTACCAAATTAAGCAGAATTTTTCTCTACACCTACAGGATGGCAACAGAGAAACCTGGTTCATCTGTAAGGTTACTGTCTCCTCCTGATAGTACGTATGTGGATTAGATGCTAGAAAATGCAGTGCAAACCGCTGCCTCTTAGTGGATGCTTTGCATGTTGCAGGTCAGATACCACTATTTGGGTCATGCCTGTACTGAGGGTTCAGTATCAGTTTTTTATGATGAGTCTCTGCCCCATGGCAGCAGCTTGCTCAGTCATCCTCCTTACTCATAGGTATACTAGATGACCAGATTCTTCACCCCAGGGATTGTCACCAGATATGCTGGGTCACCTCCTCCTGTAAAGCAAAACCATGAAGATCACCAAAGGCCAGCCATAGAAATACTCACTTTAACTAGAAGAAGTTAGAAATTAGCACCCAGTAACTCATCAGACTGCTGCGAGAGTTGAAGGGAAGAAGGAAAGATTTTAATGCGGAGGAAGGATGTCTCTAGATGATCTGGTCCAGCCAAAAAGGGCACGTGTGATCTTGCCCTCAATTTTACCTCTGAGCAGCAAGAGGATCGCATGACCCCCTTGCTCAGCCACTGTCACAGTGCTACACATGCATGTAACCCTTCTGCTGGAGATGCCTACTTTATCATTCCAAATGGCTATTGTAGGAAACACTTCTGCTTTTTTATGCTTGCAAATTTCCCTGTTCTACTGAGTGTTCAGACAAGCTCACAAAAGCAGCCTTAAATGAATTAGCAGGCAAATTGCTCTGCACACTGGAAGATCAGAAAGAAAATGCAAAAGAGAAAGACACACAGTAATGCTGTGTTAGCCATAAACAAAGAGTTGTCTTTTTCTTTTCATATGCTGAATGATTCTTATGGGGTAAGGCAAAAAATAAAAAAAAAAAAAGGAGACAAGAAAACAAATCTCTGATGAAAAAGGCACAGCACATGCCTCTCCTCTGTAACATGCTACATCTAAAATAAACATAAAATGTCATCTCCTCCAATAGGTAGCAAACTCCTAGAAATGCAAAGGTGCAAAACACGGAAACGTGGTCACATGTATGACATCACAATACCTGGGTTTTATTTACATCACAACAGTTGAGGAACTACTGGTATTCATAAAACATGCACAGACCCGCCCCCCTGTTTTCAGAAAGTTTAGAGACAACTAAAACTAGAAAACACACGCAGGAACAGGACATTAAAAATCAAATAATTTCTTCACCATAAATAGTGATTATGATAATACAAAGCTTTGCAATTTGAAGTGTTCTAATTGAGAAATTTCAGAAATCTTTTGAAAGATTAATAAACCTTTCAATCAAAAAGATTAATTTTCCCAATATACTTGTGAATAGTTAAACACTGGTTGGCATTATTTTTCAGGTAGAGGAAACAGGTGTAACTGATTCACTGAGTACTGCTAAGAATAAAACCTCAGTCCATAATTTATTTACAAGGTAATCTTTCAGTTCTTTCTGTCAGCCTCCTGAACAGTCAATCTTTCTGATGAAGGGTTTAACTATGAACATAAGAAGACAATACTAGAAAACAGTAGAACATATGCTTACTCCTTCATTCTTTGTAAAAGAAAAAAAAAAAAACAAAACAAACCAAAACCCCCAACGTAAATTCAATCAGATTTCATTAAAAAATCATTTTTTTTCATGGTCCTGCGTTCATTTCTGCAGAAAAGCAATAGACAAAGTATCCTTGGTATCTGCCCAAAGGGAATATTTAGATTATCTCAACTGTTACATTAGCAAGGGTGCTATCAGGCAGCCAAACAAGTGGTTTATATTCATTGTGCTTCATACATGTTATCTTGCATGGTGATGGTAAGGCTCTAAATTTTTATGTAGTCCTTGTTTCACAAGCATAAATGTTACTGCACAGTCACAACATTAGACAGCACTGAACTTTTAACCTGCATAGCGTCAAACAACTCAGAAGCTGTGCAAGTATTATTTTCATTTCACAGATGGGAAAACAGAGCACCGAGAGACACACAGCAACACAGATGAGAATAGAATACAGCCCTGATAACTTCCCATAGCGACACAAGCCTGGACTTGCCCCAGTTAGTTTTCCTAGTTAAATCTGAAAATTAAGTGAAAAGCCTAATGGAGTGGGGGGGAAGAGAGGGGGAAGAGAGATACATCTGGAACACAACTGAGGCCAGCTCCTCTAAGATCACATTTGTCTCGCTCGTGATAGGCATAAAATGGGATGCTCTGAATCCCAGCCAATTTCTTGCTGTTGACCACACTCTTGTCTAGACCAGTGACTAATATTTTTAGCACATTGAGAACACATGTGGTCACATCAGTGTATTTTAATATAGTCACACTGGATAGCTTTCTCCCAGATAGCTAAAATCTACCTCCTTTATTTTAACTAATCCTGGTCACAAGTCCTGGGCTGAGGACTCAAATAATCTTTCCCTTAGTAGTCCTCTTCAATGCACATCTTGATACCTTAAAACCAGGCCAGGGTTTGCTGTGTGCAATGCACCATTTCAAGTGCATTGATATCACTTCTGTGAGGTTTGCAAGCCACACGCCACTTCAATTTGTTTCATTCAAATATTAATATCTAGTTTATTTTAACATCCATTTACTGATTTTTACAGTCTGAGAAAGCATTGAAGTGTCGATCACAGATCTGCACAAACTGTGGAGTAATGATATGCAACATCCAAGAGATATCTGTAAATTGGAGCATCCAACCACATATTCTGTTACTCTGACGGGGATTCTTTTCATTGATTTGTTACTAATGAACATCATTAGGGTGCTGAAGGAGCTGGCAGTGCAAGGTCACTCTCTATCATCTTTGAAGAGTTGTGGCAGTTGAGGAAGGTGTCTAATTACTGGAAGAAAGGCAAATATTATGGATATCTTCCAAAAAGACAGGAAGGAAGTAGTAGAGAGTTTTTAGGGACAAAAGGAAACATCAGAGTTTATCTACTCTGGTCTGCTCAAAAAGCCCCACAACACCACAAAACAAAGCAAAAAATAAAAACCAAAAAGACATACAAATACATATATACAAGCACTCAAACCTGTCCTAGGTTTCAATTCAGTGGTTTGTACATCTAGCCTTGCTGCTAGAGAAACAAATCTGGTTAACCAGATGGAACCCCTGCCTCACCACCTGATTTAGCACACTAATGCCTTTTGGGCTAAGCTGGTAGAAATGTTATATTCCGTACATTGAAAAGCCATGATAGAAATATTTCCTCAAACAGCAAGTTTGATAGAAGCTTTGTAGACTACTTTGCATTTATCTTGGTCCACATCACAGGCCCCTTACTCACAACTAGAGGCTACTGTTCACAGGTAGTTCCAAAAAATGGAGCCAATGGTTGTCCTTGGCTGTATCACTGTAGACTTCAAGTGTTTTGATACTCTCAGGGCTATTGCAAAGTAAATACCAGAGGGACTGAAAAAAAGAGGTCTTTATATGACCAACATGCCTTAGTTTTTAAACATAGGACTATGTCTTTTAAAGTTATAAAAGCAAAAATTAAATTTTGCTAGAGACAGTAATAGCACTAGTAAATCACCATACATTTTGCTAAAACAAATTTCCTATTGGATATTTGCATTGTTTGTTTGTTTCCCATCTTATCACTTTTAAATCAAGAGTAATCCTACAGATTGGCCATTTCAATAAGATACTGACTAATGCTTTACATGCAGGAACAGAATAACTCTTTTGAGTCCTGTGTGGGCCAGTATTGATTGGTTTCCATAGTCGGTATTGTATTTTCATTAAAATCAATAATGAAGTCATATTATGACAGTTTATTGCCCTGGCCATTAGCTATTGGTGGCTCAAAGCCCAAATATTGCAGTGATAACTGCAATATAATTTCACAGACGGACCAAAATATATGAACTTTAGAAAATTATGTAACATTTGGGAAAGCACTCCAGCCACCTCAGAGAACCCAACGTGAAGCTCTGAGATGAAGACCTTGAAGATCATCTCAGAAGAGCCTGTCTTGTCAAAGTCCCTGAACTTTTGCCATAGTTCCCATTCAGGATTATTCAGAAATGGAAAGTGAAAAGAACAGTTCTGAATAAGTCAAAACCATGAAAAAAATTATGAGCTTGATGTTAAAAAGAATCACTTATCTCAGGAATGGTACACTCCGCAGGTTATAGAAATCTGGTCTGAGTTTTAGAGACAGATGTGCTTAAGAGGATGTTTTGACTTCCAAATCCTTGTTTTCTGACTTGTGAATTTTGTTTGTGGAGCCTAAGGGAATTAAAGTTGCTTTATCTCACATGTTAAGAAAGGAATGTGTCAACAAATACAAATCAAAGTGGCCTGTAACCCATTATATTTATATTCATTATATAACACAATAATATTTCAACAAAAATGAAACTTGGAATCAAATAGTTAAAAACCTAAAAGTCAGTTGTTGTAGAGCTAATGCTGAAGCAGATGTCTGGCTTTCTCCCAAATATGGCAATGATGCTGTCTATGTGGTAGATGAAGAGAATCAGGTGTCTCAGGGATTAAGAATATCTCTCTAGCCAACATCTGAGAAGCTCTGAGAAAAGATTGACATTCCAGTCATCTCCTGACCTTCAGCACCTGACACAAGGTTTTTGGAAAGTAACTCTCCACTTTTAGGCAATTAGTTATTCTGAAATGGCAAGTATCATGCACATCACCTCCTCTTCCCTGCTCTGCTCCTGTTAAAGTTTTGACATTTATTCACTGTTCATGGGTCCAGAAAGAAAATGGGTAATTCAGGAAGCATTGTTACAGTTGGTATCTTAGAAATGCTTATTCTTTCCCTTCTTGGGCAGCAATAGAATTTCCCAAAGTTTGGCGTTCAGACAACAGAGAGGTCTAACTTTGTTTTGAATGCCCAGCTGCATATGAAGTATTTGTATGGGGCTGGCAGACAGACCTATGGGATGCCATGCCTTTCTGGACTGGCAACCAGAAAGCAAAGTAAGCCTATTTTGCTTCCCATGCTTTTCAGCTGCGTAGTTGATTTGGATACAGCTGGGTACCTAAAACAGTAATAGACATCCCTATTTAGGTAGCTAAATTCCACTCATGGTGATGAGGTTTAGGTATTGGTCTTAAATACCCATCTCAGCTGACAGGGCATTGAATGGGCCCATTTGGCTTTGTGACAAGGCTTAGCATCCACAGATTTGATGGGTCAGTTTACTTGAACATTCTTAGCTTAAAAGATGCTTCCTTTTCCTGAATCACCAGTGCATTAGTTGCACCAAGCAAGGCTCATGTATTTATTATCTTATGGCTCAGTACAAATGGGAGTGTAAAGCATAATTGCTCAGTAAGAGAGACTGGTTTAGCAAAAAATGTCTCTGAATCTGGGATGGAGTTATGCTCAGAAACCTGCATATCCCTCATTTGCCACAGGGTGGAAACAATCTCAGGAACTCATCTCAATAACATAACTATTACATTTGAACTGTTGCAGCTACGTACCATATGCTGTACACATGAATGCAGATGCAGCCGATAGCTTGGAACAGCTCTGAACTGAGCATGCGATATGGTTTTCAGTAGCTGCCTGAATGCTTCTTTACACCCAAAAGAACAGCGCGGCTCCTCAGGTGCTGTTCCAATCTAGTATTTAAACAATATATTAGTTTTATAAAATTCCATGTAAAGCCTGTTTTTCTTAATAAACTAGATAACTATAAAGAGTCAGCGTAATAATAAAAGGAAGCAGAGCTCAGATCCATGAATGTATTTAGGTACCTAATGCCTCTAGTCATTTGTCTCCCATTAGATTTTGAATGGGTAAATTAGGACATAAACTGCAGTTCTGAGTTCAGGCCAGAGGTTTTCTCTCCTACATCACTAATTTGGGAAGATTTTCCAATGATCAAAGACAGATACATATCTAAAGACAGTCTTTTGATGGTAGATAGAGGAGACAGCGTAACACACATCCCTTTTTTCCTCTACAGAATTGAATAACTGATTTGAAGAGATGCTCTGAATGCTCCTGTTCCTCCCAAATTAGGGACTAGCTAAGCTCATTTGATTGGAGGCAGTGGTGTGTGGGGTAGTGCTGAAGCCTGCTGCTGGTGAGCCAAGCAAGTGATCTCTGCAGTCTCCTTTCTCCCACTTGCTGGAAAAATAGAAGATTTCTGTTCCCTAGAGATGCCAATCCAGCAATTTTACAATCTCTTAATATTCAGATTGGAATAAGAGAATGTTTAGGTTTTGACACAAATTGACCAAAAGCCACCAAATCTTGCTTGTTAAACCGGCTGCACTCCTGCCCGGACTCAGCCTTTTTATCCACAGCTGCCTGTGGGTACTTCCTTCTCTTCCTTTTACATGACATAGGAGTAAAGCATTTTTAATCCGGGAATCATGTTCCGTTTGCACTTTAAAGCAGCTGACATTTCCAGTGCAACATCAGGGGGGCTTAGTATAGATGGGATCTTCCTCTGAGGAAACAGCAGATTAGTAACAAACAAACCAATCTGGAGCCTTTACAAGAAAACCTGTCGCTTTAGAAAACCCCGTTTTTAGGCCTTGTCTGCTTTGGGGACACCCTGAAGTATTTTCCCCCCAGCTCTAACAGCAGTCCAAGCCTTGCCGTGTTTGCAGCATGGGGAGCCCTTCAAGCCACCGTGCTGCCGCTGCCATTTTGAGGGCTGCACAAAAGAGACCCGCTCTGAGCAGGGTTAGGCCTGGTAAATAATTGACAAGAGAGACATTTGTTGGCAAACTTTTTTCTGCCACTTTGCCGTTCCCCTCCAGATGTGTCATATTTCTTAGTCAGTGCATTTCCACATGCATCCGCAGTGTAAACGCACTCTCCCCGGTTTCAATTTAAGGCGCTGCGGTTAATCAATGTCATTTTGGCATCTGGAAGCCGGGGAAGGCTGCCGGGCCCTTCTGCGCAGACCCGAGAAGCTCTTTGCTTTCCCCCGTCCCATAAAGCAAGGGAGAAAAATGGTGACAAGTCATTAACAAGATCTTCTGCGTTTCGTTTTATGAGTGCCAGCTGTTCCCCAGCAATCACTCATATAAAACCAGCACTGAAACCTAACTGTTGTGGGATGCGAGTGAGGACCACACAAGCAGCGAGCAGCTTTTCAATTGAGGCCAGAGTGGATGGATGGTGCCATGGCGCCGTGCGGGCCAGCAGCTCCCCAGGACCGGGGGTGAAAGGACCTGCGAGGGATCCCCAGGCTGATAGGGAGGGAGCAGGACAGCCTGAGGGGCACCAGGGCAGCCCCAGCCCTGGACATCGGGCATCTCCCTGGGGATGGGGCAGGCCAAGGCCAGGCTGGGACATGGGTTTGTGGTTGGGCCTGGAGTGGGGTGGCCCATGGCCGGTCAGGGCAGGACTGTGGGGAGCTGGAGCCCGACCCTTCTGGGTGTCGCTGGGGCAGGGGCTGACGTCCCTGGGGGGGGGGTGTGACATGGGGTCCTGGGCCATAGGCAGGGTAGGGGGAGCCCTGGAGGACTGGGCAAGGGCAGGCAGGGCTGGCGGTGCCCCCAGGGGGCCTGGCAGATAGAGGGGACTCCTCTGGAAATGGTGGAGGGCTTTTCAGTGAGGGAGGCCCTGACTTCAAAAACAAACTTTCTAGCCACAGCTCAGAGAGGTAAACATCCCAGTGCTGCTGCAAAACTGTTGCGAGTCCATGACACCTGGTAGTGGCTAGGCAGAAGCCTGTGTTTCCTCAGTAATAAAAATTAATGAAAATATCCTAAGTTCAGCCAAGAGGGGCCAGTTGAATAATAGCTATAACGTTAATAATCATGGAGTCAAAGTTGGCTCCATTCATTTATTTGGGGACTGTCCCCTGAAATCCAATGCTAGTGTCAAACCAAACCCCTGCAAACCCCTTCCACTAGTGCTTAGAAGACTGCCTGACCTGTAAGATTAAGCATCAGACAAACAACATTCAACGTGTTGCTTGAAGAGTTACCTAAAATAACCAATAAGACATACCACAGGCAGGGAAGCAATTTAGATCATAATTTTCTGAGCCCGCATCTTCAGATTGGGAAGGAGCTTTAGTGTTAGTTACTGATTGCTATGAATCTAGCCAGAAACCCAGCTTGGGAGTCTCCATAAATATTCCCGTTACATGCACAAAGATCAGTTCATGCTTCATTCTGTCAGTATCATCATTCGGATGAAGGGAAAGCCAAATAAAAAGGAAGAACAAAAGCCCCCGTGGTGGAGAGCAGAGGATCTTCTACAGCATACACTATCTGAAATGAACACAAAATGGCAGCAGCCTTCAGCAAACACTTGGAAGTTTAAAGATACAACACACAGAAAATGAAGTCGTAATTGTTCCCAACAGTGGCAACATAAGCCACAGCTAGCAATCACCTGAACCATCTGCTCCCCCAAGTAGCAGCTCTTAACACAGGCATGAGATTGAAAGATCCTCTCACTTCAGGCATATACTCAATTCACATCAGAAAATGGCAGTAAAAATCAAGTGTTTTCCTCTGTACTTCAACATGCGGGAGATGCAACACCAGGATTAGCCACAGAAAATACAAAGATAGAAATTGTATCAGTCATGAAAGTTTCTGCAGCACAAGCCCAGTCCTGTTTCACACAAATGCTGACAAAACTGATAAGCACATTTTCTCCTTACAGTCAGAATTTATAACCTGAAGTGGCTGTTATAATGGAAAAGTAAATGATCCCCTAATACTCAAATCAATCTTGTGAGAAATAACCTGAATAATGAGTTACAATTGCAAGAGATGAAATTAAGACAAGAACAGTTAAATAAGGATCTAAAGGAACAGATAACATTTAGTATGGTATTGGGAACCTAAATTAGACTTTAAAATGTATGCAGAGACAGAGGAAGAAGGGGAGAAAATAAGGAAACAGAGCAGAGGTCTCAGATAAAGATGAGCCTTTTGATGAGAAATAATCAGAAGCAATGCCAGATTGGCATTATTTGAGGAAAAATCCCCACTTCAAATAGAATTTTTGATGCAGCTAGCTTTTAGAGCTTGGAACTATAGGAGGATTTCCATTTACAGCATAAAATACTCCAAAATGCTTACAGCTCAAATCAATTTGTTGCAGATGTGATTAGAAATTGTCTCTAGGAACACACCAAAGCACAAGATGTGGAACTGAGCTAGCAGCATCTCTTTTGCCCTGTGCCGTTTGGTGCCTCACACTGATGGATGGACTTCACCCTAATGACAGTACAATGAGAGGAAAGTTATTACCCCCCTTTTAAAGGAAGAGAATGGAATAGATGATTTTTCCTAAATCACCCAGAACACTAACGACTAACTGAAAGCATTTATTGTGGAGGAGGGAGATACAGGATCCTGCAATAGGATCTTGACTACAAAATCAGATTTGAAAAACAAATAATTCCAGCAATAAGACACCTTAGTGTTTACCGTTATTGGGTTAGGTACCACAGTCCTTGTTTTCCATCCAGGTTTAGCAAAACTTTGAGTTTTCCTAGAAGTCCTACCATCCTCATATGCTCCAACTTTTGGGATTTATCTCATCTGACTGCATGTCTACAGTGTGACCATTTCACTGATTACACTAGCTTTATATCCAATGGGGAAAAATAAGCACTCCTAGGATGTGATTCAACTTGTGCTAAAGCAGATGTCTAACTCAGGCCAGAGTACTGATGTTATTGAAGTTCCTTTTTCTCTCGTTGTCCACAAAAGGAACCTAGTGGGATTAGTTCAGATTTTACCTCAGACACCTGTGCTGTGGATGTCCACAAGATGAAAGGAGTGCCTCAGGCACTGAACAGTGAAAACTAAACCCTAGGCAAGATGTTCTGGCCTGTATTTGGATTGTGACACCACCACCTTACCCTCTTCCCAAGTTTTCCATGTGTCTGTTCAGGCCATTTTTAATTGCATCCAATAATAATACAACCAAATCCAGTGCTGGGGAAATACAAGAGGAAAGAAACCACGATCATTCAGACTTTGTCTAGGGGGTAGGGAGGAGTTTTGTAACTGCTGATGCTAACACACAGTGCTTGATGACAATTGCCATCCAGGACCTCCTGGTTGGCACTTTAAATTAAGAATAGCAGAAATACTAGCAAGTAGATTAAAAAAACCAAACCTATTCTGCATTGTCAGGGAAATAAGGATGACATAATAGATCTTCGCTACTATTCATCCACTGTCTATCTACTTATTTATCTAGTTCTCTAATATTTGCTTATTTTTATACTTCCCTATGCAGAGGATTTTTAAGGAATCTCTCAGGTTATCGGGCACTTTGACATCTGAGTATCTGCGCTAACAACCACGATTCTGTCCTGCAGACCATATGATAGGTGGACCATGAGGAGACAAGGCCATTATTAAGAGGTTAAACAGCGAGAATGTTCTGAGGAGAAGTTTCAACAGATTGTTTCTGTCATGAGGCCAATTACATCTGCTTTAAATTTTCCAAATAGCTCTTCACAACCATAAAAGTTGAAGAAATTATTCTTTGCAATGTAATGGAAAACATCAAAGAAAAACCATGAGAGAGGCCCACTACTGTCCAATTTGGAGCTGCACAGCTTCCCTTTAGGAAACACTGACTTAGAAGACCCATAATACTGCCTGCAGTATTTAGTGCTGGGTTTTGCTTTGACATCAGCTGGCATTAGATCAGGTCCTTCGAGCACAGCCTTGATTATCATGCAGAACCTGAAAGATGTTGGAATAATCAAGCTTTCATATAATCAAGGGCATATTTAAAGTATTAAATGCATACCTACAGAGACAATTGTGTAACAGCTAACAGGCAGTTACAGATCATTGGCTTTAGAAAAATCAAAGAGAAAAACAAATCTTTTATTTCATGTTATTATTATTTCAGTGACATTCTGTAATCCAACCAAAGCCCTATTAAAAATAATTAAAGAAGTTTTTATCTTTATTGTATTGTGTTCTTTAATTATTGTCATAGCATCTGGAGAGACTCTCCTAGCTGAGGATTATTATTAAAAATAAAAGACATTGTAAATAATAAAACAATCCTTAATAGCCATGTTTTCATAAATGGTGAATCTCTAAGTACACTTGGAGGAAAACCTGGTAAGTCGCAAAAAGAAATCTGCAGCATGAGAAAATTTTGTGACTTTTCCCCAAGGAGTTAGTGGCAGTAACGTCACTATAACATAGATCATCTGCCACAGAGTCTTATTTTTTTTCTGATTAGAACACAGACATGAAGTGATTTGTGAAGTGAGTCCATTCCCATTATCAATGACAGTGTTAATTCACTTAAACCTGAAGACACTAACTAAATATAAAGAAGTAACCTAATTCCTGCTTGCTTTTGAATCAGTAGCCAAGAGTCTGTGTAGCACTGGATGAAAAGACATGAGTCATTGGATACCAGTGAGGTTCAAGACATGGCTTAGATTTCACATGAAAAATAAGGCTTGCTAGATACCATATGGTCATAGCCAAAATCATATCAAGATTGGCTACCAATCAGCTAGGGTTCTCAGTATCTGATGACTGTGGTGCTTGTGTTATAAATGTGCCGATAGATGAAAGTGCCTCTTTGGCATGGAGGCAAAATAGCATTTCATGAGAGGTGAAAGAAGAAATCTCTGTGATGTAAATGATATTATATATACAATTTGTAAGCATGAATGGGACAGAAATGTACCTGCTCTGCAAAATAAATGCTCTGCATTATAAGAGAGAAGACATCAATGCATATGAATCAAGGCCAATGTATATGGCTTGAGGATTATGGCATTAAGCTTCCATATTTTTTTCAAAAATGTCTGGCTTTTTTATAATTTTTTTCCTTTGGTACAATTTTTAGCACTGGGGAGAACATCAGGAAATAGTATCACACTAGCAGGACAGGATGGGGCTCTGTGGGCTCAGAACCCTGTTCCTGATCCAACTAAATATTTTTTTCTGTGACCTTGTGTACTTTTCTCTCTCTCCCTTTCTTAAATTCCTAACTACATATCCTGGTGATACGTAAGAAATCATTGGTAAAGCAACCAGTCCCTTCTCTGAAGACTTGATATTTCAATAAAGCAATATAGACAAAGGCAACACAGGTGAAGGTGCCGGACCAAAGTCATCCAGGAGGTAGAAGGACAGAAATTTGAATCACAGAACAGATTTTTGTTTCAAAACACAACTGTCTAAGTGCAATGATAACTTGAATTCTTTTTTCTGTAAGCATTATATTTACCATTGACTGTCTCTCTTTCTTTTGCTCTCACTTTTTTAAACTTCTGGTAATCCCTCCTCCAAACTTCGGTCCCAAGGACAGTAATTCATAAAGCCATTTGGATTACATGGGCTGTGAAAGGTTTTAATCAAATGATGAATGCAATTTTCGTTTCACTCCAGTCTCGTTTATTTCCTGCAAGAAAAGGTTAGCAGCAATTTTGCAGCACATTGCATCATAAATCCTAATTTGTGTATTTTATTTCTATTGCAAGGCTATGGACTGTAGTGAACTTGACAGAATTCACTAGGATCTCTCCAGAGAAAGTCATAAGACCAGAAATGGTGTAGGGTTATCAAGTCACTACTCACACAATGTCCTAGTATCAAAATGAGTTTTGACAACTATGGCTTCAACCTTTCCATTCCCTATTTGGGATAACCGGGCTGAGCAAGTGAAGAGGATGCATTTGTTATTCCTCAGCCATGCAATAAAAATCCAATGGGACAAACTGTTTTCAAAATAGTCTGGGGAAGGAGATGGTAGAAATTACTTTACAAAAATTTACCATTCTCTTCTTGTGAGGAAACATTCAAAGGGATGAATCAACATCATACAATTTCTGTTAAACTTGAAACCCTGAAATGACCCAGCCACATAACCACACTTCAACCCAAGCCTAATCTGGATAAAAACAGCTCTTGTTCTGTGTACCCCCAATTAAAAGGATATTTAAAGCTTGAGTCTGACTTGTTCCAGTGCTCTAGTGATTACAAGACAACCAGTTTCGACAGCTCAGAGCAAAAGACAACAGTAAGCATGCCTGGTGTTTTGAAAGAAACACCCTGAAATAACCTGAAATGGACTAAAAGCAGCATGAAAAGCAGATTCAATATTGTAGAGGGAAAACAAACAAAGAAACACAACAAAAGAACCCAACAACAAAAAAAAAACCCTCTGTGGGATTTAAGAACAGAAAACAAAAGCAATTCTAGATAGACCTTAGATAGAAGGTGAGGTGGTTACTGTCCTTCCATTCCTGCCCATAGCTGTAGGAAGACTGCAGCAAGGATGCCTGGACAGTACGTGACATTCCAGAGATTACTGGATTTAAGAATAGTTAAAATGATTCCTAGGGTTTTTGGGTTTTTTTAGGATGAAACTGGAACTATGCCCCCATATATAACTAAATACTAGCAAAACAATCAAAATTCCTATTGAAACAAAGAAAAGAGAAAGAACGATAGAAATTTTGAGAATTCACAGGGGAAAAAAAGCAGTTGACTTGAATGGGATAATTATAATTTGCTACTATTGCTGAAGAATGAACCAGAAGGGGGGAAAAGCACAGGAAAAGGTCAAATGGAAGAAAAAATATGCCCCAAGTATGGCCCCAGCGAACAATTTTGTCCCTTTACAGCAATTAGAGCAATAGTTCTCCATTCAGTTTATTCACTCTGTCTTATCACTCAAGAAAAGGGAAATAAATCAGGCTGTTGCCTGACCTTTAAAAAACACTGGTTCCCAGTGAATCATCCTGCCACTGACATCATTTGATTGTCTCCTCAAGTCTGTTTCTACACATGCAGCAGCGGGCAATAACAGAGCTGTGGGCCTCGCGTTTTCACGAAGCAGCCTTTTTTCTTGCTTCTTAAGGTAAATAAAGTATAGCAATTAGAAAAAACTGAAAGAGAAATTTATCATCATGTCTACTGTGCTTGTAGAGGGAAAATCATTAACAAGAATGAGATCTGCATGAAACTCTATCTGAAAACTCAACGTGGCATCAAAACATTACATTTTAAGTATTGAAGCCTTTTCTTTCTTTCTCTTCACAGTTATTTTTAATGTGTTGTTCTGGCTTCCACAAAGATGAAGTGCCCAACCACTAGAAGAAAATGCCTGTGTATGTATAGCTTGACCTGACTCACAAAGGCCTGGAAATCTCAGAGAAAGACAACTCAGGAATATTTCCAGAGAGATCTAAGAAATGAATGGAAACACTCTGCTCCTGTGTGTTTGTCCAATCTCAACATTGAACACCCTGCTGGATTAGAATTGATATATGAAAACTTCCTGCCATGCAATTATGAAACGATGTAAAAGAGAGATCCATACTTATTTGCGAACATTACAAGGTTGATAGACTGTGGATATTATGCTGGCATCGTGGAATTTTGGAGGAAGGGACCTCTAGAGATCATCTAGTCCAACTCCCCTGCCAAAGCAGGATTGCCTAGAGCACATTACTCAGGACTGCATCCAGGCGGGTCTTGAAAATCTCCAGAGAAGGGGACTCCACAACCTCCCTGGGCAGCCTGTGCCAGTGCTCTGTCACCCTCACTGTAAAGAAGTTTTTCCGTGTATTTGAACGGAACTTCCTATGTTCCAACTTGCACCCATTGCCCCTTGTCCTGTCACTGGGAACCACTGAAAAGAGTCTGGCTCCATCCTCCTTCAACCCACCCTTTAGATACTTGTACACCATAATAAGGTCTCCCCTCAGCCTTCTCTTCTCCAGGCTAAATAGTCCCAGCTCTCTCAGCCTTTCCTCATAACGGAGATGCTCCAATCTCTTAATCATATTTGTGGACCTACACTGGACTCTCTCCAGCAGTTCCGTGTCCCTCTTAAACTAGGGAGCCCAAAACTGGACACAGTATTCCAGTTGTGGCCTCACCAGTGCAGAGTAGAGGGGGAGAATGACCTCTCTCAACCTGCTGGCCACACTCTTCCCTGTGCAGCCCAGGATTCCATTGGCCTTCCTGGCAACAAGGGCACATTGCTGGCTCATGGGTAATTTACTATCTACCAGGACCCCCAGATCCTTCTCCTCAGAACTGCTTTCCAGCAGGTTCACCCCTAACCTATATTGGTGCCTAGCATTCTTCCTCCCCAGGTGCAGGACCCTACATTTGCTCGTCGAACCTCATTAGGTTCTTCTCTGCCCAGCTCTTCAGCCTGTCCAGGTCGTGCTGGATGGCAGCACAGCCCTCTGGAGTGTCAGCCACCCCTCCCAGTTTGGTATTGTCAGCAAACTTGCTGAGGATACACTGTCCCCTCATCCAGGTCATCGATTAATATATTGAACAAGACTGGACCGAGTATTGACCCCTGGGGGACACCACTGGTTACAGGCCTCCAACTTGACACTGCTCCGTTAATCATAACCCTCTGAGTTCTGTCAGACAGCCAGCTCTCAATCCACCTCGCTGTCTCCTCATCTAGCCCACACTTCCTCAGCTTCCTAATGAGGACGTTACGGGAGACAGTGTCAAAAGCCTTGCTGAAGTCAAGGCAGATGACATCTACTGTTCTCCCCTCATCCAGCCAACCAGTTATAACATCATAGAAGATTATCAGACTGGTCAAGCATGATTTACCCTTGGTAAATCCATGCTGACCACTTCCAAAAACTTCCTGTTCTTCAACGTGTTTGGAGATGACATCCAGAATGAGTCGCTCCATTACCTTCCCAGGGACAGAGGTGAGACTAACCGGCCTGTAGTTCCCTGGGTCCTCCTTCTTGCCTTTTTTGAAGACTGGAGTGACGTCAGACTTCCTCCAGTCCTCCGGCACCTCTCCTGTTCCCCATGACCTTTCAAAGATGATAAAGAGTGGTCTAGCAATAACATCTGCCAGCTCTGTCAGCACTTGTGGGTGCACAAGTCCCATGGACTTACGGATGTCCAGCTTGGCCAAGTGGCCTGTAACCCAGTCCTCCTCAGCTGAGGATCTTCCTCTCTCCAGACCTTCCCCTTGTCTCCAGGGTCTGGGATTCATGGGGGACAGCTTTAGCAGTGAAGACCGAAGAAAAGAAGGCATTCAGTAACTCCGCCTTCTCTGTGTCTTCTACCACTAGTGCGCCCATCTCATTCATCAGTGGGCCCACATTTTCCCTAGTCTTCCTTTTTCTATTGATATACTGAAAGAACCTCTTCTTGTTATCTTTAACCATAGTGGCCAAGCTGAGTTCTGCGTGAGCTTTGTCCCTTCTAATTTCCCCCCTGCATAGCTTCACTAAATCTTGGTATTCCTTGTAAGTTGCCAACCCCCTTTTCCAAAGAATGTAAACTTTCCTTTTTTTCCTGAGGTCCAGCCAAAACTCTCTATTTAGCCAGGCTGGTCTTCTTTCCCATCAGCTCGTTTTTTGGGACATGGGGATGGCCTTCTCCTGTGCTTTTAAGAGTTCTTGCTTGAAGTATGACCAGCCTTCCTGGGCACCTCTGCCCTTCAGGACTGCCTCCCAAGGGACACTCTCGACCATGCTCCTAAACAGGCTAAAGGCTGCCCTTCGGAAGTCCAAGGTGACAGTTCTGCTGGCTCGCCGCCTTGCTTCTCCAAGAACTGAAAACTCTACCATTTCGTGATCACTCTGCCCAAGACGACCTCCAACCTTTACATCCCCCACAAGACCTTCTACAAACAGTAGGTCCACCAGTAGGGCGCCATCCCTAGTGTGCTCCCTCATCAGCTGTGTTAGAAAGCTGTCTTCCACACACTCCAGGAACCTCTGGGACTGTTGCCTCTCTGCTGTGTTATATTTCCAGCAGACATGTGGGAATTTGAAGTCCCTGACGAGAACAAGGGCAGGTGATCGCAAGACCTCTGCCAGCTGCTTATAGAATATTTCATCAGCCTCTACATCCTGATTGGGAGGTCTATAACAAACTCCCACCACGATGTCTGACTTATTGGCCTTCCCATTGATTCTTATCCATAAACACTTGACACTGTCATTCACATTGTTAAGTTGTAGGCATTCAAAACTGCCCCTAACATAGAGGGCCGCCACCCCACCACCTCTCCTTCCTTGCCTATCCCTTCTGAAAAGTTGGTAGCCATCAATCATAGCACTCCAGTTGTGTCAGTCTTCCCACCACATTTCTGTGATGGCAACTATATCATAGTTTCCTTGCTGTACAATGGCCTCTAGCTCCTCCTGTTTGTTCCCCATGCTGCGTGCGTTAGTGTAGACGCACTTCAGCTGGGCTAATTGTCCTGCCACTTTTTTGGGGGGGACAAGCCCTAATTCCCACCTGATTGTGCTCAGACACTTCTGTAGTTACCAACTTATTGCTACCCATCATGTCTTCACTATGACATGGTCACCATCCCCCACCATCACCGAGACAGGCTGCAAGACCTTGCTAGCACTTTTAGCCAGAAGCACTGGTGTGCTGCTCCCAGGCTCCACTTTAGTAATCCTGGTTTCATCCCCACCCCCCTTCAAACCTAGTTTAAAGCCCTATGAATGAGCCCTGCTAATTCTTGTCCCAGGATCTTTCTTCCCCTTTGGGTTAGGCATGCTGGCAACAGGTGGGGAAAGCCTGGTGTCCGGTAGATCAACCCATTACCAAAGAAACCAAAGTTCTGCCAGTTGCACCAGTCTCTGAGTCAGGAGTTAATTTGCTGGCTCCTCCTGTTTATCCCCTCATCAATCCCTGCAACTGGTGTGATAAAGGAGATCGCTATTTGTGCTCCTGATTCCTTAACCAGCTGTTCCAGGGCCCTAAAGTCATTCTTCATTGCCCTTAGACTTCTGGTAGCTACCTCATCACCACCTACTTGAAACATAGGTAGTGGTCAGTAATCCAATGGCTGAACCAGGGTAGGGAGTTTTCTCCATATATCCTTAATCCTAGCCCCAGGGAGGCAGCTGACTTGCCTGTGGGATGGGTCTGGTCAGCAAATGGGGCCCTCTGTTCCCCTCAGAAGGGAGTCACCTACCACAATTTACCTTTCTTTTTTTCTTAGTTGAGGAAGTGCTAAGGCGTGGGGGTGAGTGACTAGTCCTGCGCAACTCACTGGATGGACCATCCTCTCCATCCTCAGTCACCCGGCCCTCGATTTCCAAAGCCCCATACCTATTACGCAAGGGCAATTGGGAAGGTGAGGGGGGCCGGGAGGGGTTTCGCTTGCCTCTCCGAGGAGGGANCTTATTGCTACCCATCATGTCTTCACTATGACATGGTCACCATCCCCCACCATCACCGAGACAGGCTGCAAGACCTTGCTAGCACTTTTAGCCAGAAGCACTGGTGTGCTGCTCCCAGGCTCCACTTTAGTAATCCTGGTTTCATCCCCACCCCCCTTCAAACCTAGTTTAAAGCCCTATGAATGAGCCCTGCTAATTCTTGTCCCAGGATCTTTCTTCCCCTTTGGGTTAGGCATGCTGGCAACAGGTGGGGAAAGCCTGGTGTCCGGTAGATCAACCCATTACCAAAGAAACCAAAGTTCTGCCAGTTGCACCAGTCTCTGAGTCAGGAGTTAATTTGCTGGCTCCTCCTGTTTATCCCCTCATCAATCCCTGCAACTGGTGTGATAAAGGAGATCGCTATTTGTGCTCCTGATTCCTTAACCAGCTGTTCCAGGGCCCTAAAGTCATTCTTCATTGCCCTTAGACTTCTGGTAGCTACCTCATCACCACCTACTTGAAACATAGGTAGTGGTCAGTAATCCAATGGCTGAACCAGGGTAGGGAGTTTTCTCCATATATCCTTAATCCTAGCCCCAGGGAGGCAGCTGACTTGCCTGTGGGATGGGTCTGGTCAGCAAATGGGGCCCTCTGTTCCCCTCAGAAGGGAGTCACCTACCACAATTTACCTTTCTTTTTTTCTTAGTTGAGGAAGTGCTAAGGCGTGGGGGTGAGTGACNCGCAACTCACTGGATGGACCATCCTCTCCATCCTCAGTCACCCGGCCCTCGATTTCCAAAGCCCCATACCTATTACGCAAGGGCAATTGGGAAGGTGAGGGGGGCCGGGAGGGGTTTCGCTTGCCTCTCCGAGGAGGGACCTGCCTCCACTCCCCCTTGTCCCTTAAGTCCCCTCCTTCTGCCCGGTGACAGGAGGGAAGGGGATCATCCACTTCTGGTACGGCCTTTTCCCGCTGCCTTTGCCTCAGGGTATGGCTCCACCAATCCATTTCGCTTTCGCATTCTCTAGCGCTTCTTAACCTTCCTACCGCCTCCCTCAGCTCAACCACCCGCCGGAGCAGATCGTTTATCTGATCGCACCCCACGCAGGCGGTGTGCCCGGCTCCCTCCGATACCAGTGCCCGGCTCAGGCAGTCGTTGCAGCCGGAGACCCACACAGCCACAGGCTTGCGGGGGAGCTCGCTCTGAGCCCCCGCGTTCCTTCTCGCCTCGGCTGCAGGCCGTTCTGCGGCCATGTCCCTCCCTCGCGCCGAGAGGCGACCAACCGCTGCCGCCCGCTCCTCGCCCGCCCTCACCGCGTGACCCTGCGCGCTGACGTTCCTCCGCTCGCGCCCGCCCCAGCTCGTGCCCGCCGTAGTCGCGAGGCTTTCAGCCACCTACCGTGCGGAACGCCGCCGCGCGCTCTCCCCGCGGTGACGCCCCCCGACTGCCCGCACGGCGGCTCCGGGGCCGCCCGTTTAGAACTGCCGGGGGCGGTGTTGGCTCCGCCCCCGCCGCCTCAGCAGCCCGCCCCCGCGCCGCCGGCCCCGGCGAGAGCCGGCCGCTCTTCCCGCCTGGGCGAGCCCCAGAAAGACCCCCTTGCCGGCCCTTCCCGCCTCCAGCCCCTTCCCCGGTGCGGCCTTGCCGGCGCTGGAGCGGCCAGGAGACTCAACTCCATCAAAAACTAAGAGTCTGCTAAATTTGTTGCGCCGTTTTGTGTCATAAACTGTTGGAGGAGCGGAGAGTGGCAAAACATTAGGCTGCGTTCTGCACTTCTCCTCTCTCCGCTCTAACCATTTTTTAGGCCAAAGTAGATGATGGAGGTGTGAGAAACACGCTCGCTGTATTGAATTTTAGTCAGGGGCAAACTGGGTGGAGCAAAGAATATTTGTTACAGCGCTGGGAGTTACACAGGGGATTTCTCCTCCCGTGGCTCATTCTTTTCTTACAAACACTTGTTTTTATTTCTTATTAATTATACATATTCATGTTTCTTCTTGGAAAATAATTTGCATAATCAATGAGTTTTCAGAACGCAACCCACCCCAATTTGCATAATCAATTAGTTCTCAGAACGCAACTCACCCCTGAACACGCCCCCTCCCTTCTAGCGGCGCGGGCGCTACGCTTCCTTAGGGGTCTTCCTGGTGGTCGTCGTCGGAAGGCTCAAAGTCTTTATCACCGTGTCCTTCTTGTGGCTTCTTTATTCTTTACACTTCTGCAATTATCTTAGCTATCCACACCACCCCTTGTTTTGCAACGGTTCGGTACCTTCAACTGTTGCTTTCGTCTGATATCTTATCTAACACCATCCTTTTCCAATCGCATCGCAAGCACAAACCCATCTTAGCTGAAGGTACAGCAAGCACACATCCATTTGAGCTGAAGCCAAATTCTTTTGCTAAATTACTTATTACAAAGGCAAAGAAGTAAAAGTGACCTAAAATTTATTGCCTTCTCTGGAGTCAGACAAGTAAGGAAAAAACGTTTGCTTTGGACCCTCAATGTAGTTTCTAGTAGATATGATGGGGTTATGCAGCTTGTGTAAGACCTGCATACCTGACCTGTGCAGAAAACCACTATCCATCCTCCAGCTGAGTCTGGAGACTCTTCTGATTCTTTACTGGCTGTATATGGAATAGAAATGAAAATAGGAATTTAGGGCACATAAAGCTCAAGAAAATGCAATGTACAGAAGAATGTCTATCTTCGCGTTGACGTTTGTGGCCAAACTCATTGAAAATTAATTCATCTAAGTTGTCTGTTTAGGTCACCTAGGTCACTCACTCCATGCTGTCAGAAGTAGTAACCTCTTATAACTAGCAAACAGCAGTAAATTTTGTGTCCCCCAATAATTTCACTGAATTTCACTAATGATTTCACTCATTTTACTGTTCTTATCACTGCTACTTCAATCTTTAGGAACCCTTTTCTCATTTGTAGATTAAATTTATTCATAGACGGTTCATATCTATTTATTCTCATAGCAATGTTTTCTTTTAGCTTAAAATGGCTCCTCTTCTTCCCTGATCTTTATTCCCTTGGCATATTTATAGAGAATAGCAATATTCCCTCTGCGCCTTTATTTTGCTAGGCTGGGTAAGGCAAGTTTTCTGGTGTCTCTTGAGCAATAAATTCGTCATTCTGCTATTCATATAGTAGCTCCTTTTTGCACCTGTTTCAGGTTGATCTAATCTTTCTTGACTATGGCTTTCCAGAATTGTCAGTGTTGTTGAACATATTTACTGGCATGTTTGGAAAGTTTCCCACATCCAGCATATATTTAATTGTGGGAAATATCTATTTTATCCTTTTGTCAACACTGTCCTGTAGTTTAAATAGCTCTCTTTCTTCACTGGTGCTTATCCTTCTGTTTTATTCCTAGGTAGCAACCATCTGACGACTCAGCTTGTGTTTTGCTAGGCTGAACCACCTATGCTCGTTTACTCTTCTTTCACAACTGAGTATCCATTGTCTTAATAATTTTACCAGTCTTCCTTTTCTTCTGCTCCCATCTGAATTCATCTTTCTTGCAGGTGGTGAGACTCACTCCCAGTATTCAAAACAACACCTCCCCATGACTTTCCTATTAACACTCCCATATGTCTTCTGATATATCCAAAGAGAACATTTGACTTGAATGATGGCATCATACCAGTGGCTCACGGTCATTTTGGGACTGACAGATAGGTTCAGAGAGGTTTTCCTTCTCTTTTGGCTCTGGCCAGTGAGATCTCAGGGCATTGCAGAAATTATTGCCATTTGTCCCCAGGTGCATGACATTAAACTTAAACAGTAGCTCATTTTGCCCCTTTCCTGTTACACTGAATCTTCTGACATCTAATTCTTCATGTGTAATATTCCAAAGCTGAAAGCTGATTTCTATAGCTGCTTTCTCTTGTGTTTGTGTCATCAGTTCCCCTTTTTTCTGTTCCAGGATCGGGATCATTCACAAAAACAATGTATCAGACTGCTCCTAAGGCTAGTTTTTGGGAAAATCCGCCAGTGATTGTTTTGCAGCCCAACAATTCTTGTTCTAACAGTACCCTTTTTTTTCGGTCTAACTTTAGCCACCTTCTTACCAATTTCATCCTTTTTGCTAATTTACATATTCTCATATAGAACTAGTAATTCCTCACACAGCTTCATAACTGAAGTCACTTACGTAATTCTGGCTAGATAAGATCTGATGTGTTTCCTTTGCATAGGAAAAAAAAAATGACAGAAAGAAATCAGATTATCCTGGCAGTACCTACATTTAATAAGCCCTTGTAATGTCTTATTCCTCAGACTCTTCAATGATTTTTTCTTTCTTTATTCTTTACATTCTTCCAAGGTCTGATCCATGGATTTCTTGCTTCCCAGTGCACTTCTCTTTTCTTTCTACCTAAAGGCATTGCATTTTCTTCTTTCCAGTTTTGTGCCATTGCCAAATCGAAGTTGGCAGCAGATTCATTTGCCAGTTCTTTAAGGGTTCTGGGCTGGAGATGTTCTACTCCCCTTCACTTAAAAGCATTCAACTCTCTCAGTTTAGTTTCCTCTCAAATTCAGTTTCCAATTCCAAACTCTCATTCCCATTAGCTGTCTTCTCTTTGTCTTCATCCATATCATTGGTCATATTTAAAATTGTTTATCCAATGCCCTCTTCCCTCTGGCATTTCTTACACTAATTGGCAGACTCTTGAGCTTTCAGCCATCCTTTTTTCCATTTGGTCAGTTTTGCCTATTTACACCCTGATGGTAATTTTTGAGAATGTACTTTTCATTAGAGTTCACAGACTACTGAACTAAACAATATTTTTAAACATGCACCAAATCCTACTTAAAGTATCTTGAGGGAAGGTTGCCTTTTGAAATGTTCCTCTCTGTCTGGATTTCCCTGCATTCTATCTTTACAAGAACAGAACACGTCTTTTGTCACTCAAGCTCAGCTCTGGGAGTGATAACTCAAAAGGCTTATGGCCCAGCAAAAAATAATCCCAGGAAATCAATGCTGATGGCAGTTTTCCCAGCTTCACAAAAAGACTACTTGTGATATGCAAATAATGGAAGTTTTGATTCACTGCCATGGCAAGAAAATAAATGAATAAAACTAACTGGTTCTAGTTTATTAAAACATTTTATTGTTGTTGTTGTTCTCTTTTACTCCGGTAATGTTTAAATGCCAGCTGAGAAGTGGGTCGTTTTGTGTTTCAGACTGTACAGCATACAATGAATGACAATGTCTGTCCTCAAAAGGCTAATCCTGTGCCATGGTAAGGTACCTCCAGTGACTTCAGCAGGATTTGAAAATTCCTCTGTGCCTTCTGGGGTCCAAACATAGCCAAGGACCTGTAGGCTGTGCAAGTACTTTTCCATGCAGGGACTTTCTGAAGGAGAAAGGCTGTAGAACAGAGGAAAGTCGGGTGTATGCATGTGTGTGAGAGAAAAAGATAAACTTTCTGTAGCTTTAATGTAATGTGATAGCGAGTTTCATTTCTCTACAGGCTTTTGAAAATCTCATTTTAGTTTCTTGTATCTGCTTATGGTAACCTGATCAAACCAGTGGGAGTTCTGCAGAGTTCTGAGCACCACATGGGGCACAGAAACCTCCAGTTTCATCAACACGTTCCTTTCCACTGACAGCACAGGAATGGTTTAGGAAATAGCTTTAGTTGTCATGAATTAAAAGCCTGTCTTATAAAACCCTTTATTTCCTTGAATCTTTGAGTAGGCTGGACATTTAATTACAAAGAAGAAAATAATCACAACGACCTATCAGCCTTTGCAATTTCCTTATCTGTGTTGATGACTTCCAGGGGATGGAATAATTTATTAGGTTCTCCAGCATTGGCAGCATATTATTCCCTTTTCATCAGTGTTGCATATATACAGATAGTTATTTGACAATGATTTCTGGAGATAGGGATAAAAAATTACTTGTGCAGTGGCCACTGAACACATGTAAATGAAACTAATTATAAAGTGTATTGCTCCTCATGGACCAAATAACATCCTGTGTGGCTCCACTGGCCCTCTATGCTCATTTGTTGAAAATCTATTAATAAGAGCATATTTTAATTTGCAAATCGTTATCTCCACAGCTCATCTAGCACAGAAAGAAGGGAGGTAGCCAAACCAGCTCTATGTAATCTAAGACATTGTAACTCTGAGTAAATCTGCTTACTAGCTTTGTCCTTATTTTAGAAAAAGAAAATGTCTGTGCAAGGCATTCTGATGCTCCACTGTTCATTTCTCTTTCACGACAAACGGCAAGCAGAGGCTCCTATCATGTCACAGCGCAATACCTAGATGCCAGTCTTTCATGAATACTTCCCTACTCAAGCAATTCTTTACTGTTTTGTTCTCTCAGTCCTTCCAAAAAACCTTAATTTACAGCTTGCGAGGAAAGCTTTACCTGCTTTATTACAGATGCGTCTTCAGGGATGGGGAAGAAGCCTGATACAAGATAGCAGCTGAAGAGTTTGTCAGCTGATGGATTTCGTAAACCACTGCCCCTTATTAGGTAGCACTGCCACTTCTGCCACTAACAGAGTAACTCTGTCTAGCACGTGAAACCATGCAACAAAAGACAGGTTGTGACTGGGCTAGCAAACGTATTTATAAAAGTCTACCTGTGGCAGTCCCCAGGAGAGAGCCCGTGATGTCAACGTGGATCTGTGTCTACATCTGTGATATCTGTCATCAGCTTTCATTTTAATTTTGAGCCCGCAACATGATCTTCTGAGACAACTCATTGTTTCTCTAATTACAGACTTAAGGTGCCAAGAGTTTTTAAAAATGGCTGGGGATTTGTGTTTGTTTCCTTGACAAGAACCAGGTGAGGCACTTTCAGAAGTTTGGTTTTCAAAAGGCAGGCTCAGAACCTTATGCAAAATGAGTTCCCTGTATTACTTTTCAAGCCGGACATCCAAAGCTTAAGGCATCCAAAATTTTAGGTAACCAAAATCTAATGTCCCTTTTAAAATATTCAGGCATCTAGTCGGTGATTAACTCAAATGAACATCCATCTTGGTTGCTTTTTAAAAGTGCATCTATGCTCAGTCATGACGCAAAGTATGTGAGAGAATTTTTCTTCTAATCAGTCACTGAATTGGGATTTGAGTTTGGATGAGAGCCATGAAAGCAATTGGAATTAGTATGGTCAGAACTGCAGGATAGTACAGTCAGTAATTTTCACAGTCCTCCCCAACTTCTTTAAGCATCTGGGCTCCCATTTAGCAGGGCAATTAAACAGCTTAAAATATGCATCTGTGTGTTTTGCCGTAGTTCAGCAAAGGACCTCCCAGAAGTACCACCACAGGAGAAAAAATGTTGATAGACAAATACAGTCCCCACATCTTGTGGCTTCAGATGTTTTATCAATTTCTTAGAAATATATATACTAGTCTATACATACATGAGCATGTGTTTGTCTATGCGTGTATACTTATCCCTGTCTAAAATTACTATAGAGCAAGCGGCACAAGAGTGAATATGTGATGCTGTCCAAGCGAGAAGCAGCATATGTACCTACCACATGGCATAGGAAGTATTATCAGCCAAGATTTCCTTTGTTAGCAGTGAATGATACTGCATCTCAGGAACCAAAATCTACTTTGGGGCCAGGGAACAGATTAACTCAGCCTCCTCCAAACTACATCTCTCTATCCCTCTGTCCTCTCTCTGTGCCCATCTACAAGTTTCAGTAATCATAACACTACTGGTGCTTTTTACCATTAACATGATCCTTTGTGCTTTCTTCTCTAATGACTACCTTGCCACACCTCCTTATTTTTCCAAGGTCTAAAGGGAAGATGTCATTTGGGCAAATCCACTGAACAGGCATCTGCATGAAATGGTAGTTTATAACAATTAATTAAATGTTAGGTTTAGTCTCCCTGTCAGATGATGCCACTGCCTAATAATACACCCCTGATGTCGGTGACAAATGATGAGTTGTCAGGAATAAAGCTATTTGGGGTGGAAGACTTACATGTCAACCAGTTATGATCTTATTTGTCCACACTACTTCTTATCCCAAAGCACTGAATTTCGTAAAAATACAGCCACCTTCTGAGTTGCTGATATGATTCAAGCTGGTGTAGACTGACACTATAAACTATTCAGCACAGGGGGAATCAAAGAATCTCTTCAAGATCTCTTCTTACTCTCATTGCGTAGAGCTATACCATCGCCTGCTCACTCTGCTGGAGGAAGGATTGTCCCTACAGTAAGTACTACAAAGTCACCTGGCAGTTTGGGATCAGCTCTCCTGTTCCTAGCTTGGCCTATGAATGGTCTGCTTGATTCTCCTCAAGAAGGACAAGGTGTTAATGAAATTATTGATAGATCTTCCCCAGCTTTATCAAGGGGATATCTCTCAGCGCATGGGCTGTGATGAAGTGAACAGCTTTTGTGAAGGATGAGTGCAAACAAAGGGAACAGGTAAAATATTGGCAGATGAAAAGAGCCCAGTGACACAATACTAAAAAGGGAAGTATTGAATGAAGTGTTTCTGTCACCGCATGCTAGCTGAGGAGAAGCACCAGGAAAATAATAATAAAATAAAAAAATAAATATGTGTAACAAATTGCTCTGACACCCTGACACCTTGGCTGAAAGCCAAGATAACTTACAGGCAATAAATCATATTTCCAAGGAACTGAATTTCTTGCTCTTTTGCTAGCTATGTGCTGGCTGTCATCATGGGAAAGTGTAGGTTAAATCTAGAATTCAAAAATTTTAGTTTGTTTGCGTCTTCTTGCCCATCATAAATGCTGCCTTTTAGCTCTGCTTCCTAGCATTTCCCTTTCTTGGTGACTGTTGCTTTGTTGCATATCCAAGAAAGTGCTACCTGGGAAAACTCTGGAGGCAACAGGAGGTGGAAGAGTGGTCCAAATCCATCAGAGGTCCACTGAACACTGGTAGAAATTTTGTGCTTTTCTTCCTCAGAGCTACATTCTATAGTGCTCCCATGGAGCGTGCATGGAACACTAAATTTGTGACAAATCAGAGAAATTACGGTGATTGTTTTCACTCCTATTGAAGCTCCATTTTATTTTATCCAACACATTGTTTCAGAGGTGACTGTTCTGTCTTTCACATGGCTGTTGCCTGCAGCCAGGACCATTTAGTTCTAATGAATACCCTGTTTCATGCAAGAAACACCTAAAGCTTATTACCCATCGCTGGCTGCATAAAATTACAGGCTGTCAGTATGTGTTAGATGAGTCCATCTGGAGAAGATAAAGAACCACAAGTGAAACTGGGTTTAACATTCCAGATAAACTGTCTTTTAAGCTTAAAGGAAAGAAGATGGCAAAGATCAGTCAGCTTCCTAGCTGTTCCAGAATTATATTTTCCAGAGGCTTTTTCATTTGAGGTAGGTCTTCCTCGCCTAAAGGGTGGTCCCTCTTCTACTATTTATTGCAGTATTCTGACCCTTGTCTTTTAGCAGGACAAAGAGGAATAAGATCTGGAAAAAAAAAACCAACAAACTTGGTCTGGCTGGAAGCAAAGAGTATTAATGCTCCTGGGGAGAAAATCCTTTTAACAAACTTTATGAAAAAGTAGGAAAAATACATTTCTTTGAAAAGGAACCTCAGACCTATTCTCATTCGTGTCAGTAGGTCTGAATGTAATGATTAATGCATACTAATACCCCTTAATACCTCTTTGGGAGCATATACAGACAACAAAATTGTCCTAAATTATGTTTACGCCCATTTCAAGAGCCTTTTGCTGAGGAAAGCAATGTCAAGGTGCTGTACAGTGATTAACAGTCCAGCTCTGTATGAATTTTCCTGTTTACTAGTGGGAAGAAGAATGGGACACTTGGATTAGGACTTCTGAGAATCTGAGTTAAACTATCAGGTATATGATGTTCACTATGCAGTTCATCATAATCATAAGAATATCTAGGTGCCGATGTATTAGCAGAGCACTCAGCTTTTTTCCTTCTAGATGTGAAACCATGCTGCTTGTTTTTCTGTTATTTCCTTCCAGTGGAGATGGAGGAATCGCTTTTTGACTCACAGACTTGGAGATGGAGCGACTCTAAGGCGTAAAAAATGTAGCTCTAATTCTTGGAAACAGAGATCATTTTTCCATTCTGTAATCCCTTTATTCGCACCTACCCCCTCATGCCTTGCCCGCCTCATCTCTTTTCTACTCCGTTACCTCCCTTTCTTATGCCACAGGTAAGGATACAAAGCCATATTAGGATCCTAGAAAATCCTATCTATAATACTTATGCAAAATATATAGATCACACTAAATAAAGGTGGTTAAAAAAACCCAACAAACCAAACCAACCAAACAAAAAAGCATGAAAGGCACACGATTCCTCTGTGCTGGATATGTGAAGCTGATATATGTGCAAGTCATGCCCAAGCCACTTTAAGACAGGAGCCTTGGGTCAGCTCTAATGTGGGTAACAAACAGCAGATTAAGCATGAGCTTAAGAGCAGAAAGGCATTTTTATAGTCCCTCTGGCAGGAGAGTAAAATAATTACTACTGAGAAAGCTTTTTAAAAGTATGAACATTTTAACTCCACTGCATACGATAAAGGAGCTGTGGAGACAAGAGAAATCTTCCCTTCCAAACAAATGCTGTAGAAAGGGATTTTTGTTTTTTTTTTTACAATTAAACAATACTGTCTCCAACTGAGAGACGATGTGGGGTGACAGGAAGGGGATTATCCATTATCCAGGCAAATGTATGAAAACAGGAGGAGGAAGAGGAGGAGGAAGAGTGTGGGGGTGTGAGAGATTGTGCGCGTAGCGTTTTATGGCTCTGGGAGACACCCCAGTGCGGCGATTATCACCTAGACAAGAATTAAAGGGGTCTGAAGTAAATCTCTGGCTCCGTCCCCCAACCTCCAGTGTGCTCCAGGGTCCCACATAATGACAACCACTCTACCCAGAGCACCATTGACACCCATCAGGGCAAGGTGGTAAAAGCTTCTTTGAAATTTAGCAAATAAGAACATATTCAAAATGGCTTTTTTTTTTTTTGACCAGGTCTGCCCACAGGCAGTTAGTGGATCAGAAAGGAAAAGAAAACTGCATTTGCTAAGTAACTACTGTTGCAGGAACCTGTGAACTTTCACTTGGACCACAGGATACCCAATTACCCCACAACTGGAGAGGACTGAATTACCCTCATGGAGAGCCCTCCTCATTTCCTGGAGAAATGCCTTCAATTTCATGTTAGAATTTGTCATAATTCTGCAGAATTGAAGCCATAATACTTTGCCATAGTACTTCATACTGCCAGAGCTGAAGAACAGGCACAGATGGCAGGCCTGACTCTGTATCTTACTGAACATCCCATTTAGCCCAGGATAACACACCTATGTCCAAGCAACTGCCCTCAAGAGCAGTCATATGTTAGAGTGGAGAAATACCTCTTGTGCATTTCTGATGAAGACATGGTGCCTAATCTGGCAAGGTCATAACAAAGCATGACTTCATTTTTGTCTCACTACGTGCTATAGAAATAAGCCCCTTTCAGGAACATGAAACATGAACAAAATAGATTCTGTTAATACCATTTTGAGTTATTTGCAAGAGGAAACCTGGGATTGGAGCAGCCTGTGGGATACCCAAGGCAGCAAAGAACAGAGCTGGCCAAGAGCAGTCTGTTGCCAGTAAGCAGTAGGACGCAATGGGGCATGACATATAAACTGTGTTCAGTGCACCATTTATTTACTAGATCTCCACATGTATTATTAACAATGCTTCCAGGAAGTCTCTCTCTTTTCCTCCTGCAGTTGAAGAGACCGTGAGCTTTATGCTGTAACCTGGACAAGTGGGACCTACATCAAGTGTCTGTAGTAATGCTCACTCCAAGAAATCTGTTCTACTGAGTACAATGCAAATACTGTTTAAGTAAAGCACTAGGCATTTAACAGGCTGACTCTTACGCTCTCTTCTTGCTTTTAATAGCTAGCAAGGGCCCATAAACACTGGGGAAGGGAAATGGAATTGCAAACAAATTGAAATTCATTGTCACGTAGGTATAAATTAAAAAAATAGGTCAAAGTACAGCAGCGCAGCAGCCCTCCATTACAATCTACAGATACTGTTTATGCCTCGTTAACAGTACTGTGTACAGATTATAATGGCAAGAGGACCTAAACCAGAGCTTTTCTTCTTTTCATTTCAAGGTTATGACCCTGGACTGTTCAAAAGCCACTGTCAAGGTGATATGGAGGAAAAAACCCAAGATGCACCAGCAGAGAACTAGAAGATTTCAAATGCAGCAGAGAATGGAGAGAACTTGTTTGATTTCCTGTATAAACAATTTTCTTGATTCTTGTTTTCCCTTCATAAAACAGACAAATTTCTGCCACTAATCCAACACCAGCCCATTCAATGGCTAAATTACACACAGGCTTTCCCTGTTATGCTGACTGACACAAGCATCTTTCACTGTTGGGTGCTGTGGGACAGCAGGTGACATATTCCTAAAATTAACAGAGGTTCAGGTTCATTTCCCACCACTGAAAGAATTCATGATGTTACTAGTGTCATGCCAGTCCAAACCTGACATAAATTGTATCATAATCAAAGTCTTGTTCATTAACTCGGTGAAAATCTCTCTTCTGATCTATTTGGATTTTGGTTCAGGCAAGAAGTTTATAATCCAGAAAGCTCTTTGAAGATCCATGAATTCAATAGTGCCATAGGCATAGAAACTAATTATTTAGTACTATAGTAATCTGAAAAATTATGATCTTTGATATATCATTAATAGCAGCTCCCTTGTGCTTGAATCATTAAGAAATACACACATTAATGTCAATTTTAAAAGTTCATAACAGAAGTTGTTAAACAAAAATGAATTACAGTTATAGGATACCCTTTAAAAGAGATGTAGCCATATTGAAAGAGAAAGTAACAGGAATTGTCAGAGCTCTAGAAATTATAACCGATAAGGAAAGATTGTCTAGGTAAGGGAATAATGAGAGGAAATAGGGAAACAGTTTGCAAATATGGAAGATGATGCTCCAAAGACAAAGGGTATTATCTCTCTTCCTTGTTCATGAGATTAAGACAAGAAGTAAAACACAATAAGTGAGATTCAGGTAAGACATTAAAAAAAGCCTTCTAGTGGTAGACCTCATGACTCATAGAAGTGGTTATGGAATCTCCATCATGACACTTTTTAAGAATAAGGACAAACTTGCCTCAGACAGTTGTAGTTAATACCACCGTAACAAGAGCATAGGTAATATGTCCTCTCAAGATTCCTTCTAACTCTTTCGACTGTAATTTGAAATTCAACATTTTCTATTTTAACAATAGGATTTTTTTGCTTTTATTTTTCTCTTATTTATTTTATTTGCCAAAGAAGAAAATAAAAAGCAGTTTGCCTATTGAAAGATGGATTATTTGTATCAAAATTAAACTATAGCTCCTTTGGGTCAAATTTAGAAACAAATTCCTGGTTTGGAAAAATTACTGAGTACTACGTCAGCATTCCAACTCAGTTTTATTGTGGGAATCAATCTTTTTAAAGACACCATTAAAAACAGCCATATAGTGGACAAAACAATAAGCTAGAATAATTGTTGAAATAAGATGCCATACCCAAGACACAATGGCAGAAAGGTCTCAAAATAGGATTTACCATTCTGATAGGCTTTCTTTTCAAGCGAAGGCTTCCGTCTATGTCTCTTTTTTATAGATTAAATTCATCCTTAAACTATATGTGCAGTATTTTCATCTCAGTGCATGAGAAACAGATTTGGGTTTATCATCTGTGTAAAAGGGAGTTTCGCCAGACATAGATAAGAGGATCTTTACATATCTACTTTCGATACTCTGTTTCTCCTGTACTGTAAACAGCTATCTGCTCCACGGATGAAATTTGGACGTGGGGAATAATTTGGAAAACATTCCCATAAACTGTTGCCGAAGGGTTGTTTGGTTTGGTTTGGTTTGGTTTTCCCCTTATGTCACACTTGCTTACACTGGTCATGACCAGATGAAATAGCAGTATTCAGACCCCGCATGCTCTCGACATTTTTGTCATGAACAGAAGACACAAGTTGCAAAAGAGTTGAGTTAGTATTTCTTATTGGGAGACTAGTCAGCTTTGAGTTAGGAAGCTTTGATTTAAACCCAAAGGAATAACGGAGTACAAAACAATACTACAACAATATGCTATGTGGTCCATCATAATACACAGTTCAAAAAATGGTCATACAAATGCACTGCAAACCACCTATGCGTTAAAAATAGTTAGTTCACATTAAATAATGAAAAGCTGCAAATTAGAAACATGATAGAAAAAAATCTACATTAGTTCATGAAAGATTTATTAACCCAGACACTGGCAAAAATCATAAAATGTGGTTGGGCAAGTACCACTCTTCATTTTCAGAGATTGTCTGGTGTCAAACAGATTGTGAACCTGGGTTGAAAATTCAGCCAGAGAGCATTGCAGGGATCAAACGGCATTATTATGTTTCCCCAAATGGAGGAGAAAAGGGAGGGGAAGGAATGTGGAAAAACTCTTTAAAAAAACAACCGCAAATAACAGGATACCTTAACTGCAATTCAATAAAAGTAATTTTGCAGCTAAGACAAAGTAATGACCACATTTCTGAGATTTGTAATACATAGCAGGAGCTGGGCCCAAGGGCAGTGCTTACTTATTACTGGTAGCGTGTATGCTCTTTCAATGCACATAAAATATTATAAAGCTTAATCTGACACAGTCAGCAGACAGTCTGCACATTATGTTGTTACAATGAGTCTAATTTCAAGAACAGCTCAGAGCCAGAAGTAAATAAATAAACTAAGGAAATAAATAAACTAAGGATCTAAGTAGAACAACTAACCTTTCACTGAAAAAAGAGGGGAAGAGCCAATGTGGTTGTCAACGAGACCAGCTATATTTCTGCACCATCATCTTCCTCTCTGAAGATCGTCCCATCTGGCAGAACTCAAGTGTTGAAAAACATCGACCATCAACAGCCATGGAAAGAGTAACTGAAATGCAGTGCTTTTCTGCAGAGAGCATCAGAGTGTGGGCACATAACACCTGCTGATAATTTTGGAGGGTGGGCTCCTGAGCTTTTACACGATAGGGGACAATGTGATGTTCATAAGACTATGATACTATGCAGAGCCTCCTGAAATGAGTTCCTATAGCCATCCCCAGTCACCCAGGATCTAAGAACAAGCTATTATTTCTCATTAAACATTAACAGATACCTGATCTTGATATGGTGCTTCTGTGAGATGGACTCAAAATGCACTTTGGTTTATTGTGAGCCCTTGTCCAGATATGAGACAATGGCATGGGGTAGTGAACCTGTTTTTCAAAGGGAATGAAAGTAGTTCACACTTCCACACATTACTAATTTTCTGAGCGACAGGGAGTGGAACCATCATTGCTTTTCTGGGTCCTGCTACATTAAGAAGAAGGATTCATCACTCAGTCACCCTGAAGAACTGATGGTTCATCAACCTTCCCCTGGGATTACCGGACAAAGGAATGGCATGGTTGATCACCTATTAAAAGGCTTCTAATTCTCACAGGAAAAAATATCCATCTTTCTTAAATTATGCCAGAGTCACGATTTGAGGATCTTCTAAAAATTTTGGTAATTGAGGATTTGCTTGTTATTCTGGAGGATGTCATGGCTCAACTTCCAAGCCAATTTGAAGTTTACAAAATGGTCAAGATTGGTCTAAGAAGTATACTTCATAGCTCATATCAGCATCCAAAGCCTGAATTATGAGGTCTTCTATCTTTGCCCATTACCTTGGAATCTCAGCACACATGAAACTTTTAGGATTTCTAGCCTGGCATTGATAAATTGTGACATAGTTGATATTAGGATTCAAATAAAGAATAGAGGAAGATCATGTAATTAATACCAACACCATTTTATGGAAAACAACTGGTTCACAAAGTTGAATAATAAGGATAAAAATTATTAGGAACTATCTTTAAATGTCTATAAAGCATCAGTTTTGATATCATGCAACATTTTGATTAAGAAACTAAGCTGATAGTGGAAACATCAATGCACGTCTCAAGAAGACTGGCAGATCCCTAAATATAACTTAGGTAAGGATTTATCATCACATGATTTAATTTCATGAAGAAATTCTGCAGTCATTCTTTTTTTCTTTTTATTTTGGCTTACACAATTTAACAGTTTCTCTTGTGGCCCAGATCAATCAATAAATGAATAACTTTTCAGATGAAACAAATACTAAGTACTGGAAAATAACAAAGAAGATACAGTGTGGTTCAGAGTAAGCTCCTGAGAAAGCTTTCCTGCAGAGGAAAGCATATACCTCGGAGCAGTTTTCTTCCCTGAAAGGATGGACGTGTTATTCCATGAAGAAATGACTGAAAAGAACTTAGAGGTCACAGAACACAATTCACTAAGAGTAAGTTTTAATATCATGTCATAGAAAAAAAGCCCTTTAAATTTAGGTATAGTAGAAAATACAGTGGGATGAAGAGGGAATATTATCTTTGTATTTGATGCAGGTAAAACTGATTTCAGAACATTGTGGCCAAACTTCAAGAAAACTATTAGGAAAAAAAGAATAGGATTTCAAAGAACCACAGGTATGACTTAAGACCATAAAACCATGGCTGGTAGTAGGAGACTCCAGAACTCTATTTATTGAGCTTGTTAAGAAAACGTATAGAATGATTTGATCACAGCCATTTTGCAACAACTTACCGAGCAGAAATTTTGTATGTGTTCTCCAATTTAGCAAGAAGAATTATAACTTGATACAATGGAAAGATACTGAAGTTAAACACACCCCAATTTAAAAATTAAAGCACTGATTTTGCCATGAGAATATTTAACTTTTGGAATAATTTACTAAAAATTGTCATGGGTCCTTTGTCAAGAGAAACATTAAAACAAATATTTTGTGGAAATAGCTTGTTTTGGTACAGTTTTGTTGGAACTGTCTGCTGTGGCTCAAAGAATAATTATTTTAATGAACTTTTATGTCTTTTGCAGAGAAAGTCAAAGTAGCTGATCAAGGTGATTCTTACTAATTTTGTCCAATCTAGATAAAACTGACAAACCTGTCCAGCTGACTCCTCACATGAAAAGTTACCTTCTGAATCCTTTCACACTGCACTCTTCTCACCATTTTAAGCTGCATCTCAAATGTCCAAAATAAGAAAAAATAAACCTAACATTTCACTCCTTAAGTATCCGACTTTGGTTTTGGAGAACATTTCTGAACTTAGGGCATCAGACAACCTGAATGAGTCAACTGCAATAGGGCATCCAAAAGGCATGAAGAAATATCCAGAGCCTCTTTTACTCCCCATACAAAATGTAGCCATCAAAGAAAATCCGCTGTGTTAGTGTCAGCTTTTCAGAGGAACTGAAATATATAGAACTGCAGTGACTCAGAAGACTCTGAAGTTCAATTACACCTGTTAGGTTTCCATAAGTACCTTCTCCAAAACTTAAGGTTGAATTGGCTTTCCCAGGACTAAACAGCCTAGTGAGCATGTTGCACCTTCTGCCACGTTTCACCCATTTAGAGGTTCCACAGGAGCTGAGTGCATTTTTGTTGCCTCTGGGCAGGAAGAGGGTTTTAAGTTTCTTCTTTCAGTTGTTCACTGGAAAGATTGAACCCTTCTAAACCAAAACACAGAATTTACCAAAACTAAGCTTGGTTTAGAATTACCATTTAATTATAAAGCTCTGCAAGCAAAATTTAAATCAGAGACAAAAAGTTGAGAAAAAACATGTGAAAGAGGTGAATGAAAAAGCGTCTTCCAAAACCGCCTGGGCTGGTACTAAGTGAAGTGATGGAAAGTGAATGACTGATCCAATGGAGAATTTGCTATTGACCTTAGTGACAACAAATCTTGACTTCACTGCTGTTCAACTTAACCACTGTTTAGAGAAGTACTCTACTGGGAAAAAAAAATATTCAGAGGTTACAAAGAGGCATTGATTTCTCTCAACTCATTCAATCTGACTTGGGAAAGACAAATGGCAAAGGTGTTCGATGGACAAATGTGAAAGGAGCACGTAGACTAATGCATAGAGCTACAATTGTTCCCCACACCAGGATACTCTTTTCAGATTTATTACTGGCCAAGATGAAGGATGGAAGTTGAAATTCAGAAATTACCCACCTATCAGTCATGCAGTTTTAGGACTTGGAAAAGAAAGTCACAGCAGGCAGAAGAAAATTACCTTAGGCCTTTTCAAAGCCTAAGACAGTTTTAATGGAGGTTTCAAAGTGCTCTGAAAATCCCCCCTGACCCAGCAAGCATGAATAGGTAGGGTGTTTATAGACAGTGACTGCTGGCTGGGGATAAGACAAGCAATTGTTCCTCACCTTATATTTTGCCCTCCAAAACCTGTCGTCTCACAGTACTGGAAAGCGCTGAGCTCCATTATGCCTAAATTGCTCTATATTACTACATCCTACTGCTGTTTGAGGTGGTTTGTTATAGTTACGCTCCTGCCAGGCAGGTGTAAGGAAATAAATGATACATTTTGATACAAGGCTATTTTGCTGAACCGGATAGATTAAAGAACTGGTAATAAATTCCTTTTTTTTCTCTTCTAGGCCACTGGTGCAAATCCAGTCCCGTTCAATAGTGACCAGAAGTTATTGCCACCTGACAACAGAACCGAATCCGCCTGAAATTGATTGGCAGTTCTCAGCCCAGCTCCTAATGACTTGGTCATGAAATTACCACCACTTCTGGCAGAAATTGGCCCCAATGAAGCTGTATGAGCACCAGCGCCCAAGGACAAGGGGGGTGGAACACCCCCTCTGCTTTTTATGTGCCAGGGAGACCCAGGTCACATTTTTCTTTTAGAAAGCTTTCTTCATAAAAAAAAAGTAGTTTTGTCAAGACTGAAACTTTTTTAAGAGAAAGATAAAATTCAACACAAAAATTGAACTTTTTATGGGAAGTGTCAAGCTGAAATATTTTTTGTTCTGTCTTAAAATGTTTTTCTGCTTTAGAATTTTAGTTTTAAAAAAAAAAAAAAGGAAAAGAGATGACGTTACTATGAGTGTTTAAGGTGACAGCTAGGGTGGGATTCATTTTACCTAACTTTAGACATCCATAGTGTAGGCGTCAACCTCAGAGATAGTCACCCCAGGTTTCCTTTATAGTCAATGGAGAGAAATAGGTACATTTAAGGTGTGATTCATCTGACCTATTTTAAATATCTACTTTAAGATGATTAATGGGCTTAAAATGACTGTCTCTCTCCACTGAGATGATACCACTCTCCACTGTATGAGACTACAGAGATTTACTCAAATGGAGATCTAGCAGAGACACTTACTACTGGTCAGACGAGTCCTCTCCCAGTTGTCTAATTCTTTATTGCATACCATTGATTTTCAGCTTTGCAACACTGAAAACCTTAACTAATAAGATATTTTCAGTTGAAATGAAAGGAAAACTGTATGTTGTTTCAGAATTTTCATTTGAAAAATAAACTTATTTTCCAGGCCAATTTGAAATTTTAAAGCTGAAGATATATTAAGGGACATTTTAGTAGGTAAGAATGGTGAAAAATCATAGGTTCTCTGAATCCTGTGCCTAGCATCTCATCAAATTGCTTCCACTTACAACTACTGAAGTCAACAGAAGAACCACAAAGTAGTACTGTGGGATGGAGAATTCAGCCATTTTTCTTTCTACTCAAAGCTGCCGTGAAGGAAAAGGGAGGGAAGAGGACAGCTAGGATAGCAGATAGGAGAGATGGGGACGGGTGGGACTGGTCATGGGAAGTGTGCAGTAGGTGGAGAGAGCATGAAGAAATAGATGTTTTAAAGTACGGCTGAAAGGAAAGGGCGTTTGTGACGGAGGGGAGAATGTCTGAAAGGAAGGCAGGTGTAAGAAAGGGCACAGAATGGTTAGAGAAAGAAAAGGAGATGTAGAGACATTAACATTTTGCATAAAGTTAAAAAATAGAAAATGAGGATCAGTATTTTCTCAGAGTTCTGATCATAATTTCCTACATTGCCAGGCACGCATCAGACAAAGTAAAGAAGCACTGTGGATCCTGTTCTTCCCTCTATATTTAGTGCATCCCCAACCAGCTCCAGAGCTGTTCACAGCCCTCCTTCCTCTCTCTCACCTTATACTTCCACAGATCCAAACCTTTTTGTTGCAGCCCTTTGGTTGCTTTGGACTCTGTCCAGGTTCAGCCACACAGCTGGGAATATAGCTCATTTCATTCAGCAAAGCCACGTATATTGTTAAAAACAAATTTACATTGATTGCCTCTGAGCCTAACACAAGGACTTTCTCCACCCCTCTGCCTAGCAAAGCTGTGAAAGAGATTTTTCACTTGCCAATAATCTCACAAACAAATTAGCTTGATTTTAACTCCATTACTCAGGCTAATCTCACTTGGATTTCCTAGCATTTACACAGGAAACAGTTCATTCATTATACATGCTGTGTACACTTAGCTTTTGCAATTCAAGGAATGCGTTAGGTGGTTTGTGGTGACATTTTTCTTAATAATGTGGGCAGCACTGGAATGTCTTTCTCCAACTACCATTCTCTTGGTGAATGCATATTATTTAGATTGAGAGCAAGAAACTCTCTCAGGTGGTTTGCGGGTACAAGAGAATGTATCTGCTGGAAAGGTTAGGAATAAAATTGAGCTGTGCCTTTTCCTAGCAAGGAATCCCAGACTGATAATGGGATTTCGTGCAATTACCTTTTAGCAATCCTCAATTGCCTTCCTCCCCTTCTCCCTTTTCTTTCAGTGAGGAGGAAAAATGAAAATATAGGAAGCTGTGCAGCGGTTCGAAGTCAGACCAGGAACAGGCAGGAGCTTTAGGCATGTCTTTAACACTGATTCACCCTACAGCATCACGCTAATGCATATCCTCTCTGCTTCGGTGGAACGGGTCTCCTAGGCGATGTCAAATTAACCACATTTCTGATCCTGCACTCAAAACCAGACACTGCTACCATCACATTATTACTATGCAAATCTACTCTAAAAGGCAGCCTCAGCCCAGAGTCTTAACATCTCATTGCATTAGAAATGGGCTAAACTTCCCTTTCTTACACAGTCAAACAGTTCAGTGAGTGGCAAAACAAGTGGGCTGTAGACATCCCAGACAGCCTCCTACCTCCAAGTTTTCCTCACTGACCTCCAAAGAAACTATGCGGATATGCAATATTTTGGTCGTGAGTCATTGTGTCATTTTGAGTTTTTTCACTCCTTCCCTTGCAAATGCAATTGTCTCCCAAATTCACGGGAGAGTGATATTAATATTTAAGTACAACATCCTGCGCTTTTGATGTTGTAGCTTACATGGCTTGGCAATGACTTCCTTTCCTGAAAGCAGAGGATACTCGCAGGATCTCTGGCACTGACTGCCTTTTTCTTCACTTCTGTCATTCCCACACCAGAGTTTTCAGCTCTTCACTGTCCATTCAGGAGCTGATCTTCACACTGCACAGAAGGAATAATGGGCGTGTGAAAGTTCAGCTGGGAAAGATGCATGCTTTACTCTAGCAATGAAATAAAAGCAGATCAGAGCCTTGAATTGAAAGTTGTGGTAGATAATGTGACACCGGGAAAGTCCCGGAACACAAATGACCTTTCCCATTAATCTATAAAATATTTGTAAAGTTACAATTTGTTCTCTTTGGCTGGAAAAAAGGCTTAAAAAAAAACAACTTGAGAAGAATGGTAGCAGCACAGCAAACTAAGCAAAGATAGCGTAATTATATGAGAAAGTTTTGCTAATCACTCCCTTCTGGTCTTAAGTGCCGAGAGACAATATTTTCCAGGTCTCCATGTTTTCCCAAATAAGCCATTAATAAAGTTTTATCGTTCCAGTAGAGAATCATATAACTTACAAAACCACTTAAATGTGTGTGCTGTGAGTGATGGCTATACCTATGCGATTTGCCACACAGACCTGTTGAGAAGGAAAGAAATATATTACAAAGGCTCTTTGTTCAATTTAAGAGGGAAGAGTAAAAGAATATAGGAGCAGCAAGAAGACTGTGATTGGGGCAGCTTACACAGAAGCAATTTTACTCTTTCAGCAACTCAGAAGGTGTGATGTTTTGTGCACCCGGATTCTCACGCTACACCATCAGAACCGCATGCCTACTAATTGTGCTGGTACACACCATGCTTAACCCAGCTACAGATAGTGTCCTACTACCACCATGAGGCCTTAATTTGTTGCTAGATACCAGTTCATTTCAGCAGCCCAGCTTGAGTGCTCTTCCCACCTTAGCCACTTTCATCTCTGTAGCAAGTTTTTTCTCATGAAAAGCCTTGCAGAGTCAAGGCAGTGTTCTCCTGTCTGTGAAATCTGGGCTTTTTGTGTCTGACCTTTAATTGCAAGTGGCTGCAGGGAACCCCAATAAGCACCAAGCACAGCTCTGCAGTAATGAAATGTGTCTGGATTAGTGTTCACAAACATATGACCACTACTAAAGATTTACAATCCAACATTCAGCACAGATACACCTGGATAAAATATTCTGTTCAATGAACAATACCTAATTAACACATTTTTGTGTGAAAGGGGTAGGGGAGAAGGAAACTCTTCTAGTTACTGCAGGAACAGATAAAAAGGAAAGCTCCTTTCAAAATTTCATTACATCCTTCTTTGAAAGCCTCAGTAGACAACACAGAGATTCAACCTAGATTAGGTTTAACATTTAAGGGGGTGACAGCACTATTGTCAATTAATGCTACAGAAGATAAGTGCTGAGAGCACTGTTTCTGGCCTGAGATTTCCCTGGTACCTTTGTCTTGATCTGCCTCTGTTGACTTAGTTGAAAATTCAGATAAACTAAGAAATCAGCATTAAAAAAAAAAAAAAAAAAAAGCCAGTAACAGATAGGCATCTGGTTTGAGCCAAAGCCTGCTCAAATGCAGGTTGAGATTTGTTCAGGCCTTTACTACAGCCCAGTACCCTTACCCTGAGTTTGTTCATTGTTATATAAAGCAATTTCTTTAAAGAGACAGCTTAGGTGGGAGTAAATGCAGGTGTTTCCCCCACAGACGTTAATGCACAAGCTAGCCAGGTATACTCTTCTTGAAAGAAGCCTGGTGCGCTTGCCTTGAATTCCCTCCTGAGCTGTTTGTCTAAATTGGGTCAGATTAACCACATAGAGTAACTAGCTCACAAGTGGACATCTGTCTTTCAGATATCTAAATATAGAGAAATCCAGCACAGGGCATTTGATCCAGAGTCCAGTGAGGGTAGATTTACAATAGCTTATAATAACATACTTGTATAAAATTACTTCCATTGTCCTTAGTAACAGTAGCCACAAATATAAGTCAGCACGAGTTATAACACAGCCTTTAAGCAGAAGCCCCCAAACCGTTCCTATGCTGCCTGTTGACACATGTTATAGCCCATATTGCTATATCTTTACAGATATCGTTACCCGTGTTTGCTAGACCCCACCAGCGCAGATATGATACCAGGTTCATACTAACATCTTTTTGCTGGTCAGATCTCTCTCCCGTGTTGTTTGCAGAGGAAAACAAGGATCTTTTTCTTCAAAACACTGAGGGTGTCTAGCACTCTGGTTTAGCTGGTATAGGTGGCAGTGACTCATTTTGCGTGAAAATACAAAACCCAAGATAACCAGGAAACCTTGTTACTCCTGTCTCTGCAATTAGGCTTTAAAAGCCATTAGAGTGATCCTGTCTCTCTATCAGCCACCATGGATCCTGGACACTTCCCAAAACAGTGGGCATCACCCTCATTCCTGGGAAACTATTGTGGTTCCGAACCTGCAATCTCAGCTGGCAGGAACAACTAAGCAAAACAAAAGCATCCTACAGAATTAATTAGGTGTTTGGAATGCAGTTTGCACCTGAGAATCAAATGAAGGATCTGCTCATAGGTCATTGGTCAAAACCACTGATCACTCTGAACCTAAACCATTTCCCTCTCCTGGAATCAGAACTGCCTAAATGTATGCGACATTGCCTATAGTTAGTACCAATCACTTCTCCTCCAGCCGTGGTGATAAAAGTAAGAGTGTGGGATACTAAATGGACCTGGTGAGTTATCTGATGGGTCTAGAAACTGGAACAGGATCTTAGTTATGTTGTTCTTTATACAGCTACATATGTTTCATTCCTATAAATCCTTCTTTATTTCTCTCTTCTTTCACTCATTTTCTACACACCTTTTTTTTTCTTGAAGACACACAGATTTGCTTGAATGCAATTGTTCTCTGCAAAACATTCTATCATAAGAAACATTTTGAAACAAAAGAAAATGGAAATGTTCATTTTGTGTGAATTGCAATTTTACTTCCAAAGGTCATTCATTCATTTACAAATCCATTCTAACCACCCAGCTAATTTCAGTTTCTTTCACACTCATGCCAAATCAAACTATTACCCAGGGTTAAACAAAATTACTTCATTGTGATTTTTTTTTAATGAAAAAAAATCCCAATACAATTCTTCTGAGCTTCTGGTGTCACCCTCCTGCTCAGCCTCACCATAAACAGGAGCTGAGTGCCTTCTAAGCCAACACGTCCGTTACCTTTTCTTTGTGTGCATCACACCATGTCTGTGCACTGCCTTTTGGTACTCACAACCACAAAGTGATCATATGCATTCATGAGAAATTATACCTCACGCTAGCTGAGGCTCTGTAACAGGGAGACCGGTGTTGTGCCAGCAAGAGGGGCAGCACACCTCAGTGGGGAGAGCACTACAATTCGGAAGGCCTGAGTTCTGCCACCAACTCTTTATGCAGTTTTAGGTACAGCACGTACCAGCTTCCACATCAGTGAATTGGAATGGCTGGTACTTTATTTCCTTCTTAGAACATTTTGTGATCTTACAATTCAAAGTGCTAAACACAGCGAAAAAAGGTAATCCTACTAGCAATGATAATGTTTTTGTACTACCGTGACTTTTATTGTTCTATTTCTTTCTTTAACTGGTTAAAAACTACATACAGATACTGGCTCAGGACATTTCAGACAATCAGGACGATCATCCGTAAAAGAAATACTGGTATAGACTTAAAATAAAGATAATATCAATAGACTATGAAGGCTAGATAATATTGGAAATTAGGTAGTATGTTAAATTCTAAGAATCCATAAAATGAATATTCCTGAGCTTGAAAGATGGCCGATAGAAAAGTGTCCTAAAGGTCAAAATTGGGACCAGTGTTTTTTAATGCATTATTAGGCCAGCAAAAAAAGACAGCAAGTTATTGAAAACTGATAGAAAGTTAAGTTATTTCAGCTAATAATAGCCTGCAGAGGATTGCGAAATTCCCCAACTGTACTTAAAGTCATTGGAGATCTGGGCAGCATGATGGCAGATTAAATTAATCTTGGATAAGCAGGAAATATTTTACATTGACACAATATGAAAATCAAAGTCACTGATGGTCTCTAAGCCCAGCAGCCAGCTGCTCTAGTGGAGAAAAGGATGGAGGAGCCAGAACAAGCAGTTCAGAAGCTATATGACGAGCACAGTTAAAGTTGCTTAGGTTAGACATAGCACAAGGCGGATGTCTCCTGTGAACTTGAGTACAAACAGGATGCTCAGTGTCTGAAACCAGACAGAGAGAATAATGAAGAACATTTTATTTCATGTGTTTTGTACAGTATAATACACAGCTCACTCAAGCATTACAACGAAACTGATTGTTCACCTTTAAGAAATATAGAACAGGAATGATACTTAAAGTAGAGGGAGGGATTAGGGGCCTGGCTGGATTCATAGGTAATGAAGATTATTTATGCTGGAAGGGAGCTGCTTGACATATGTGTAGGGAGACTTAGAAGGAACATTTCACATTTTGAAGGATTCAATGAAAAATAAATTTCTTTGTCCTTAACATGAACAGTTGAGGGGCCAAAATAAAGAGAAATGGAGAAAAATATGAAGAGAAGCAAACACAAAGCTTGCAGTGCAGGGAAGAACTGTGGAAATGCCACTGAAGCTAAGGCAATTAATGTGATTTCTTTCAAATAGGGACCAGACAAGTTGTTAACCAATAACTACCGTTGTGATTAGGTAGTAAAAGTAATTGAATCCTACATTTCGCAATGTCAGCTAAACCAACCAATTTACCATTTGGTGAGCACCAATATTTAGTGGGTACTTTGTGTGCATTCTGATTTTATTCCCTCCCATAGGCTTTGTAAACTCTGTTCTCAACAAGTTTGACTGATTCACTTTAAAAAAAAAAACCAGCAAAAAACTTCCTTGCTTGCCCTGTCTGTGCCGATGGAAGCCAGAGATGTCTCATCTACAAATGGTCTCTGATACCCAGCCTACGTATTGCTTTCCACAGTAGCTGCCTGTCATCCTCCACTCAACTCTTCCGTTACCTCCTTCTAGAGGGCTTGCTTCTTCTTTGACTCAGTCGGAGTGCTATTTTATTCCACAGGTTGCTCGCTGAAATCAATGGCACTCAGCACAGAAAATTATTCTTTAACATAAATAGGAGAGGCAGGAGTGAATATGAAAAGATTATCATGGCGTTTTGCCTAAAGAGGACAAAAAAAAAATTGCTCTGGTACAAAACCATGCTAAAATCTGTCCACATCGCAGAATTTGCCTCACTGTTCCTTTTGTCTTTAGGACATTTACAGTTAAATCATTCATAAGAAGGACATGGACCTGCTGGAGCGTGTCCAGAGGAGGGCCACGAGGATGATCCAAGGGCTGGAACTCCTATGAGGAGAGGCTGAAAGAGTTGGGACTGTTCAGCCTGGAGAAGAGAAGGCTCCGGGGAGATCTTATTGCGGCCTTCCAGTACCTAAAGGGGGCCTACAGGAGAGCTGGGGAAGGACTTTTTACTAGGGCATGTAGTGATAGGACGAGGGGGAATGGCTTCAAACTGGAAGAGGGCAAGTTTAGATTGAACATTAGGAAGAAGTTTTTCACTTTGAGGGTGGTGAGGCACTGGAACAGGTTGCCCAGAGAGGTTGTTGAGTCCCCATCTCTGGAGGTGTTCAAGGCCAGGCTGGACGTGGTCTTGGGCAACCTGGTCTAGTGGGAGGTGTCCCTGCCTATGGCAGGGGGGTTGGAACTCGATGATCTTCAAGGTCCTTTCCAACCTAAACCATTCTATGATTCTATGATTCTATGATTCCTGTACTCATGTGGGAGATCTGTAAAATAAAGTCAGCATTGGGCTCCAGGATTCCTGCTCAGGAGAGCATACACACCTAAAAGAGAAACCTAGCAGAGTTTAAGCTTCAATACTTTTTCTGAATGGAGAAAGCCTGTTGAATCACAGCTTTGTATTAAGCATTTAACCTATTGGCTACCAGTTTGTTATAAAACGTATTCAGATACACGCTGGTAGGACAAGCTCCTTGAATCATCTAAGGAAAAGCTGCAATGACATTCTCTATTATTCTTCACAATAGGAGTTTCTCTTGTCTCGTTTTGCTTTATTTAATTCTTCAAATCAGAAAGAGAAGGAAAAAGAAGATAAATTACTTTTTTTTCCTCAGGTTGACTGCGCTTCGGAGAATGTCAGGTCTGGTCTCTCTTGCTTTCCTTAGGATTGCCCAGATGGCTCCTTTGAAATGGATGTGTCTAATTTTAGAGCAAGTAAAGGAATTAAAAAATAGAGAGTCTAAAGCAAGGTGACTTTTTCCTGCAAGCTTTGATGTGTTAAAATTCTATGGCAACATTTTTCTCTCTCCCTTTTCTTGACTCTCTGTCACTCTGTTTTTTCCCCCTACAGAGATGCACGTGTGTTAACTTAAAATTAATGAAACACAGAGATGTATCTGATGAACAGAGACTGCTCTGTGGTTGGTTCAGCTCTTAGCATGTAAAGAACACATTTGCTTTATCGGTTTTCTGTCGCCAACCTAAGAAAAAGGTATGTTAAAACCACTGTAATATCATATTACACCGGAGTAATGGGGCAACACGGGGCATGAATTTCAGGCTACCAAGGGGACTGCCCGTGGAAGTGAAAGAATGAAATACATAGTGGTTTTTTTCTCCTGTCCTTAGAGCTGGCTGCATTTTGTTTGTTTGTTTGTTTATTTGCTTGTTTTTTAGTTTAGTTGTGTTCTTGCTATACATATGCTCATGGATAAACACTGAAGCTTATGATGTATCCAAATGATCTGCCAGTTGACTTCGGACACAGGTAACTTTCCCAAATTCTTACTTCGTAATTTTCCAAATAAATGGTATATTCCGTTTTGGAATGAATTAAAAATTTTGTCCAAGCTGAAACTGAGACAGATGGACAAGCAGATACGTTGACAGGTAGATAACTGGAGCTTTACAAGTAGGATGAAAATTATTAATTTATTCTCATTGAATATGTAAGTATCTCAAAACTGAAATTAATCATTGTAATTTTGCTGCGTAACAGCTTTCTTCTGTTTAACACAACACAAAGTGGTGTACACAAAGAAAATAATGAAGTATTTTAAAAGTAAAAAGCTGCATAATTAGAGCTAAAGAGCTGAAACTACTGCAGACAAAGGATACAGATTCCAAGTGGGTTTGAGATGAATCTTTAACATCTTTGACCTTCTTAGCTTACTGCAGAATAGCTGGCAAAGTTGCTTTGCAATTGCATGCACAGTGCTTTAGATAATTTATTGTTCAGTTTGCACAGTCCTTTGTAATAAAAAATTCACTATTCAAAAGCAGGGTCTATTGTGTTGGATAGGTAAAAGCTTAAGAGAAAAATGGGAGATTACACACATGACAGGAAAGTAAACCACTTTTGCATTTGTCTGTCATGTCTGTCACCCGAAGAATAAGATCTTCACAACAAAATCTTCTAAGGTTTTCTAAATTTTTACAGTGCGAAATACTTAGCAGAGTTATTAAAGCAATAAATAAAACAATTACTTTATAGCAAAAAAATACTTAAATTGTATCTGTTTCTATAAACCTGGCTCATTTGGGAGCTCAATGAAGTTCAACAGGCAAATAAAAGGAGCTCAGGCAGTGTCTCATATTACTGAGTTGAGTTTGTGCTATTAATTGAAATAAAACTTAGTACCACCTAAAGTTTCTCTGTTCTATCTTCAGTACCCTGGCAAATTAATTTTCTGCTGTCCTTTTCATTCAAAGGTACGTCACAACAGATGATCATTTTTCTCTATGTTACTTTGAAAGATAACACACAAGAGGTCTGGTGGAGGATACTGCTGGAACTGACTCTTATTGGCTCTGGTCTTACGGGTGTAAAAGGGCAGCTGAAGCCTGGACTTAAGGTCAACTTGACCACCACTTTGTCATTGCCTTCAGGAAGATAATTACCTTGCATTCCCATGTTCTTTCTGACCTGGGGATGGAAACAAGGGTCCGTGTTTTTCTTTAGATACTGTAGTAAAGTTTGTTATAGCGGGTCTTTGAAGTCCTGATGATGCATATTTTAAAATGCTTTTGACAAAAGTGTACCTCGGCACCATTTATCTGCAGAGTATTTTCCTTATATTGTGTTGAATGGATGATTCTTTTTGAGTAAGAAGAGGGAGACAGTAACGTACACTTCGCTGTTAACAACCGTGACATTGGACAGGTAGAGCAAGTAAAGGTCCAGCTCCCAGGACTCTGATTTCAGTGGAAAAGACAAAACCTTTGCTTCTACTAGTTTCATTAGTGAATTTAGTAAATGCTGTCTTTGTCTTATTGTCTCTATATAAAAGACATGCATCTTGGAATAAATATTTACATAGAAATATCATGTACTTATGCTTCTATACAACAAGCTATTTTCAATAAACTGAAGCTGTGATGACACTTGGCAGTATTAATATGCATAACATTACAGTGAGGCCCCCTTACAAGAATGACCTGTATTATGCATCGGTAATTCAATGTCCCAAGTTTTTTCATGTACTCTTGAGGATAATTGTAGCTGCAATACAACTGATGTTAAATACTGTGAGTATAGAATTTTTGTTTTCCATTTTTTGCCTGGTTTTCTTGATGAAAGAGTCTTTTCATTTCAGATGCTAGCTATGACTGTCCCAGACCTTCCCAGTGTACACCTATTGCAAACTGAATTTTCCCATCCCAGCTCTTACATTTAAAAGGCGCAGAAAATAACCCGAAGAAAGCTTCCTGATGGGGAATGTGGTGGAAAAATATCAATAGATAGTGATTGTCACAGCAGGTGATATTAAAGAACGCAAAAGCTAGCACAAAAGAGCCCAGGAGCCGAGCTGAGATGCAACAGTGTTTTGAGGAATGGAGCCAGATCCATACCCATCCAGAGAAACCAAGGCTCTGGATTCAGCCAGCATGCTTGTAAGTACCAAATCAAGAGACAGATTCCCCAGGCTCTCAGGAGTCCTCAGTTTCTATTTTTATGTTGAGGAACAGCTTTTCCAAGGAGCAGGGGAGCATAGTTAGTGCCTATGTTAGTGCCTTTGGCACCTGGATGGAAGTGCAGCTGGGCGAATGACTGCTCTCACCTCGGCTCTCTCCCACCTGCACAGCCTACAGCCCTGAGGTAGTCACTCACCCGCACGTACACCGGGGACATCTTGAAGCCTGCAGACCCAACAGGCCCTCAGAGCTTCCTACAATCCAGCTGCCAAAGACATCTGCAGAGCCCGTTCAGAAAGTCTGGTCCTTCTGTTCTTACCAATATGCTATGGCTGTGCTACAAGAAGGTATTCCTTCGTCAAAGTATTTTCTTCTTATACTAAACGCTATTCTTGAGTTATTTTTCTACTGATAATGCATGTGTTTCAACATGGAACTAAACAGCTTTGGAAGAACAGATTTTACTGACACAGCTCAGACTTTGGACAGTACACATTATTTGATGGCAGCTCTTCATCTGTTTGCCTTTCTATAAGAACAGATAGACTTGCATACCTCTTTCAATTAGGGACAGTGTTCTGCTCCCATTTAGGCCAGTAAAATCCACCAAAACTCAGTGGAACAGCACTGGCAAAAGACCTTGGACTTAGGCGATTTACTTTTACGAAGAAGAACCTGATGAAAGAGAGAATACAGAAAATACAGTCCACAAGGGTTAAGAATAACAGCACTGCAGTGTCACACATCAGTGATACTTGTAGGTTACACATCAGTCTTGCAGGTTGCGGACTGGTGGCAGCCTGTGAGACATGGACATTGGAAAGTGGTCCCTGAGAAGGCAGCAGAGGAAAAATTAAAAAACAAAGGTGCTCTCGCCCACAGTCACTCAAGCAAGGAAACAAACATAATGTAAGGAAGTAAAATGAATAAAAGAACAAATGTTATCCTAGTTCGTATTCATTTGTAAATGAAAAAGATGGTGCACTGGTCTTCCCCAGACAGTGTAAGTGCCCATGGAATTTTTTTTGAAGGCTAAATGGTGTTTTAACTAAAGAAAGTGATAAATATTATTCTGCAACACATTGCGAAGAATCAGCTGCACCTATGTTATGATTAAGTCCATGATTATTACAGTTCAGGACTAAGACGTATAGCAATGGCTGATGCAGAAAAAGTGTAGAGAGACACGGAAGATATGTTAACAGAACCAGGCTCCAACCTGTTTGTCATGGGAAATTCTGCTTTAGAAACCAGGTATGAGATTTGCTGCCAACATTATTCCCACTGCTTCATTGAAAGACATGGAATTACACTGATTTACCTGTAGTGGTCTTGCCTCTTACTGCGGAAGTGACTACTGTGCTTTGGTTTGCAAGAATATGAAATAGTTCCATTCAAAAAGTGCAGTTTTAGTCAGTTTTCAATGAAACATTTTTCATAGGGAAATACTAATTCTTGTTTGCCAGAAAAGGTCCATTCTGAAGATTTCAAAATTTTAAAACGGGTAGTCAAAACAAACTTGTCAAATTATGTGAGATTTTGTGAATTACATAGCTGAATATTCCTTTTTCTTTTAACATTTAAATGAATTCATTGTGACAATGAGGGGAAAAAACCAAGAGTTTGTCCTGATTTTTATTTCACAGACATATGTTGTGTTTATCATAATTCAGGACAGCAAAAAATTTAAAACATCTTGAAAATTGCCTTGGAACAGAGAAAATAGCTATAACCAGATGCCTCTGAGCTCAAATTTATCCGCTGTCTCCCACATCGCAAGCACACTATCTCCTACTCTTACATTGCCACATGAGGTTATTAACCATAGAGGAAATCATTGTAGCAGGCCCTCCATTTTCTATCACTCCGTTAATTGCTCCAAGTCAGCAGCTTAACGGTTAAGAAAGAAACTTTATCAGGGACTTTGTCAAAGGAGTTTTCTGAGAACTGTTAATTTAAAGCATGCTATTTAAAGAAAAAGTCTGCTCATCAGGGGATAATCTCAGAAATCTGTGGGTTTGCAAAGTGGCAGGTACCCAGCTCTCCCTTGGCTGAAAACAGCAGAGAATTACTTTCATATCTACCTCCCACGTACAGGAGCTTTTGCCTGGGTTTTTCTGCTCAGTTCCCCATGACAAGGCATTTCAGGCCGCGCATTTGAACTTTGTTGGAAGTTTCTTTATACATTTAAAATGAGGGATGCGGAGCCTTTCAGTAGCTACCGAGGCTAGGGCTTTCAGTAGAACTGAGACGTGGGTACGTGTTGTCAAATATGATGAGGGATTGTTCTGGGGGCTTGTGCTCGCTATTTCCAGGCTCAAATGTTCGTGTTTCCCATAAGCACAACCATGCCATCCCTTCAGTCATTCCTGTTGTCCTTCTTTGAACGTTTCCTGGCTTTGCTAAATACCGTTTCCAGCCGAGAGGACCAGAAGTGAACAGCTTTTCAAGATGTGGGAATACAAGGGATTTAAGCTTCTAAATTATTTTATAATCCAGTAAATAAGTAGTAAAGTAGATTAACGGTGATGTGTGAGCCAACGAGGATCAGCATGGCTGTGACCACCGATCTGTGGCTGACGCACCAAAATTTATTAATGTCCTCAAATGGGTGTCCTTGTCTGGTTCAGGTGGCTCTTGGTGAGCCAAAAAACTGCAGATTAATTATGTCCATTACTTGCGCTCTCAGGCCTGCAGGTTACCCCCGATTAATTTTACCTTTGGTATTTAGTACAAATCTCTGCTCTGGGCAAGTACCTGGAAAGGGCATAGTGTTTACTATACAAACATTTAACTAGGCATTTTTTAGGCATTCAAAAACATAAAACTTGTGTTTGCATTACATTAACATAATCATCTTGTCTAGTGACATGAGTACACTTAATTACTTATCTCTCTATCTCCTCTGCTTTTACGCAGATGTAAACTGAAGGTACGATTCTGCTGTTATTAATGCCAGATCTCTGCACTTCTGGATCCCAAAACGTACCGGTAGAGGCAGTTCAAGCAGGGGCACGTTTTCAGGCTTTGCATGGGCACTGCCAGATCAGCCAGACTATACAAGAGGACCTTATCTCTTCATGTGTCACCTGCAGCTGCCTCCTATTTCAGATTGCCATCCAGTTTCCCAGCTGGCTGCCCGGGGAGCCGCGCTCTTTCACGTGGGGTGTTTTGAACAGCTCCCCCAGGGAGGAGAGATGAAGGGGAGGAGAGACGACCCTGTTCCCAAGGCTAAGCAGAAACCCAGGAAACTTCCTCCGAAAAGCAGTTGTGCTTCACACTTCTGTCACCATTTGCACCTCAGCCTTGTCCTTTTTATTTCCACAAAGGGCGATCCTTGAAGCAGAAGCAGCAGACACATGGACCTGGGCTTGTTCAAGCCCTACAAAGCTGCACGGAGATTACCTGCATGGAGAATAAGCTTTCTTATTCTCTGTGAACCACGCTCGGCTGGAAGCGGTACATATGAAGATGCAAGACTGACCCGTGTCTGTCTCTTTATTTCTTCTTGCTCAGCGTGACCAGCAGTAGCTTGCTTTTCCACCCCAGGATGGAGCGGTTGCTGGGACTGTTCTCCTCTGCCTTGCTGAGAGCTTAATACTCCTGTTCGCACCTTCTTAGCTGCTTGCACTGTGAGAGGAAAAATTATGAAGGATGTTAGCGGGAATTCTGATGAGGTGGTACCGTGCAGTCACCCGTACCTTTGAGAAGTGTTCAGGATGAGCTCAGCTGAGGATGAGGACAGCGTGACTTTGTGGTCTGTCTGTCTCAGGCTTCATCTGCAATGGCCCTGTCTTTGTTGATTGAAAATTATTCCAGATCTGCATGATGTTAGGGCGAGGTTGGCAGCCCACAGGAAAAGCAGTTCATGCAATGGTTATGTTTGCCGGCGTTGTATTTCTCCCTCAGCAAGCTTAGCTGGAATCTCTGCCTCCGAAAGCAGCAACAGACAGATCCGATCACCGAATTGAGGACAGATGAATAATAACTAATAATAAGCTCTGCAACGCAGCAAGAGGCCTGAAAGTGGAAACCTCTACATCAGTGGAGCTGGAATGGAAAATTTCGTTAATGAAAAATTGGTTTGGAATGTATGCTTGTCTGTGCGAGCAGCTGGGCTCGCTGGAAGCGCGGGGGATGCAGCCACTTTATTAGTTAGACCTTTTCCTCTCCCCCCTTGTTTTAATTAAATGAAGACATTTGATACGAAAACCTTTTAACACCTCTCCCAATCACCCGTAGGTACCGGCAGAACGCTCATCCTGTGCTTAGTCTTGCTGGCAGTCACTCAAGGGCTGGTTTTTGCTGCAGTCAGCAGCAACGTGTGTCATGAATTCAGGCAGACTTCTGTTCTGATGGCTGTATTCACAGGCACCAGAAACTGCACAGAAATCAGAGGGCATTGTAATAAATTTGCTTCTTCCTGCCCCGCTTCTGCTCTCAGAGCCTGTGAATTCATTGGAGTAAGTCGACAAGGTATAAAATACTCGAAGACAAAGAACTCAGAATATACATCTATATGTGTTCTTGCATATATGTGTATAGGCACATGTATATACATGCATTGTAAACAAACACATGCATAATATACAAAAAATGTGTGTACACAGAGAGGATTTCTGCTGGTGTCTACCTTCAAATACCTGTTCAACACACATGTCTTCTGCAAGTTTTTGAAGTGTTGACCCAATAGGGTTCTTGTACTTTTGGTTCATTCCAATACAGTATGTGTCATTTTTGTTTGGTAGTAAATTTGAGGAAGACTTATGAGCTTGGCTGCTTTTTACTTCTACACAGTAAATTAACTGCTAGGTCTTCAATGCAGTTCTTTTGCTTTTACTGTACTTAGTTACAGACTGGAGTCCGAGCAATTGGCCCAATTGTCTCTAGAACACAGAACTGGCATGTAGTGATTGTGTTCTTTTCAGTTTTTAAGTGTTTGTATGACATCCTAGCTCTGCCAGAAAATCTAATAGGAAATAATAGGCCCAACCAAGCTCTGTGTAGCTCCACTGAATTTAAATTGAGCTTCCTCAAGGAAAAATTAGGTTTTTAATTATGGTTATTACTCTGTCTTATTATTTTCTCTTCATAATATCATGGTGATTTTAAAACATAATCAATAGACACTTGTCTGGAATCCTACTGAGTACAACACAAGCACAAGAGGGATAGGAATTCCATTTGTACAGCAAACGTACAGCTTAGCAGAGCACATAAATCCACATAAAACCCAAAACATACCTTTATATTCTGTTGCTGCCTTTGGGACTTAACGGGTATGTCTGGGTCCTTTGCCTAGTCAAGTCCTGATGGCACTGTCAGCACAGTCAGTGACAATGAGGTATGGAAACATCCCCCGATACACCTATGAGAGCTTCTGGTTTCTACTGTAACCCAGAAGAAGCACAACTGCTATAAGAAGGATTCTACCGTGATATTTAGTTTACCCAGAAACTGTGCAGGAACATTTAGTCCATCTTTTTCAAATGTGACATTTTCAGATAAGCATTATGTACCTGGTGCTCATCCAATGTACAGCAAAACACCTTAAAAAGAGGAAAGTGAAACAATAACATGACAGTCATATTCTAGGCAAGTAATTGGGAACTCCACATAAAAATTTCTATCAGCATTATTTTATGCCAGTTTTATGAAAGTGTGGATTCAGACCTCACAAATGTGGGATGTGATAATTCTATTCTCATCCATGTGCCTATTTATATGATACTGGCATTAAATCATACTAAGTTATAAAGCACCATTCATTCACGTTCTGAATTTGTCCAGCCCCATCTGTGTCACTGGCATGATTCGTTACTTCTTCTGGACCAGAGCTTGGCAGAGGGATGTACCTGTTTTTCATACAACAAATTCCATTTTGAAGCCACTTTTGTACCAGCTGGGAGTATTTTTTTGTTATTACAATTTTATATAGATAATGAAACAGTTGAGGAAGTAGGCCATAGAAAGTTGGGTGGTTGTCTAACTGTCACAGTTCATAGGCTGTCTAGTAGAACCACGAGCAAGTGTTTTTTGTGAAAGTACTTCCTCAATCCTGTTCCACAGGCCGGTGATTGCATGTGAGAATTATTGAATTTAATTGCTTGGATGCTTGGCACATTAAGAAAAAATCCTTTTCTTCATTCTGGTTTCATATGCTGGTAGTGGGGTTCGTAGCAGTGAAAAGATTCAGAAATTCAGGAGCTTGTAGTGCAACTTTAATAATGTGTTTGTAGGTTACCTGTGAATAATGTGAAATCTGAAACTATTTCACCACTGATTAACAAATTAAAAATGGGAGTGTGGGCTAAATGCATCAGATGAAGTATTCATAATACATAATTCAAGTATTGGAAAGGCAATATTCCCATCAGTTTCAAAGGATCGGTCGTACGTGTTTTGGTTTGCCTTCATCTCTATTTTTTTTTTTCTCTTTGCCTTTTCTTTTTACATAACCCTGCTCTCATCACTGGATACATAACAGCTTTCAGCTCTGAAGAAATAACAGTCACCCTCACCCTACATATCAACAACCTTTGGTCAACAGATTGATTTAACATTTCATGCTATCCATATTCTTAATTTATGACTGTGGGGAAACTGAGACAGAATCCCTTCAAAATCCTCTGATGCAGTTTCTATATAAAGAATCTTTTTTTTTCACTAGCACTTCTCTTCTTCAGTGGGAAAATAATCATCATATTTTTCGGGCACTGATACATACAATCCCCATGATCTCAGTGGGGCCTTTCATATTCTTTCTCACAGCGTTAAGAGAAATGACTGCAAGAGTCCATTTGACAGCTCCATTACGTTTAGATCACTATGAGCCAGTCTTCCAGTTTTCAAACATGCTAGAAACAAACATGAATATCCTGTTATTACTATGCATGGGGAGAGCACCGAAAAAAATGGTGGTGTGGGTTAGCAAGGCTGTGCGCATGGAAAAACACTCCTTTATGCTTCAAATGTAAGCATGCGGATCACTCCTCATTTCTTACTTACAGTGATTTTTCCAATCATTGCCATAATTAGGAAGATGAGAAGAACTACATCAGATCCAAATCTTCTACCTAACAGAGGAGTCTGTGGAAGCTATAGAAGCAGCTCGCTGCAAGCGGATTTGGAAGCAGTCTTCTGTTATGCTTCAGCCTGCTCTCTAATGGTTACAAATAGGCTTAAAGTTCAATGTCCTTTTCAAAATGTGTTAGCGCTCACTGGTACAGCTGTGGCTGCGATTCAAGGTATTATTTGCAAACTTGTATTATAGCCATGCTTCACCATATCCTGATACAATATGAAATTTAGCTGGGAAATATTTCCAAGGTAACAAGGTCATTTTCCTAAAATCAACCACTTTCAAGACTGCCTTTTAATTTTCAAGGACTTCTTCCCATAATTAAATAGACAGTTTTTTCAGTGCATCATTTCCCTTGCCTTTCTCCTCAGCACTCAAAGGAAAAATCAAAGAATAAATGTTTGATGTATGAATGTCCATCTTCAGTGAACAGAATGAAAACTACTTTGATTTTTGTGAGAACTTATGACTCATGGCCCTGGTGTGCTCAGCTGGAGATATAGGGAGAAAGGAAAACATTGTTCACTGCTTCTCCCTGATTTTTCAAGCAAACACTCTCTATGGATCTGGGAGGTTCTCCCCAGGCAGCAAACCTCCAGAAATGTTCAGCCCCTGTCCATGTATTTGTCTGGTGGGGATGGTTCCCCAAACAGCTCAAAATTTCTTGTTTGCACTTCTACCAGTGGCTAGTCTAGTGAACTTTTTCAGATATTCTATATTACTGTATTTTAGTGCCTTGTACAAATAGGAAGAGCAAGTGAATTTCGATCAGACATACAGAGATTACAGCAGTGACTGTCATTGCTCTTTCTTTATCATTGACGTGTTTCTACCACTGACATAGGAAATGTAGTGGGGATGATCATCACGTAGAAGCTGGGTCTCAGACCACTCGTGTTTGGGGCCCATTAGAGCACCAAACTGCAAGATCCCAAAGTTAGGAGCAGAGGCTGAAGATCCAGGGTCCCAGCAATGCCCAGGATTTTGGTAGAGCCCCAATTAGCAGTGTTCATGTGGCACATCTCTTGACCCATAACAAGGCTGATGCACACAGCCCAGTGAAAGACAACTTGGCCTCTCCACATCTGGATCTGTGGCTCACTCACACAGGCTGACGGTGCGGAGAGACCGAGCGTGAGCCTCAGCAGCCAGGAATCACCACAGGAGCAGAACAGCCGACGCTCTGAGCTACCCGACTCCACATCTTGGGAACTGCCAGCATTCCTCACCTGAAACACGGATGCTCATTACAGCAGGAGCCTGCCACATGTGTCCCTGCCTGGGCTCCTTGGCAGTTCTGCAATGACAGCAGACAGCTGGGCTGTATAATTGGCCCCAGGAGAAGGTTAATCCTCTCTGTTCAAACAGCTGGATGCGCGGTACCGACGCCGTGCGCAGAACAAAGAGGAAAAAGAGCAAAGGGTTTAATCTGCTCTGACACAGCAGCGTCCTTTTATGTTCAGAAGGCAACTTGTTGATGAAGAGAAGTACTGCAGAGTGACAACTTCTCACTCCCTTCATTTTACCTATAATTTATGAATAATGTGTGATTTCGAGACATTAAAGAACAGTACTGCTAATCCAAGGAAGGCACACTTTTTTCCACAGAGTGCTGCCTGACCTCTTGTGCTAAATACTAGTAACTGAACACATATCTAATACCCCATATGGGATTTTAGAAGCTTAATACTTCTACCACCAGCAATATACATCAAATAATGCCTGCATATACTAAGGTAACCCAAATTCTTCCTCCAGGGTAAACTCTGTTAGCTAAAGAAGACCACTTCTATCTTCTTTCCTCCAGTACACAGGATGGCAAATCTATACCAGTTCATTACAAAAAGAAGAGTCACTTTCTTCTGAAGTATCACAGATGTGCAACAGAGAGAAAGTACTGATCATGACAGACCATTGGTGCCTAACAGGGAATGAAACAAAACATGGGCTTAATTGTAAAGGCTTGGGAGCCAACGGATTTGGCATTCCTACTGAGATGTATCAGTTCTCACTCAACCTTTCATTTTCTGTGACTGTAAAAGGGATTTTTGCTATCGACTTCCATGGCAACAGAACCAGGCTGCTGATGTCTTTTGACTCAGTTTCCCAGGCAATAAAATGGAAAGGCCCGTACCACTTTCACGGGCGTATAAACACGCTAATGCTGGCCCTGCACGCTGAGATCCGCGTATCCGATTCCAGAGTGTTATTGAAACTGATTGATGCAGCTCATTACTGGGCTGTAGGCCAGACCAGCTTTTAAGTCCTTTCTGTGGCAGCAAATTTTGGCTGTATAATAAACACAGCCATGCTTATAAGCAGATCTGTCATAAACGCAACACATCTGTGATCACAAAAGCATAAGTTTATAGAGCAAAGCAGAAGGAGCGGTGAGGGGGAGGGACAGGACCCTTGTCGCTGTTGGTGGTAAGGCCTGCTCAGTAGGGCACATGTCCTTGTCCCATCTGAGGACAGACCTCTGCATCTCTCTCCTCGCTATCAGACTGCTGCTGTGTCTATTCCTGAAACATCTAAACAGCACGTCTGCATGAGGGTGCACACTTATCCATGGGTGGATTGCAAAGGGGCTTGAGGGGAACACAAACCCTCAGATCACATTATGATACAAATTCTCCATATGTGCTTTAGCTAATGATCATTTCTTCTTTGTTGGGGTTATTTACATATTCCACTCAGTTAAGAGAAAAAATGGAAACCACAAATCTTTTCAAAATTTAAATAAGCTTGAAATAAACAAGGCCAAGATAAAACTCATATTCAAAGATATCGGCAGGAGATTCATGTGGGTTAAAAGACTCTGTTGGTTCACCCTGTCTCACTTTTCAAAACATTTTTATTACTGCATTACTTTTCCCATTTTCTATATCTTCACTCTTGCATAATGTAGTTTAAGGAGTGGAATCTAGTTTGTTTCAGCCCTAGGGCCCCACCCTGTCATGTTTGATTACATCAGGTTTTGTAATCATCATATATATTTTTCACCCTAATCTTACACAAACTGTTCTCTCTTGCTATTTACATTTTAATATACACTTTAGTTTCTGCAAATTTCTTTCAACTTCCTATTGCCTGTGTTTATGTAGGACCTCCAAATATTGCTGCTCTGACACGGAAAATTCAGTGGCACAGGTATGTAACTATGATAACTCTGACCTTGTCCCAGAGCTGACACAATACAGAAATCTGACCTTCACTTACGCTGCTGCAGAGGGACTCCCTGATGATGGAGCTTTAGCAGTCCTCAGCACAAGGAATAGCTGAGTTTTTCTACTCTTACATGACCCAGAGCTTGGATATAAAGAACGTGCCATCTGCTGAAAGGTCATGCTCTGATTTAACATCCCTGAGGACTATTTTTTCCATTCAACCTATGCCCGCATCGCTAAAGGCATCTGTGTCAGGGAGCTATCCTGAGCAGCCAGGCGTAGTACTGTAGAGTGGCTCATATCCAGACTGCACAGCACTGCCAGCTTCTGGAGAAACCTAAACATTTTTTTATTGCCTACTATGAGCCCCATATATTCATGGGTCCTCTATAGGCACGCTTAGGATTATTTGCATGTGTGGTTTATCAATCCAAAGTGCCTGAAACATCACGGCACACCAAATGTGGTTTTTCACACCATGATGTCAAGCATGTGTGGCATGGCATAAGTGGGAGCATGGGAAATGGGGGGGGGTACACAGCCTGCTGAGGTAATGCTGAAAGATGTGTGCCAGTAGAAAGAGCCAAGTCTAGTGTGTAGGGGTCCAAACTNCCATAGAGTGGCTCATATCCAGACTGCACAGCACTGCCAGCTTCTGGAGAAACCTAAACATTTTTTTATTGCCTACTATGAGCCCCATATATTCATGGGTCCTCTATAGGCACGCTTAGGATTATTTGCATGTGTGGTTTATCAATCCAAAGTGCCTGAAACATCACGGCACACCAAATGTGTTTTTTCACACCATGATGTCAAGCATGTGTGGCATGGCATAAGTGGGAGCATGGGAAATGGGGGGGGTACACAGCCTGCTGAGGTAATGCTGAAAGACTGTGTGCAGTAGAAAGAGCCAAGTCTAGTGTGGAGGGGTCCAAACTGCTGTCCAGCAAAGGGCCACAAAGATGATTAAGGGACTGGAGCATCTCTCCTATGAGGAGAGGCTGCGAGAGCTGAGACTGCTCAGCCTGGAGAAGAGAAGGCTCATGGGGGAATCTTATCAATGTATATAAATACCTGAAGGGAGGGTGCAAAGATGATAGAACCTCAGTGGTGCCCAGTGCAAGACCAGAGGCAATGGGCACAAATTGAAACTCAGGAGGTTCCCTCTGAACGTCAGGAAACACACTTTCACTGTGAGGGTGATCAAGGGCTGGCACAGGGTGCTCAAGGAGGTGATGGAATCTCTATCCTTGGAGATATTCAAAAAGCCATCTGGACATGGCCCTGGGCAACCTGTTCTGGGTGGCCCCGCTTGAGCAGGGGAGGTGGATGAGATAAATTCCCCAGGTCCCTTCTAACCTCAACCACTCTGTGATTCTGTGAAACGTTTACGGGGGTTGAATTACCTGAAAACACTAAAAGTTACCTTTTTACATTCAAAAGAAATTAGGTTTCTATACACGTAGTAGAAATAATGATGCTTATTAAAAATGAACCATTTTCAATGTTTTTAAGTACATAACTCAGTGCAGAAGGCTGAAATTCTACTCTAAAATTTGAATGTGACAGAATATATAAGTTAGCAAGTTTTCAGGGGAATTCACAAGTCTGGCCAAAGTTCATATTTTTCATCTGTGGGCCCGGCATGCCTGAATAAAATTAAGACTGATTTTTCTTCACATCTGAAATAATTAGACATATGTCATTAAAGTAAAAATTGAAAGCCTTACCAAAGAAGAGTGACGACTCCACACTTGCAGCTAAAATTTATTTTAAAATCATGGCATGAACTACTATCTTGATTTTGTAGGGAAAGATGGAACTCATCAAAACAAAGTTGGTAATCAATTTAGTCTTTTGCAATGAAAAGAAAGAACAGAATGAAGGAAATGCAAATAAAAAGCACAACCACTTAGCATTGATTGTGCTGGTAAGACTTTTCTCTGTGATGCTCCATACCTGTCAGTACCCTCTTTAAGCGTAAAACATAAGAAGAGTAATGTGTTTTTTAAATGCTTAAACTACATTTTATTTTATCTTTCTGTGGAGGTGCAAAGTTTGCTGGCAATTACTCTCTACCCACAGCTTGCGGGATTCATGCCAAAACCCTCCTCCACATGGGGAGGTATTTCAGCTGCTTTTACTGAAATCAGCACATTTCCTTTAAAGCTGCTGTGGCCTTTAATAGAGATATCTCCTTTTTGTGTTTTGTTTTTGTTAAGCTGACACAAAGGGCAGAAGTTCAGATCACTCTATGAGAAACTTCCCAGTTTTCCTGAGATAGTTTTGCAGTCATCACTTTTTCTCAGTATGTGCAGCATTATCCATCTGTCTATCTATTCAACTCTTCATATCATTCTTTTAGCTCTCTATCCAGCCATCCATACCGTACACTGGTACTCTCTGTGTTCACCCATTTAGTTATGTAAAGAGTCATTCATCATAAGAAATCAAAGTCCCTTCCAATGCTAAAAGTTTTGACAGCATTTCCTTTCTTATATTCACTGCCACAGAAAGCTGTGAATATTGGGGCAATTTGACTGAGGTCTATGGGCTAAGACTTCACAAGCTAAGGAATACAAACCCTGAGGGATACTGCGCAGTGTGAGAATCGGTTTCAGGCTGATCTCTCCTCTCTGTTTCCATTGGGAAGCCCCAGTGATATTAAGAGCTTTCCTAATATTAGTTTTCTAACTACACAGGGCTAGTAGAGAGTTGTTGATGGGAAAAAGGATGGAAACTGAGACATAGGACACACAACTAAGCAGTGTACAAATCTCTGCTTGAAGACAGCTAGCTAGGATTCATGGGCAATCACTGTTGCAAAGAAAAGTACTGGTGATGGGCAGCTGGCTAACATCAAACTCAGAAAGGTTGTGGAAAAGAAGCCTCTTTTAGTGAAGCACTCTTTTAGAGCGTGAGGACCAACACAGCAGTACAGAGCTAACAAATCCTGATGAAGGACCTAAAAGGGAAACAGTGCAGTGAGCAGTAACAGATGAAGTATCTAAACATAAAAGCAGCTAAAACGCACTTTTGTGACTGTATTGAAGAATCATTTCCCTTAAATTTAATAAATCTGTTCTTAGATTAAAACTAAACAATGTAATTCCCAGAACTACTCTTTAACAATCTCTGTTGTACTGTCCCTTGTCTACCTAGCAGGTTTTCCAGACCTCCATTATCAATTNTGGTTTCAATATTTCTCATTTCTCAGATGGGACAATTTTTTCAATAGCATAGGCTCTTTTAGAAGAGTAGGGCCCATCTCCTTCTGTTTATAAATTCATGTGCTCTGTCGTCAGAAAGAACCACTATGATCCTCTAGTTTGAAAATTTTCGCACAGAGGCTATGGCATTTTTTTCCTAGAGACTGGACTAAAGGGAGTCCAAAACTAAAGTTTTGCCTGAAAGACTCTAAGCAATGGCAAATCTATCACCTCCTCAATGGAAATTTTTCCAATGTTTAATTAACCTTGGTGTTCAAAAGTGTGTTTTATTTCAAGCTTGAATTTGTCTGACTTCCAGCAAATTGGATTTCATTATATCTCTGTCTGCAAGACTGTAAATCTTCTCATTATCATAGCCTTCCATGTCTAAGGACCTCTACAAAATAATCAGGTAATCCTTCAATCTTCTCTTTGATAAACTGAATAGATTAAACTTCTTGAAATTCACATGGGAAGACTTTTTCCAGTCCTTTTTTTTGGCTCTTCTTTAAATGTAAAGGTTGTGTAGCTAAAAGTGATTTCAAAGGGGCTGGCAAACACTGCGTATTCTCTTCCTAGAAAGCAGTAAACTTAACACGGGGTGCACTGAAGATTTCAAGAGTCCAGCTCAGGCACCCCTAGGTGCTAGTGACCTGCTCCTCTTAGATTGCAAGTGCTGTATCAGAAGCTGTAAGTAGGAGCTGTGGTTGGAGGGAGAAACCTCCCGCTGACAGATATCAGTTGTAGTAGGATTTACTTGCCTAAACACGGGTGTGTAGTCCTGTTCAGATTGGTAGGAGACATCCCACACGGCCCCAGCTGCTCTTCTGGAAAGGTTTGAGCTTCTCATACGTCCTGTGTCATATCTACCAGTCCCAGGCAGCTGAATCCAGTTCCTTAGGATTCTTAAAATAGCACCTGATTTTTTAATTTTATTTTTAATGAATTGAATCTCACCTTCTGTGTCATGTCAGAGTAATTCAGAGAAGTTATGAAATTTAAGAGCATTCTCAGAATTTTGTCATTCTGCAGGCTCAACACTGCTGGTGAATTTTACCAGGAAGATATAACAACCAACCAAAAGGAGTAGGGTTGCACCTATAAATTATCTTACTAGTACAGATTTTGCTTGCTGATAATCTCAATTAACTATTTCATTTTCAGCTCCACTAGTTTTAAGCCACTTAACATGTGCCTTGTTCATTCCATATATATATATATATATTTATTTTTTTTTCCCCTCAGGGTGCCATGTAATTCTAAATCAAATTCCTTGGAGAAATCCAACAAATGCACTGTATCAACAAAGTTGTTTTCATTAACCTGACTTGTAATCTTGTCAAAAAANTTTACTTGCCTAAACACGGGTGTGTAGTCCTGTTCAGATTGGTAGGAGACATCCCACACGGCCCCAGCTGCTCTTCTGGAAAGGTTTGATATTTTGAAGGTTTTATATTTTTACTTTCTAATATCTCAATAATAAAGTCCCAAATTAATTGTTCCATTAACTTATCCATCACTGAACCAGCCTAAGTGGTCTATTGTTCACTACCATATCTTCTTTTCCTCTTTTAACATTAAGTATATAAATGGCAGCCCTCCAGCAATTTAGATTTTTTTCTTTTTCAAGAGATATTAGATATTAACATAAGCTGTTTACAAAACTCCATAGTTTATTTACCACTCTTGCAGCAATTATCTTAACCTGTTGATTTTAAAATGCTTATTTTCAACACACGCTGTTTAATACTCACCTTTTTTTCGTGGAGGATGAGCCTTATTGTCTATCTCCATTATTGCATAAGCCAGGTAAATCTCCCTGCTTCAATCTAGACCTTCCCAAGCAAGAACAAAAATCAGCGCTGAGAAAAACGGTTTATGCATGTGCACGATGTAGTTCTGAAGCTTCTCAGGGGCAGCTGGGGAGCATTCTAGGGGTTTTCTCTGTTGTCTTTCAAGTCATCACTGCTTTTGAAAACACTTTCACAAGAGTAACAGTATCATGAGCAAGCACTGTGCACCAATATGTGTGGTGTTTTCTTATACCTAAAGCATAGCACTATGAATTTAAAATTCTGGGTTCCATTCATATCTCTCTGACTAGGATGGAAAATATCATTGCCTCGGCTCGTTTTAACTCCTTGTGGTCATTTCATCTCTCATCTTTTTCTGTCTCTGCATTCCAACTGTAAATTCTTTGGGACAAGGGTTGTCTCATGTAATCAGTAATACCTACTGAGCTCCTGTTAAAATTAGGGCCTCAATGTGGTACCTCCACATAAATAATTGATAATACCGATGACTGACTGATAGGCCAGGCTGGTGGTAGTATAACTCAGATGAACTCTCTTAGACCCTTACATCTTCCATCTCAGCAGAGAGCTCTCAAAACACACAGCCAGTTGGTTTCAGAGAACATGCATCTCGGCTGCTTGTTTGAAATTTTAGTTAGAATGTAAAGCAGATGTGATTCTTTTTTGGTTTTGGGCAACAATTTCTGCCTTCCAACAGCAACCTAAATACAAAGTGTTTTACAAAGCCCAACCACATCTGTAATTTATTATTTCAAATTTTTTCTTCACCTCTTTCTTGTGCCACCTCATGCATAGCTTTTTTCTTTTCCTTTTTTCCTGCATAAGTGGAGAACTGAATGTATTACTTAATGTATAAATTATATATATAAAGAAATAAGAATGGCGTATACAAATTTATAGTTAACAACTCAAGCTACTACAAATCCATACCAAACATCCTAGCTGCACTGTTCCCTTTTTCCTATACTGCCCCTAAGTGCTGGAACATGCATTTCACCCAGGATATTTTTAAGGACCCTCTGCACCCAAACACATGGCTCAGCAACAAACCTTTATAAAGAAAGGACTGTGTAGGCAACAAAACTGTTGAGCACATGTGAAAATCGAAGAAGGCAGATATGAATATGTGTATAAGATGAGTGCGAAGTCCCTATCTGGAGATGAGGGGAGAGGTACTGTACAGCCACAGACTGATTTCTCAGAACGTGCACAACATGGTAGTTAGTGTGCTGCAAAGGGGACTTTAGACCTTGAACCCTTTAAAAGAAGTGGGACTTGTAAAGTTAGCATGAACTCTTCAGGAGGCCGAGCTAACCTCCTCCCATGTCTTCAAATGCTTTTCTTCTCAATCTTCTCTCTTCTAACCCTTTGGCTTCAGCTGCATTTGCTTCAGCTCACTACTTTGATGGACCCAGCAGGCCACATGCAAAGGTGATGTTTTAAGTACAGAGGATGTGAGCAGCACACTGGGAGGCTGTTATGAGTCTAAGAACTGATCTGTACAACCTTATTCATTTTGAAGAGCTACTGACATCAATGTGATTACTTGCATGGTCCAAATAGTCACCAATGTTACGGCTGCACGTTCCAGGCCAGGACAGAGACATCATTCTGCCCTCTTATCCAGGTTGAGAATTGTTTTGATACAAAATAGTCACATCCAGTAAAAATGTTTGTCCTGATAAATAAAATTGTCAGGCTTTATATCCCAAAAGTATCAAGCCAGCCCAGTCACTTCTGTGGGTTCATCCAGTACCTGCTTCTTAAGACCATTGATTATACCAAACTTAAGCTTATTGTAACGTGCTACTGTGCCTCAATCTTAACATGTAATAGATGTAATCCTGCACCCCTGCACAAAGTCTCTCTAGAATATTAATTTCTAACCACTGCAGCGCTAGCAGTGTGTTTGCAGCATGAATGAAGATCAGCGAGTTACAAGTACCAAAACTGATCAAATGTATTCTGATGACAGAATAATTTATTATAAGTTGGGTGCTTTTTTCAAAAGCATTTAAATATATGAGTTATTAACAGATTCAAGACAAAATTCAAAAGTCACAACTATGATGAAAATAATGGTGTTTGGTGTTCAATTTGTGAAGTAGCAACAGCAAGTTCTTGGAGAATTCCCAAAACAAAGGTCAAAAAAACTGGCAGAAAGCCAGATACTACATGGGCAGATAAAACCCAAAACAGCAGCTTGTTGATAAAAATGGTTAAAACAAGAGCGAAAAAGAAAGGAAATGTCCCTCCACTAAACAAGGTGTGATATAATATTGATATGGACTGTCCTGATGGACATTCAAGGCTCTCCTTGTGTGGTGCTTGGAACAGCTGGAATTAAGTACTACAGGTTGCCAGAAAAGCCAAATACAGTGGCTGGCTTATGCTGGAAAAGTTGAAGAACCCTAAAATGTACCCTGGATGGGGCAAGATTAGGGTGTTGAGCAGGATAGGGCATGGTGGGAGATAGAAGGAACATAAGACTATATCCTGGCTTCAGAGCACATTTAGCCCAGTCTTCTGTCTTCAGCAGTGGTCACTAGTGGAAATCTAGGAAAAGTGAGAACAGGACAAGCAACTATGATACTTTCTACTCCAATACTTGTCCATAGATTTCTTGAGCATTTTGTGGTTTGTTTATTTAGCAACCACCAATGAATATCTCCACCAAGTTCCTGTCCCATCTTTCACTGAGCCCATGTAAATTCCTTGTGCATTGCACCAGCAGTATACCCCTTGTCACATGCCTTCAGAGCACCATTTGTCAAGGAAGAGGTGGTAAACCTAAAAAAATGAAGGTTAAAATCTTCCACAGTCATGCAGAAATTCTTAAGTGTGGCATTAGATCTCTTGCTGTAAGAGATGCAGATTGATTGTGACAAGACTACATGGCATAAGTCACAAATGTGCACCTGTATCTACCTCACTAACAGCACACAGCAGTAGCTATGTTAACAATCCCAATAACTTCATGCTTTTGGAGACTAACAGAGCTTTATTCTTCACTTTTCTTTGACATTTGAAAAACTCAGCTGGCTATAAGGCCTGAAGGGAATTAACTTGCAATTGGACTGGGGCATCTCCATCTGGTCTGTGGTTATCACAACCAAAAATGGCTGTCAACAAACTAATTTTTTCCCTGCTCAGGGATTTGCTCTGTTCCATTTCTAAGGTCAATGATCTCAGCCAGGGGAAGGGTAATTGCTAACCACCTGAGATAAGACACCCCAACAAGAAACCCTGAGATAAGACACATACCCCAACAAGTAACCCAGTATATATCAAAAGGGAAAAGAAAGAGAGAACCCGGTTAGCATAAAATCATCAAATCCTAGGAATCCTCCATATCTACAAAATACCCAGTTGATTCACTTTCACCTCCCTGCCTTAGACAGCTGAATCTTAGACAAGTCAAATATTGTGCAGCCATAACACAGCAAAAATGACTACATGACTTTTTCCTGAACTCGATAAACTTAGTTAGATGGCAGGCGAATTCAAAGAGGTCTGGCAACACCAGCACGGTCTGAAGGCACAACAAGAAATTTTCAGTTAGCTCCTTGCAAATGGTCTCAGTCTCAGTGGGCATCGTGACCATATGAAGATGCCAGTTTATACCAGCTACAATATTGCCCTAAAGCAATGTTGTTCTGCAGCTGTTAGTTTGACTTCCACTTAACCCCTTCCTAATACCAGAGGTTTGGCACCATTTAGTGAGAGCGAAATCACATATAGCAATTGTATTTCTGCCATCAAGAAATTCAAATATGTTTTCATACTTGATATTAACCGATAATAACGGTTGTTGATGGCCATTTATGGATGATGCAAAGAAACAAATAAATAAATAGAAGTTGTTTTTTTTAAAAAAAAAACGAAACCCCAGGCAAACTAAATCCAGGCTGATATAAGACTGATATGAAACCTCATCTGTACAGTGACTCGAGCACACATACTCAGACTCTACAACTTAGCAGGATCTGTGGGTATCAGAGAACATGATATCCGTGGGCACAATGAGATCCAAATATCAGAAAAGCATGAGATGTGGATGGTAATTTCTCCTTGACTCCTTAAACAAAATGCAATTCTTATCGCAGTCTGATCAAATTAGTCCTGCAACAAGAACATGTCCTTGAATAATACAGACCAAGCGCTATATCAGGGATTTTTTTTTTTAAAGCTGTTATGGTGACCAGGACTGTAAAATGATGATTACAGTGTCCAAAGATGATGCATCAAAAAAACCCACCAGAATATTAGGATCTTCCTGTATATACAGGGTAGAGGATGATGATAATTATCCACAAAACAGATTCAAAACTCAATCATGATGGTAGGAAAATGGAATGACATCACTAAAATAAATTGTTGTTCATGAGATTAGCTGGCCAATAAGTTATTTTTCAGGCTGGGCTAGGAATGAGGAGCCAGGGCAAGTAGACTGGAGAAATAACTAGCTCTGCTGTACCAAGCACAGATGTTGCAGCAGCCCTGGAAACATTTTTCATGTAACAGCACGTTGTAGTGATCCACACCAAACCACCCCCAGGCAGGTCCAATACCTTGGGTTTGAGATCAGGTTCTGTCTCACTGCCGGTTTTTCAGTAGTTCGATTAGAACAAAACTTGCAGGGATCTCTTTTACTTCATGTGTTGTCAGTACTCAGGTTAAACTCACATGTTTCCAGCTTGTTCTGTTGACTCAATAAGCTCTCAACCTTTCCCTTTGAGAAATCTCAACCACAAAAGCAAGAGCAAGGAACTCCAGGGTCCCACCTTGAAGTGGCTAACAGACGACTTGTTCATCTGTGTGTGTTGCAGCCTGAGCACTCTTGAATGCCATTGAGATGATTAAGAACTCAGCACTTCAGAGCAACCAGCTCGTGTGCATCACAGGCTGGGCACACAAGGACCACATGCAGAACTGGGAGGTCTCCTAGTGATCCTGCAAGAGGCAAGAGTAACCAAGTCTCAGCTCTGTCTATTTGGTATACAAAAAAAATACTGTAAACCAAACCAGTAGATACCTCTGAGTATGCTGGCTTACATTTTTTTCCTCCCAGGTTTCTCAGGCATTAAGAAGGGTAATACTTAAAGTTGGGAAACTCTAAGCTTTGCAGAGCTCTTTGGGAACCTCAACCAAAAAGTACTACACACTAGCAGAGGACAATTTGTGCTTGTTGCCTGTACTGCTGGAGCAAGCTTAAGTACGGCTGCTCACAAGCATGAAGCTGTTCAGAAGTTAATACAGGAGGAATATTCCCAAAATGGGCTCATAGACTCTGAGTCCCATCCTCCTGTCGCTTACTGCCAGTGCAGAATAACTCAGACAACCTGACAGGAACGGAAGTATAAGTCGAGAATAATTTTCTCCCTGAACAAGTCAAAATACCAGCTCTGTCTTCAAACATCCATAGCCCCGATGATTTTACCGACTATAATTGGATGAAAAGAGAGCAGTATTGTCACATGAAGCCTGACTTCATGCTGACTAACAGAATCCGTTTCCCGGGGTGCCCCGCTGCTCCCGGCAGGCTGCAGCTCCGTCAGGAGCTGTGCAGGAGACAACCCCTGCAGCAGCTTGGGGTTTGGTGGCTTGCTTTTCTTGTCTTTGTTAACGCACTGCCATCCATTCGACCTCTCTAAGATGCAAACAAATAGATTATTCTTATTACATAAAATATACACTTCTTAATGAAGCCAGAGAGAGTGCAGCTGCCAGAAAAACCTTTCTTTTCAAAGACTGTGCAAATAGCTTTGTTTCAGAGTTTCTGTCTCTCTTCAATATTATTTCTTTATGAGAGAGTTTTCCGTTCTGCGTTAGAAGTGACACCTGGCTAGCTGATTGCTAGGGCAGAAGTTATTTTAGTTCACATGACTGCAGAGCTGCTGGTCCCTTCCAGTTGAGAATATCCATGTCTATCCATATGTTTTCTTCCTGGAGCTAGTCTTGCAAAACTGATGCATATCGATAAACCTGTTTTCTGTGATAGCCTCACTGACTTCAGTATTATTACGTGAGGAAAGTAATCTTACTCGTGTGTTCAAGCCTTGTAAAAAGAATTACCTGAGTTACTGGTGCTACGGTGTGCTTTATTCTTACATTATTGCTCAGGCAATAAGAAGGGATGAGAAGGACTTCCAGACAACATATGGTACACTTTCCTGCTTCTCTTGCCTTTAGCACAATGCAGCTACGTAAAGGTGATCTGAATTGCCTCCTGGTATTTGGGAAAGTTGTGGGATGGTGTGGCAAACACACCATCTCGGGAGCCAGGTAGGTGGGGAGGGGGGTGAGGGTGATAAGCAGACAGAAGGAGAGTTTGGTTTTGTCCACGCATGGGGCACCTGCCTATATGCAGGGAGAGAAGAAAATATGCATCCTCCAAATAATCTAAACATTGCCTGTTTCACTCCCAGTGCAACCAGGAACCCCAGGAAAAACAATTTGCTGCCCAAGACATACTGACATCTCTAAACCATAATGACTCCCAGCATCCCTACGGGAAGTGCTTCCATGTACAGCCCCTTACCAAGGAGGACAGACCACACACAAAGAGCACCTCATAGCCCATAGCTACTAAAGGTGGCTGCCTCCTTCAAAATACCATTCTCCTATCAAAAGCAGTGTGAACTGAAGGCTTGTTTACGCTTGAGATACTTTGAAAATCTAATTTTAAACTAAAAACACGTCAAATCATTCAGTTTTCACAAATCCAACTGACTTTTCATAATACCGTTATTCTTTTCACTTGTTGCTCTCTAATTTAGTTAGAGGAGTGTTTGGCTCTCTCAGCATTTGGAACCCAATTTCTCTCTTTCAGAAAAGTGAAGGTGTTTTACTTTAGTAACAGGTGCTCTGTAATTTTTCATTATCTAACTATTAGAGAGTGTCTCTAATTTTCTCCATATTTTTTGTCTTTTGATTAATCCTGATATCTCCATTAAATTTTATGGAATCATTCACTTAATGACATATTTCTTCCACTTTGTCTTTCCTCTTTCTACATGTGCCTCTCAGTCTAGGACAAACCTTTCCATCACAGCAAGATCAAAAGACCTGAAGCCAACATAACAAACAAACAAAAAAAAGAGTTTGAATCTCAGTGACTCAATAAGCTTTGCAAGGCTCAAGACAAAAGGATATATGAATTTAAATCTCTGTTTTCAAGCAAAGCATTCAATCTCTTTGTTCCCTTGCTTTGCTACTGATCCTAAATAACACTAAATCCTCCCAGTTACAATTTTCCAAGAAACAAAGTGGTGTTTTTTATTATTTTCTCAAGTATCAATGTGACTTTGCAAGAGTGTGAAAAGACTGCTGGTCTGCCCTGAGCAGAGCATAACTTAGGCAAAAAAAAACTTGGACGATTATTCAGGATCCTTATCATTTTGGTTGTTTTCCTCAAGATCATATGCTTTGGCAATCGAGCTGGAAGGACTGACATGGCACTGTTTGTTTCTCTGATATTTCTTTTGGTTTAAACCTGAAACACTACACTCCATTAAAATGTGCCATTTTTGTATTCTCCAGCCCGCTTGAAAATCCATTTATTTATTTGTTTTTAAAATAAAATTAACTGTTGAAATGCATTATGTTTCTATTATATTATATACAAGTATATTATTAAAAAGATGCATTAATCAATAAAATTTTAATGATCCTATTTTTAATATAGGTGTTATACATTTGTTGGAGATCCTCAGCATTCATGTACTTTTTTCCACTGTTGTGTTATACGCCCCCAGGACCCATGGTCAATGCTAAGCATTAGGGAAGAGCCTCCTCTATGCAGAAACCTCATCTTACCACATCCTGAGTTATTCTACAGAGCTTGTAGGGGGATAGCATGTTATTTACAAATTACCGCACCCAAAGGGGAGGACGCCTTGCTCTTCGTAAGTCACCTTGAAGATGCCCTTAATACTAATATAAGTTACATTTAGGCAAAAAGAAAACAAAAAAGCAGATGAAGTTTATAGACACACGCTTCATTTTATATCCCAAATCCACTGTGGGCTTCCACTCATACAAAACTCCCTCTTTTGTCCCTGAATGTCTTTGATGCAAAACTTAATAGGGAAGTATTTTATATGACAGTTATACTGACCCTTTAGACCACCTCTGGTCCAGATGTCTGCTGAAAAGGAGGATGTGACTGCTGCCCACCTGATCCAACCTTCTCCCTTCATCCAGCCAGATGGAAAACCACACCGAGTAATGGGTTCAGGTGAAATCAAGCCTGTAAATGAAAAACAGAGTAAGTGGAGCTGTTCCCGCCTCTGATCGCTATGGGGCTGCACAATGCTGACTGAGGCACAAGAGAAAAGGTGACAATGACATCCAGCCATGGCAACAAGGATGGGGATGAAGCTGACTGAACCTGCTGCTTTTGAAGCTGCAGAAGATTAACATGGTCATGTAACTACCGCTTTAGCTTCCTTCCAACTACTGATTATCCTGGGTTCATCTAGGGTACTAACAAACGGTTAGCCCTTGTGAGGTTACTTTTATTTCCACCTGCTGGAAAGGATATATAAACCTTAGGGTGAAGCCTCTCTCATGCTCTGAATTCACAAAGGTATGACATTCATTTACTGTTCTTACAGACATACAACTGATAGTTTTGACCCATGTTCATGGCAGACAATATTAATGTTAAAATGAAAAATATTGTTGGAAACTGAAAAGTCAAAGCATGCTTTTTCAATTGTTGAAATAAAACGGGTTGGCATTTACAGGGGAACATAGTTCAGTTGTGAAAAGGACTAAGGGATATGCTTTTGCCATTTTTTGAATGGACTCATCCTCTTTAAGTTTTTTAAGGATGCTTGAATCTTCCACCTAAAGCCAAATGCACGTGTAGTTTCAACATCTCCCAATGAATTTTCCTAAGTTCCTATTTACCAAAAAAATAGCCTGAAAATGTGTCCAGTTTTACTAGCTACCTCTTAGTCTACCACGCTAAAATCTCATCTCTCTGTCTCCCACAGCAGCAGGTAAGAGGTGGGATATGAAATACCCCACACTGCTCGACACCGTTCCATCCCAGAAAATTGCTGTTACCTCGACACAGCAGCTTTTGTCTGTCTCTCTCCAGGCTGCTCAGGGAACGCTTAATTAAGGCTCACAGTAACTCTGTAAGGTAAGTAAATACTACTGTCATTTTTAAATGAAGTAAGCCAAGACAAAAAAAATAGAAGTAAAGGTGCTGCCTAATGTTAAAAAAAACCCAAACCCAGACATGCAAGAGCCAGGAGCAGAAATGAAAGAATCAGACTCGTGAGCTTCAGGTACTAACACCAGAAGAAGTTGTCAGTCTATGTGAAAATCCTGGTGCTCATTAGGTTAATCACCTGTAGAAATCCTTTTCTAGCATCTTCTTTCTCTGATAATTCCAGTTTTCTCTTTGCCTGGTCCATTGTGTGAGAGGCCTCCTGGCACAATTAGCAGTCTGGCCTACCACTAGAAAATTGTGGAAAATGTTTTTTTATTAATTGCAAGTGTTACCAACTTTGCACACACAATCAGGTGATAAAAACAACATACTTTATTTCTATTTACCGGGAAGCTAATAAGCAGGCATTAAAATGGTGCTATTTATAGCAGGTTTGGTGCCCTCTGCATCGCTCTAATGCAGCACCCAAGTCATTCTGCCTCTCAAAGACTAAGGGCTATTGGCAGCCACCAAGCTCTACTTCGAGACAATTTCAGCCAAGGGAAAGTCAGTTTAGGAACTCATAGTTAAGGTCTTTTTCTCTGAGCATGTGCATTTAGCTTTTCCTTTCCATGGCCTTTGGACTCTTTATGCTGGAAATATTCTTTATGTTCTTTGGGGAAACAGATTTCGTATTTGAAAAAATGTCTAACAGATAGTGGAAGCTACAGACAACTACATATATTCCTCTAAAAAAGTAATATTAATGTATGAATAGCGTTTAGTGGGATGCAGGTTCAAACCAACAGTTGGGCTGGTAAGAGCTATCTGGAATTTCACATCCTCAAGTATGTTGCTGTTCTCTATGAGTATATACAAAATCAGTAAGCACTGTCTAAGGGTTCATTACTGTTTTGATACGCTAACTTTCCTCAGCCACTAAAGTTTGCAGTGACTGTGGGTTCCCAGGAGAAGCAAAGCCCACGCATAGTAAGTTATATTTCCCTGCTATTCTCTTGATGAGAAAGACAGGTCTGAATCAATGCCTGGCCATGAACACCCTGAACTTTATTGGAGTAAGCTGGGCTCAGAATCCAGATCCCAACCATGTTGCTAAGGCACAAAATGTTTTATATCTGCCTTCAGATATCATATCTGTCATTCATTGCAAAGGATTCTTGAAGTGCTTTATTGACATTAACAAACAAAACCTACACAATCGCTAAGTGTAGTGTCATTACTGGCATTTCAAGGGAGCTGTGGGAAAACAATTCTGGGCTTTGGCTGGCTGTGACTATCATTAATTGGTTCTTAGTTGTTTTATTCTCTTTGCAAGAGACAAAAGTGGGAAGTTTGGGAAACTGAAAAGTAACAGTAATGGGTCTAAGAGCCAGTAGAATAATTCATTTTATACACCCATTAGGAAAGCAAGCTGTGAAACCATCTTTTTGGGACAAGAATAGAACAATGTGTTTCTCTTACATTTTGGCATTTAACAATAAGTAGGCTTACAACGAATCTCAAGTCCAATCTCTTGTTATGTTGCAGAACCAAGAGTTCATAGCACCAAGTAAGATCTGAAAGGGACTATCCACATACAGATGTTCATCTGTGTTGCCCACCACTCTTAGAGGTATATTCTACTCACTCACATCATTCAGATACCACTCACACCACCCATAAGTTTGTATTTTCATTCCTTTCATGAAGGTCTCCTGTAATTACTCAAGAACAAACTAAATGCACACAGCTGAGAAACTCCACTTGGGAGACCAACTGGAGGATAAAAACAAATAAAGAATAAACTACCTCAGTAAAAATGAATTTTGAAAACATAAAAATAGTTATTGCAAAAGTAATTAGGTGAAACAAACATAGCTCAAAAGCAAACAGACCTAAGTGAGCTGTAGCTGGAATTGCTGAAACGTGCCAGGATTTGCATGAGCAAAGATAGCAATATGAGGACAAAACCTTTGTGCTTAGCTAATAAATCAAAGGGAAACACAATTCCCAGACACACGCATAAACCGCCATATCTGTGGAGGAAATCATGCCATATGAGAAATGTGCCGCTGAATACATTAAGTAGGGGAGAGACAATTCTGCAGACAAGCAAATGGCAAATATCCAGTCGTCTCCCAGTCAGAGATACTGACTTTGGCCAAGTATACATCACAAAATGGAAAGGAGCAAATAAAAAAGCACAGCTCTTGGAAACAAAACCAATTGCATTATTATCCAGAGATTATCAGGAAATAGGTGATGGTGAAAGACTGCGCTGGTTTGGGATATCAGTATCAGATCTATGACCCAGCTGAGTAATGATAAGGGCTCACGTAAAGCAGGTACAGTATTATTTGCTTGTTATAAGGGCTAAGGGGGAAATTTAGGCACGGGGAAGATTTCCATGATATACAGATGAATACCATACATCTGAATATGTTGTTCAGACAAACCAGAGCAAATACCCAGGCTTTTGCAGCGTAAATTACAGACTGATCTTTTCAGACAATTTGAAGCAGGGAGAGAAGGAGCATCCTGGAAACAGCAATGGACTAAGGCATGGGATGGCAGCTGAAGACTGAAACGCAGCATTTGTTTGTATCCGGGTGAATAGTACCCAGCCTGAAACCAAATTTCTTCCAAGTTCTGGCTGGTGCAGAGAGGTCTCTATAAGCATTAGCATCCCTGCCTAAGACTGCAGTTATACACCATAAAACCAGTAGTTCATCCTGTGTGGTGGCCCAGTGAAGTAACAGTATATCAGTGTTTGTCCTATGTCTCCAATAAGGACAATGTAGATAATTCCGCTACTGAACACGTATGTCTTCTGGGCCCAAGTTTCCTACAATTTTTCAAGGAGGAGTAAAACCCCATGACAGAAGTGTTTTTATAAAATGTCCAAATTTTATTTATCGTGTTAAATATGCTACTTTAAAAAAAAAAGGCAGGGGGGAACTGTCTCAAATATATATATATATTCTTTTTTAATGTCTCTAGAATTACTGACTGCTTTTTTCAAAGCTTTCCTTTCATAATGAGTATTTATCTATCTCTGTTTTCTTTCTTCCTGTCCTCATTTCTGACATATTTCATCTCTTCAGAATCTCCAGCACCAGAACCACCAATTTAGTTATCATTTCAGCAATCTAAAGAGGAAAAAAAGTAGAATAACTGCAGCATTTCTAGCAAAAACAATAGCCCATTGAGAATATATTCTGATTAGTTTATTTAGTTATCTCTGGACACCTGAATACACAGGTTTCATGGTGTTTCCATACTCTTTCTTGCCCGGCTTCATGCCTGTCTCTACTTCCCTTTTTTTGAACTTTCTTACCTTTTCTCACTTAACGTTGCAGCCTGACTTTTTGTTTGACTTCTGCAGGAAATTCCATGTCGGGCATAATCACTCTGCAAAGAATAAGTGACATTGGGAAAGATGGAAGCCATAACACAATGAAACATTTTTTTAATCCTAAACCCTACTGAGCTTGTTCCCCATGCGTCCAAGTTTGGCAAGGTTCAAAAAAAAAAAAAGTAATTGGCTCAGATGTTTGTTAAAGAATCCTCCAATCTAACAGTTGCATTGGACTTCCGTTCTCTGAAGCTGAAGATGTATATTCGTGTGAAGAAAAAGACGCATATAAAAGATCCAGGCAATAAAAGTTAAATGAAATATTTTATAAGTTGAGAAGGATAAACAAATATTTCTGAAAACGTATTTTATGGAAAGCTACTTTTTTTTTTTACCTAAACCATACAATCTAACACCTACAATTTTAATTTGCCAAACTTACCTTTATAATTAAAACGAAATGCAAAATGAAAATATTTCCCCAGTATAACAAAAAATCAAGTTTTTTTGTTTTTAAATAGGGAAATATATTTTCTAATTAACTATAAAAAATGAATTCCAGACAAGATTCTGCAAGTCAAAATACTGCTAATAGTAAAAATCCAACTGTACACTAGTTCTCCTCAGGAATGCAGACTTTGGCCTGTTCAGGGATCTGCTTGGAGGACTACCATCAGTAACCATATTGGAGAGAAGAAAGGTCCAGAGAGCTGGTTAATCTTTAAGGATCATCTCCTCCAAGCTCAAGAATGGTCCATCCTGATGAGCAGGAAATGAAGCAAAGACAGCAGGAGGCCCACGTGGATGAGGAAGCAGCTCCTGACTAAACTTAAACACAAAAAAGAAAGGTACAGGAGATGGAAGCAGTGACAGATGCCCTGACAGGAATATAGAGACTCTGTCCAGGTATGCAGGGGCGGATGAGATCAGGAAAACCAAAGCCCACCTAGAATTTAATCTGATGAGGGACATGAAGGACAATAATAAGGGCTTCTAAAGGGATATCAGCTACTGCTGTGGGCATAAGAAAGCTAACATAGCTTCCCTTCGGGGAGATGGATTAGCATCAAGAGATATAGAAATACACAAAAGTCTCAGTGATAAAGTGGAAGTGAACAACTTGAATGTTATCAAAATTAAACTTTCAATAATGTCATCTGAAGATTTCCGAAACAAAATATTTTGGAATTTGCTTTTAATCTGAACTTTAGAGTGGAAGCACTTAATTGCAGTGGGAGATAAGACAAAACATCAAAATTTAATAATTCCCAAGAGAGAAATTTCCAGGTTTTGGACACTAATTTTTTACTTTGACTGAGGTCTGCACTTTTCTATGTTGAGCACAGCTTACAGGTTAATTATTTCAGCCAAGAATGATTCCAAAACACAGGTTAAAACATGATGCTAATTTCTCATGAGGTTTCCAATTAGTTCCACTCCTACCCCTTGATTTAGAATAATGCTTCAAATTTTCAGATTTGAAGTGCTGCAGAATGGGCTTTTTGTCACCCACAAGAAAACCCATCTGGCACTGGATAAGTTATACACCTTTGGAAATCCTACTGTGAGATAGGTCACATTAGAGCATAGCAACAAAAGGTCATGAAGTGATGGTGAGCTGGACTTTCCCCACGTGCAGGTCAGTGCTCTCAGGAACACTTGCAAGCTTTGCCACCTCACAGAGGGGAGAACTGCCTGGCAAAAAAGAAGGGGAAGGGTACAGGGTACTATAAGAAAAAGGCGGGACATCATGGTGCTGGGAACAGAGGGTTCAGCAGAGAGCTGCAGCTCACGTTCAAGCAATGAAAAAGTCTAGGAAAATGGGCCAGAAGAGCTTCATCCTGGAAGTCTGAAGTGGAAGAAGTATAATATCAGAGATGTGACAGCCTAAAGTCCATTAGACAGAAATAGTTCAAGGGGTAGCTATTAAGATCATAGAGGAAACAAGTTTTGTCATTTCCTAGTTGTTGAAGCAACTGATTTAGCAGCCTGTCTTTTTTGGAAAATTTTTGTCTTTTTTTCCTGCAATGTAGATATTGTGAACACTATGTAAATGTGACCGAAGCCACTACGGTTTAGAAAAATGTTCTAAATTACTTAATTTTAAGGCCTCAGTACTGATACTAACTCAAACGGATGACCATAGAATAAATTAAGGTTCAAGTGTTGAAAGAGTAATCAAGGTTTCCTTTCTTCCCGAGTGCAATGCAAGCACAGCTTCTACAGTTACTAAGTTGGCTTCTGAGCAGTTTCACATGCAGATGTATTTACAGGTACACACATGCAGAATATTAAGCTTTGTCATCTTAAAATATGATATCTCTCTCCCTCTCTCTCTTCCTTAAAGTTAGTTTGGTTCGTGGAACAGGTTCAAAGCTTGCTGCTTCAGGTCTGCTGGTGCAGTAAGCACTCATGGCTGTTTTCAGACGCATGCAAACCCAAATGTGTACTCGCAGTCTCAGGTGCAGGAACACCCTCGTTCATTCCCATTTCTTAAAGAGCAGGAAATGATTTATTAGAATGAGACAGTTCCTCTACAATAAAAAGGAAGATATAAAAATCAGAAATCATATTCAGCTACTAGAGAACCAAAACATGAAACAAACAGAAACCAATTGCAAAATAACTACTGAGATCACCAGACATTTTTCATCTGTAGCATTGAATGTGTCTTATAAAGACAGTTAGTATCTTTATGCCTATTTAAAAGCAGCTAAACAGAAGGGCATATGGAGGTGAAACGGAGAAGGCCGCAGCAGGCGTGAGAAACTGGGAAGAGAACTCCGGGTGCAATCATCGGGTAATGCTGTCTTCTTAAAGTGGGGATTTAGAGGTGTCAGCTGAGCATCCCTACCATCAATGGCAGAACAGATCCGGGATGCAATGTGAGGTAAGGGACGTGCTTTGGAAAGAGTAGCTTCTCATCTGGGATTAGACAGGGATTTGGAAGTGCAGCCCGCATAACTCACAATAATCTCCAGGAGCACCGTTTTGTATTTTTATGAAACTCGGTAACAGCCATCAGTTTGACAGCGCTTTGGGGATGTGATGGAGCAGGTCAGCATCTGTCTGGAGATGAGAATTCAACTGGCCTGTGGAATTTCAGCATAAAAACAGTGATGCTGATTGAGTAAAGAGCTTCTCTCAGTCAAGGACGAGAGAAGAAGTTTATCATCTCTGTGAAGAGAGTTTAGTACATGCAAATAATACTTGTGTTGGCTTTTCCATGCAATAAACACTGCAAATCAACCCAAGAATGATAACAATTTTTATATGTATACTTACACATAGAGTAGCATCTACGTGTAATAATTTTTATATGCAAGACTAAGAAAGATTTGTCACTCTAACCTGTTTCTTAATAGATCTTTATAGTATTAGTAATAAAAATGATAGCATTTGATTTGTACTGACAATGTGCTCAATACAGTGTAAGAAAGCATCCCTGTCTTAAAGAAGACAGAAAAACAAGATGCATTAGAAGTTCCATGCTGGAAGGGTTTATTTTTCCTTTTCCCCTCCTCTTGCTCCACTATTTTTAGATGCTTTTGCCTTAGGCCTCATCAAAAGAACAGGACAGGAGAGCAGTTTTCATTGGCAAAAAATGAAGTTCTAGCTTCTAACCAAAGCTAGATTTATTTCACTAAAAATTGCACTAGCTTTATTCATCAAGGGCTTGCTTTCTCACTCAGCATTTGGACAAACATCTCACACATTCTTCTCACTTCAAAAATCCCTAACGCTGCAGCTTGGCAGCCTGATAAACCCCCAATCTATTCCTGCAGGCAGCTATCTCCAAAAGCCATCTTGCTGTTAACAATGACCTCATCTTTCACTGGAAAAAAAAAAAAAAAGAAGAAAAAGGCTCTGTAATTTGTTCCTTGCTCCCAAAGACTGTGTTTTTCGTTCACTACCGTTCCTGTGTCCCACCTGCAACTGAATCATCATGGCTTCCAAAGCCACATACTAGGGATGAAACTTCTAACAATGCAGCAGCCTTTATAAACAGCAAACAATCAGTGATTAGCATACCTTTATACAAACCAACCCTCATATATGTCAATTTTTCTTTTAAGTCAAGCGGTGATGAGGAGGATGACTCTCAGAAATGAGCAGGATAAAAAAGCACAGACTCTCCATGGCTCACAGTGGGACTTTAAAATTTTTTTTATGAACTACAGTAGGTTACAGGCAATGAGATTGCTATAAGTGTCAGTATGCCACTGCTTATGTCTTAAAATTATTAACTCCATCTACCTGCCTAATTAGAGAGTCCCCTCCTCACAGATATATCTCAAAGACTTATTTTCAATGGTGCGTTTTATTTACAACATCGTGGGAAGGCAGTGAAGCTTTGGCAACAAAACTACCTCTTGTGGAAAGGCAGAAATTGACAGAGGGAGTCATCAAAGACCACAAAAGGAAATCTGTTACCAAGCCAAAAGATGAACCCAGGTGACTTGGATATTACTAGGGTATTTTGCACATTAATCAAGTAATCGATATTTTCCAATTAAGTTTGGTATACCTACATGACTGAAATTCCATAGTGCACTAAGTACACAAGTTTTCAGCAGAAAAACATGTTTTCTATGTATGTAAATTTAGTGAGGTTTAAAACTAGATACCAGCTTGAAGATGGTGAGATTAAAAAAATAAAGTAATAAATATGTGGATTTGACAGATGGACCACCCAGTGATGATAAGGAATTGGCTGGATGGCCACACTCAAAGAGTTGCAGTCAACATCTCAACGTCCAAGTGGCAAGAAGTGACAAGCGGTGTTCCTCAGAGGTCAGTACTGGGACAGGTACTATTTAACATCTTTGTCAACAACCTGGATGTTAGGATTGAGTGCACCCTCAGCAAGTTTACGGATAACACCAAGCTGTGTGGAGCAGTTGACACTCTGGAGGGAAGGGATGCCATCCAGAGGGACCTGGACAGGATTGAGAAGTGGGCCTGTGCGAACCTCATATAGTTAAACAAGGCCAAACGTGACATCCTACATATGGGTCAGGGCAATCCCAAGCACAAATACAGGCTGGGTGATGGAAGGATTGAGAGCAGCCCTGAGGAGAAGGACTTGGCGGTGTTGGTTGAGGAGAAGCTCAACATAAGCCGGCAACGTGCACTCGCAGCCTGGAAAGCCAACCGCATCCTGGGCTGCATCAAAAGAAGCATGGCCAGCAGGTTGAGGGAGGCAATTCTGCTCCTCTTCTCTGGTGAGACCCCACCTGCAGTACTGCATCCAGCTCTGGGGCCCCCAAAATAAGAAGGACATGCACCTGTTGAAGCAAGTCCAGAGGGCCACTAAGACAATCAGAGGGCTGGAGCACCTCTCCCATTAAGACAGGCAGAAAGAGTTGGGGCTGTTCAGCCTGGAGAAGAGAAGACTCTGGGGAAACCTCATAGGGGCCTTCCAGTACTCAAAGGGGGCCTACAGGAAAGATGGGGAGGGACTCTATCAGGGAGTGTAGTGATAGAACAAGGGGTAACAGTTTTAGACTGAAAGAGGGTAGATTTAGAGTAGATATTAGGAAGAAATTCTTTACTGTGAGCGTGGTGAGACACTGGAACAGGTTGCCCAGAAAAGTTATGGATCTCCCATCTCTAGAGGTGTTCAAGGCCAGGCTGGATGGGGCTTTGAGTAACCTGGTCTAATGGGAGGTGTCCCTGCCCGTGGCAGGGGGGGTGGAACTAGATCATCTTCAAGGTCCCTTCTAACTCTACCCTTTCTATGATGCTATATTCCAAATTTTCATTTTTCAGGCTTAAAAGCAAGTTTGAGTAGTTCTGACAATGACCGCATAGGGAACAGATTGGATTGCCCAATAAATTTGACAGAGGTGCTTTTGTGAGGCAGACAGCAGAGAGGATCCAGAATCTGATTTCATTTCCATGTAAATACCTAGTGACTAGAGACAGAAAAAGAGAACTAGAAAAAAAGGTGTATTAGAATATAGTGTATTGCAGTAAGCCAGGGCCCTCCCAAAGCCTTCAAAACCAGGAGTCCAGGAGAAGCTTCCTTCCGGGCAGGAGTTGGTGATCTGGCAAAGCACCAATGTCCAGCTTTAATAGATTTAATTTACAGTGACACCCAGATCTGGCCTTATGAAGGAGGGGCCAGAAAGATTAATAACACATTTACCTCTACGCATGGCTGTAAAGGATCAGGGACTGAGGCATGATGAGATGAGAATAATCCCAAACAGAGGAGAGGAAAAGCACAGGGAGAAAAAGGTATTTAGCTGGAGTGTGAAAGAAGAGAAGAAAGAAGATAACTGAGGACAAACTCAGCAGATGGGAGTGGAGATTAAGAAGGATGAATTAACTGAGGCTGATACAGCCTGATGTGCTACTATGAAACACTTGGACTTCACAGTAAAAAGGACATCATATGAATGTAGTCAGATTTTCAAATAAGCAACAAATTGTGGGAACAGAGATGAAATAGAGCTACTGGCCCTGTAAGTCAGGTCCATTCTGAATCAGTAACTTTGTTAAAAAAGATTTACAGTTTGACTTTTGTCCCAAACTGGATATGCAACCAAGTAATTACTTGGCACGTGAATAACTGTGTGCTGACATTCTTGCCATCTTAAATAATATGTGCTTCTCTAACCATATGTGCGGGAAAATTTTTCATATGCAAACTAGACTGAACCATCAAACCCCTAAGGCTTTAGACTACTGTGACTTGTCATTTCTCTGTACATGTTAGAGTTTCTTTTTTTTCCTTTCTGAAGTACTGTAGAAAATCATTTTGTGATTTCTATTTCAAAGTTCACCTTGTTAAAAGATTGCATTGATCCCTCCAGAGAGAGAAAGAGCACGAGAGAACAAGCGTACATAGAAGAGAGAAAATTCAATAAAAATCCATCCTTACCACTGCTTGGAGACATGCAAACTGTTTCTGACATATTTGTGAGGACATTTAACTTTTTCTTCTTTCAGAAGTTGTCATCATAGCAAAATACTTTTGGCTTTTAGAAAACTCTCAGGGTCTCATTCTCTCACTCAGGTCAATAAAAGCTAGCCACATCCTGCAGAGAGGACAGTACCATAACATTCCTACAGCTCTAGAGCAGTGGATGCAGGACCATTAACCACCACCACCACTTGTTTCATACCGGAGCTGAGGAATGCTCAGACAGAGACCCACGCTGCTGCAGCTCTGAAAGGGTCTGTCTCTTCTGGGGTGTGACAGGAGGATGGAGAAGAATTTCTGGTCACCTGAAAAGCCCTTGAATCCCTAATAATTGAAACTTTTGCATGGAGTTTCAAAGGTTAGGGGGAAAAAAGCAACCAAACAAATGCAAAAAAAAAAAAAAAAGAAAAAGATTTTTAATGATTAGCTCTGCAAAATGATAGGGGTCATAATTTTAATTGATTTGCATAACAGGTTTAATTTTGTATTTCAAAATGCTTCGCAGAATTACACACTATATATTTAAGGAGGAATTGTGAGGAGAGCTCAGAATAAGAGAGGTTTAAAGCTGTTAAACTGGCAAGGGAGAAGTCTTTGATAATATTGCAAACACTGGCCAGCAGCATGTGTTAATATAGAAACTGATCCTGATAACGCTGCAACAATCTTCATATCAAGATGTAAACTGATATTAGCTCTTCTACTGTACAGAGTTTGTTCTACTTAAACATCAACAGGTCAGTGTTGAGGTAAAATGATTCACAGTGATTTGAATTGGAAGCTCTCTCCCTGTGCTAAATAGCTGTGAGTTTGGGTTTTGGCCTGCATTAGCTGGACTTGCCCCACCATTTTTTCCCCAGCATTGGCATTTTACTACAAAGCGCCACCTTCCCTTCCTGGCCACTTGCTTTTAGCAAGGAGTGGGATGTTTGCGTGCTTCTTTGAGCAAGATCCCAATGCCCAGAGGACTGGGCTACTGCACAAACAAACCTTATCTCAGCTCCCCACTAGTCGCCCCACAGTTCACCTGGGAGATACACAGAGCTTTTCCAATCACTGTCACCGACTTGCACTTCACAGAAACTCTCTTTTATTGCCTTTTTTTTTTCCCCCTCCATTTTTCTCCCAGAAGTGCTAAAATCCTAACAAATATGGATTACTAACCCTCCAGTCTGTGTTTTTTTATCAGGTGGCTGTAGCATTAACTAGAGAAGCTATTGTGTATTGACCTCAGTCAGATCACAGCAGTTTTAATTAACCTTCGCCACATTGACTATGTTAGGAGATCAGGGAAAGGAAATTCTCACCCTGCTCATTCTCACCTCATTCTCACCCTGATTTTGTGTGTCACACCTTTACAACAGTAGCAAACAGGGTTTGCACTGAAGACGAGTCCTCTGGCACACAGATAAATTCTGCCCAGGACTTAGCCTGAATTGGATCTCTTTTTAGAGGTATCTCTCACTATCAGTGGATATAATTGTGGAAATACATTTTCATTTTATTTCCTAGAGTTTGGGATGACTGGGATTAAAAAAAGCAGGTGGAGCTCTGCCCCCATAATTCACTTTTTTAAATTGGCAATTAATATTGCTTTATGCAGCTTTATGGGTGCTAAACAGGATTTTGTTTCTTAATCCATTAACTGAGGAACAGCTGTTTACAGGGAAGCAGGATAGTCTGGGATATGGATGCTGGATTTAACTGTTTGCTCTATCACAGATTTCCTTGTGCATCACTGGTCAAATCACTGAGACTTTGTGTGTTTTAGATCAGTAAAACAGGGACAAATGAGAGTTCCTTATTTCTGGGAGTGCTGGTGGAGAGAAAAAAAATAAGTTTCATGAATTGCACAGGAATAGCTAGGATGTATTTCTCTCAAAGAAGCTAAAACAGGTTAAAGCCATTTTAAAATAAGTCACTTATGAGCAGTTCCAGCTCTTCCTCTTCTGCTGGCAGCAACAGCAAAGATACAAGTGACTAAATGCACTAATACCTCCTTCATCCTTCAGGCTCTTCAGTTCATGACTGATGTGACTATGAAGATTCAGAGCTTTTAAAAGCATGGCAAGAGGAAGAGACATTTCTGGTGCTTGTGTGGTGGTTTAAGAGAGAATGCTGGACACTGGGGTTGCCAGTCCTGCATCCTCAAGTCTGTTCCCTCCCTCATTTCATCTCCTCTCAGACTTTCCTTCAAGGCACTAAGTTTGGTATCTGCCTTAGCCTGGCACATCATATTTTAGTCTGGGATTTCCCAGACCCAAAAACTTGCATGGAAAGAACATCAGTGGAGCTGTCTGCTCAACCTCTCACCAGACCTTCTGTATAGAAGCAGTCTTTCTCTGTAAGAGCAACAGTGTCTGTAAGACCACAAAATTAGAAGATATCTATGGGCCACCTGTGCAGCCTTTCACCATTGCAGAAATCCACCTTTCTGTCAGAGCTGCAATGCCTCTTCAGCATCAAGATTCCAGGGATCCCAAACAGTCAAATTCCTCCTATTTTGTCCAAAGCAAAGAAAGAGGATTTGGCTGGGAGCATTCAGTTACACAACTGTCACACAGCAGGCACGTTTGGCTCTATCATTGCTCTTTCTTAATCTTTTTACTTCCTAGGTTGAGGACCAATAACGTCTGTCTGGAAAAGAAGATTATTTCTTGAGTCCTTTCTGTCTCCAGAGGTCAAAAATTATCTACTAAGTTTAGCTTCATTGACTTTCTTGATTTAGTTTCAGGAAAGAGTATTGTGTGAAATTCTCTGATCAGCTGCCCTCATCCTGAGGAGGTTTTAATGCTGTGTCATACCTTATATCTATACTTTTCTTTTGCCCATGGAAACCAGTTAATCTTGCTTTCTCTAGGTCCTTCCCAAAGACAAAAGTTAGGCTGATAAGCCATAAATGCAATGATATGAGGTTAACATTTCTTCTCCTGGACAAACAAAACAAAATACCTTTCCCTTGGTGGTCAGATAACAAGTTAAAGTTTTTATTTCTCAATAGATGTTCCTCAGACTGTTTGAGACTTCAGTTCAGATGGGAGAGTCTGGGCTTGAAACGTTTCCCGAAGTAAACCTCATTTCATTTTCACTGCCACCTGCTATTTCCCCACGGTGCACAAAGCGTTACATATTAAAAATTCTTACTAACTGTATGTAGAGAAGATAAAATGTCATCAGATTATACGGCTGAGGGTCTGATTTGATAATGAGTTTTCCCTGTTCCACATCAAAATACTAAATAAGTAAATATATTTTTGCAAACATTTCTAATCTCAAAAAAAAAATCATTAGTTTTCTCTGTGCTAAATTGACTGTCAAAACTAAAGTAAAAAGTACGGTTTTCAGTGGGCTGTAAGAAGAAGTTATGAACAACCAAAGAGTTTGGAGATGGTTGGCCTCGTTCCTTTCACTTGTGAAAGTCTGAAACTATTGTCAAATCAGTAAAATTCCAGTAGGTCAACACAGATCTATGTGTCTACAATAATTTTAAGTATTTATGGGACACAGGAATTCCCAAAGTTTTCATAACTGAAAGAGCAGCTTAAAACTTAGTGGCAGGGTATACACCTGATTTAGCAATATATTCAATCCTATTTATATCTGTTCTAGGCGTATGAGTAATCCAGATGAATCAGTGAGATTATGACTATATTTAAGGTTCAATGTGTATTTTAACCAAATCAGTTTACTTAAGTACTCACCAAATCAGGACCTATGTGAAAATGGACCAAACTGTTGAGGTTTTCCTGGTTTGAAAAAAAAAAAAAAAAAAAAAAGGAGAAGTCAGCAGGGAAAGGCTGGCTCAGCTCTTTGCATCCTCCAGGTAGAACTCACTCTGGAACACAAGAGTTCACGCACTAACCTTCTGAGAAAGATAAGGAAAAATAATCCTAGAAGAAAAAAATAAATACTCCAAATATATTTCTGAAACTGCATTTTCTTTTCCTGCACTTTTGTTTTTCAGTATTTTTAAAATGTATGTATTTAAGTGAAGTAAGAAAAATACTTCTTTGTCTATGATTTTTTCTTCATAAAAAGGGATTTCTGAAGATGAATCGCTGCTGTTATTTAATATCTCAAGACACAGCGTAACTCCACTTACGACACATTTGTTGATTACCTCATCAAGAATTTACTAAAAGAAAAAACAATAAACAGTTCTCTCATCAAGAATTAACTAAAAGGAAAAACAATAAACAGTTCTCTGAACACAAGAGATGTAAAAAAAAACCCATAGGCATGTTTTAAATGTGAAGCATAAGATCAACATATATTCTTTTAACTCTTTCATACTAATAATCAAGTGATTCTTCTAAATAAAGCAAAGCCCTTAGTTGTCTTTAAATTCACAACATTTCTCTGCCATGGTAGACAGAAAGCAAAGGACAGATGTTTGTAACTGCTTCTTAAAAAGACAGTACATGACATTCATTTGACACTTTCATGTGCATTTCATGCGTGTTTCCATGTGCATTTCTAAATTGTATCTCATCACTCACCTTGTAGTCCACCCCCTAGTCAATATCTCGTCATATTGGCTAGCAGGATACTATGGAATCCATCAGAGAAGGTACAATTTGCCCCTGGTAGATCCACACTGCCTTCTTCAAATTACCTTCTCGTACTTCACATGCCTGAAAACATCTCCCATCAGGACATGGTCTACAACTTTTTGAAGGCTGCAGGGAGGCTCACTAGCCTCTAGCCCAGACTGTCCCTGTTAGCTTTTTTAAAAGATGGGCAGCATCTCAGCTATACACTTTTTCCAAACTTGCCCACCAATGCACTACAAAGTTACCTCCTTCCCTCCCCACCCCACTAAACCAAAATATTTGCTGTCACAGAATCACAGAATTTTCAGAGCTGGAAGGGACCTCTAGAGATCATCTAGTCCAACTCCCCTGCCAAAGCAGGATTGCCTGGAGCACATTACTCAGGACTGCATCCAGGCGGGTCTTGAAAATCTCCAGAGAAGGGGACTCCACAACCTCCCTGGGCAGCCTGTGCCAGTGCTCTGTCACCCTAACTGTAAAGAAGTTTTTCCGTATATTTGAATGGAACTTCCTATGTTCCAACTTGTGCCCATTGCCCCTCGTCCTGTCACTGGGAACCACTGAAAAGAGTCTGGCTCCATCCTCCTTCAACCCACCCTTTAGATACTTGTACGCAGTAATAAGGTCTCCCCTCAGCCTTCTCTCCTTCTTATATTGAAGTTAGCTATTACAATACTTATTTCCTCATATTGTTACTCTTCTTATAGAAACAAAACTTTTTTCTAGATCTCTCAAAAAACCAAGAGTGGCTTCTGGTTATATGCTTATTACTGCTAAGAGCTAAGTAGAAGTAAGAAGCGGTTGAATACAGGTCAGTAGCGTGCAGAAAGTCCAATACTTCTCTGAAACATGGGACTTTCAAAATGTGCTTTGAGCAACAGTGCAGCTCACACACTTTATGGCGAGGATGTTCCGTAGGCATGACAGCCATTGGCATGTGCCACATGCTTCACACACACTGCATATATGAAATTCCAGAAGGGAGCATAATAGGGAAATGTTGCTTGGATGTCAGTGGTACTTTAAAGTATTGTCCGCCAGGACTGTGGAATCTCCATCCCCTAAGGGATTTTAATAGGCAACTGTTAGTCACATATTTCTCAGGGATGGTGGGTACATTCAGGTTAGGTACAGTAGACCCTGAATTAAGGTTCAGAATTAGAAGACCTGTCAAGTTCCCCTCCAAAGGAATCTTGCTTAATCATCAGTAGTCATCCATAAGATTCAGTGAAAAAAAAAATTAAATGAAAAGACATGACATCAAATTTCCAAGAAGTTACCCACTTCCATTTCAGTTAGTGCAACAATTCCCTGACTTAATGTTCATAAACGCTGTGTTTCAGGTAAGATGTAAAACCTAGATCCTAAATTCATAAAATTAACAATTTCCTTAGAGAAGTGTTTTCATTTTCCAAAAGACTGAATCAACTCCTTCCCCTGCTGAGTCCCAGTTTCTGTCACTCACAGTTTATTTGTCATATGCAGCTACAGTTGGACACTCTGTTCTTTCTCCTTTTCAGTCATAAACCGTTGGCTCTCTTAATCAGCTCCTGCCTTTCAGAGTCACAAAGTAATTGCTCAATTGACTTCATTTTAGAGGGGATGAAGTGATTCTTGTATACTGCTGGCAGAGCTCTTCAGGTAGAAAGGAGCTTTGAGAAAGCAAGATGACATTATTCTACAAGCTAAGAAGACAAAGGACAACAGTTTTAGCAGGCAAAGGAATAAGTGGCTCCAAAATCTGATATATTTTACGCCCATCAGGCACTGAATCATGTACTAAAGGTACAAATCCAGCCACCAGGGCTACAGCAAAAGGTGTTAACTTATAGTTTTCTAGATGTTACCAAAGTTCAATTAGGTCTCAGAACAAGATGTTTAATTTATATACTGAACTTCACAGTGGACCAGTCAATGTGCATCAGTGGTATCAGGGGTGAAGTTTTGTAACACTGAAATGTACTTCTGAATCTCTTTGGGTTTTAACGCTCATTGACTTGGACAGGTAATCAATTGCTGCATCTCCAAAGGCCCATAGATATTGACTTTGGTCTCCAAAAGACTTTATAAAGAGTCATTTGGGGGATACTTTCACTTCAAATTGAATTGTGGACCATTAAATCTCTTTAGTAAAATACTGGAACAAACACTAGATGTCAATGCTCCTTCTGCATTTTTAAATAGAACACAAATGCTCCTGGCTGAAGAGGAGGTTCCTAGAAGGATCCCAGCTTGTTCTTTTTCTCTGGCAGATTCTTTAAATCATTATAGATTTTATTTCCCTTACAGACAAAATGCATTAGTTTTACAATACTAACTCTTCTTCTCCCACAAGACAATAACACAGGTACCTCCTTAGCATTAGGCATGGATCAGCTGTTCAAATTCTCGAGAGAAGGGAGAAGGAGCAGTGATATGGCAATCAATTAGTTTGATCCTTATCTCTTGGTTTCTTGCCTACACATTTGATAAAGGACCCGGGGATGAAAGGAGATCAGAAAATCTTATTTTACAGTGGCTTTTTGTTACATGTTACCTACTACGCATCCATACAGTGGATTAGATTTTTTTTTTCACTCTACTGAAAAATAAATACTAACAGAACCTACAGGTTTAATAAAGGTGGATGACCCCGCTTGCTTGGCAGTAGCCAATACATTGGAATTCCTGCCATTTCCCCAGATCACTTCTATGAACTGTCAGAATTTGATATTGTCTAAGCAGCAAACCAGCAGCAAACATACTAAGTAGCAAACACAACCAAAAGACATTTTTTCAAAAATAAAGTGGTGTTTAGAGAGAAGAATGCAGCAATGTATGCTGTACTAAACTTTTTGTGACTCATTAATAGTTTTTAGGATGTTCTATACAAACAAGGTTAGGCATTATAACATAGAGAGCGTGAGTGCTATGCAAATATTTTAGCTAAGTATACTAGCTATATTTTTCTTGTATGCAACATATTTATTGTGACATATTTATCATGCCCAAGATCATACATCCTACTATTTTTCCTCAGTAAAAAAAAAAACAATTTGCCTCAAAATCCTCTGGAGCTCCAGCTTATGCCTGCAGGTCAGTACCTTCCACATATTCTTAGCCTTCCCACCACCTAACACTGCCCTTCAGCTTCTGCGTGGAGCCAAAGTCCTGCAGCAAGCCAGTTTATGTGAAGTTCAGGACAGAAACCTCTGAACCATGAGCCAGGCAGGGGGGAAGAAGTCAGGTGTGTGTCAATGCCCGTGTTCGGCAACAGAGAGTGTAGCCCTGGATTACCAGTCAGTTCTTGATTCTCCCTAGCCCTCCTGGCTTCCTTGAGGTACCAGCTATAAACATCCTGCATTACATTTGCCCAGGAGCATCCTCTGCCCCGTAAAAGGCTAAAAGTTGGCCTCAGAATACGCGCAGGTACTCCTTGCTCCAAAATTATCAAAGTGGTACTGGTGCCACAGGTAGTGGCTAATTCAGTGGAAGGGGCAGGGGAAGGTGTGTTGGAGGTAATGGGTTTCACAAAGGGCACCGAGACCTTCGTGCATTGTGAAATATAAAAATGTTACTTTATTATCAGGTATAAAATTCCTTTCTCATACTGAAGTTATACTGACTTCAAACAGACAGGCTGTTGGGAAGAGGAGTCCCCGTTTAGCAGAAGAGACAGGCTCTCTGTACCACTGGGAGACTAAAAAATGTAGATAGGTAAATCAAAAGGTAGACAGACAGATAGGCAGGCAAGCAAATAGAAAGACAGTTTGGTCTGCCTGTCTGTCAGTCCAAGTACTTAAAGCCTAAATTAGAATATATTTCCACAGAAGTTAATCCAAATGTATTTCCAAATAAATAAACAAACAAGGAATGCTCTTACTTCATCACCATGTATCCTTAGAAGTACAGGATCAGCAGACATCTCTGCCTGCAGTCCCCATCTGAGACTGGACTTCAGACTAGATCCCTTCATCACCAGTAGGGTCCATTGCTGCAGACTGTGAAGGACACATACAACGCTTCCTATGGCACATCTGAGAAAAACAAAAACAAGACCTTCCAAAAGAGAGCCTCTGACCCTCAGTTCTATGTGAAGAAAAGCTTTGTGTCCTCACTCACATCCCCTGTCCTCCGCTGAACCTCTCCTCCCAGACTGCTCCCACAGCCTTGGCATTGGGAAGCAACATGGTTTTTACAGGAATTTGGAAGTATACTATATACCAGATCTGTGATCTTCATCAGATGCATAAACTCCAGGAGTGAAAAGGCCTTTTGTCGGGAATGCTGCAAAGCCTAGAGCCCCTTTTAATCCGTAAATAAGCTTTGTAATGCCACACTGAGAACAGATAATGAAAATGGCCTGATTTTAGATATCTAACTACTCCCAAAAAATGCATTCAAGGAGATTTATATGCACTGAAAAATAAATTTATTCCTCTCAACAAGCAGTGTAGCAAGTGTTTAAACTTATCATCACTCTTATTACCACGTTATTTGTCTCCGATGTTTTTATCTGACAGTATTTGGGTTTCTTTTATCAGTGCTTCCCTAATTGTACTTCACAGGTATTTTTAATCTTGGGCGCTATGCTGTTTTTCATTAGCCATTCTGCTCACTCATTTACCTGTGTGGTTAAAGGTGAGTTGTGATCTCAGTGCCTGAAACAATTTCTTGGTTTTCCTGTCCCTGCATCATCTTGTTCTGTGCCCCTCTCATCTCTGCTTGTACTCTTTACCTGTTCCTTCCAAGTCCAGATCACCTTCTCTTTTCTCCAGCTGCCCCCTTAACTTTCTCCATAATTCTGACGCTTAAGATCTGCCAAAAAATTTTGCCTCATGTATCTCTCTGCCACTTCAGGCTCACAGACTCTCCCCTGGAGTTGAAGAACTGAAGCAATTCAGAGCACGGCTGAGGGAAGGAGAGTGTGTGGTTCAGTTCCTCTCGCTGTATCGGCAAGAAACAAAATGATTTGCTGCCACACAGTGATGGGAAAATCCAAGCTGGGTACAAGAACCGCAGCAGAGAAACGTTTAAACGTACCTTTACCCAGGCGACATCAAAGTCTCTTTACTGCCCCATCTTTCTGCTTCCTTCCACACTCTCAGAGCTGCTCACTTATATGCACCTGTGTATTCATTAACATCTAATTAAGGTGTACATCTGCTGCAGCTTTACATCAGCATTGCATTCCCCCCCATTGAAACTGCTTGGAGCTTTTCTGTCTTTTCTTCATATTTGTTTCTGGTGCACTAAGAGTTAAAAAAAAAAAAAAGCTTTTTCATGCTGATTGACAAACAGAGGGAAAACAAACTCTGGGTTTTGAAGAGGATGAAAGAGCAGAATATGCTTCTCATCCAAAAACAATCTCTCCTCAGGGATGTGCCCAGAGAGGCGGGGAGGTTTCTTTTAATTAAAGGAGCAATGAAGAGAAAAGTATCACAGCTGTAGACACGACAGTCAGGACAGAAACTGGGTAAAAGCAGAGGTTTTGTCTTTTTTTGCCACGGGAAGCAGTTGCACTCTGTTACTTTACCTCACTTACTCATCTGCTTATTTCCTATCCATTTCTATATACCCAAAAGGTAAGCCGATACCAAAGATTAATTGCCAAACCTGCGATGATTTCCTAACCACGTCTCATACCATCCCTCAGGGTGCATTACTTACAGAGATCACCAGTGACATACACAACAATGTTCCAGAAAGTCCTGCTAACTGGTAACAGCCCCTCCCCACCCTCCCACCCCCCTTAAAGAGCACATTCACAGCTGTTTCTGACAGGTCTGAGAAGTGGAGGTGAAGCGAGCAGCCTCAGTGTCTGCTGGCACAGCTAGTCTTGCTCACTCTCTTTTTCACGGACAGATTTCTCCTCCAAGCTATTAAACACAGATCTAGAGGAATGATCCTGGCTATTTTTCCGGTCATCCCTAAGCACACCATTCCTTGGCCAGTGGACTTGCTTTGCACCAACCTTTCCAACCACTGCAGCTTGCCATTTCAGAAAGATGCTAAAATGCTAAACTCCAAACCAGGAGCAAAATGCGTAAACCAAAGGGTTTTATAATAAAGCAGCACGCAGTGTTCAGCCATTACTTTTATCAGAAGCGACTGCAGTTTCTCCTTGTTACAAAAAATACCCCGCTGTGGCATTTCAGCACAGAAATATCCACCATAAAGACAGAGCACATTTAGCAGCGCGATGCTGCCTGCCTCGCTGCCAACAAGAAAAGACTTCCACCCGGTCAACAACTCCCAGACAATATTGCATATGTTGATAAAGGTATTTAGATTGAGGCTGTCGTCACCCAGGTTTTTGGACTTCCTGATGCTCCAGAAAGACTTGCTGTTTAATTGCTTAATGGGGAGCTCTGGTGGTAAAGCACTTAGAGACAGGACCTTATCTATCATTTTCTGAGAGAACTTTCCATATATTTTTTTCTGTATCTGCTTGAAACAGAAGTACAGTTTTTGTCCCACCTGTAAGAATCAGAACTGGCATACCTAGAAGTCAGTAGCTTCGTTTTGCTTTTATTTCCCAATTTGATTATAATTATATTTATTTCGCTCTCAAATTAACTTTGAGTTCCCTCTGATAAGACATACAGTCTCTTTTGTACACACATCTCAGAATTATTTGAAAGACTTAAATATTGATAGCATGTGAAACTTTCCTTTGTAGTTTACATGGATAGATTTTAAGAGTGGGGATCTTTTTTCCTCTCCTCCTTTACACAGTAGTCCAAAAATCTCACATAAATGATCGCTTCTTGAGAGTTTTATCTTATTTTGAGCATTCAGATATCTTTTATAAAGACATTGAGACTTGATTTAGAAGCTGCCAGTGACAGAGAATCCATCATAACTGAAGGAAAGTTGTTCCGCTGATTAATTACTCTCTTTGAATTTACCTTAGTCTAGCTTCCAGCTCCTGAATTGCATGGATCCATCTTTCCGACAGAAATACCACCTACAGTAAGCCATCTCTTCCCTCTATCACCTCTTAATTTTCTCTTTGATGCATTAAACAGACTCAATTTTCTTGGTTTCTCCCTAGAAAAAAAAAATAAATATTTTCCTATTATTCTTTTCCGAACCCTTTTCAATTCTTCGATCAGTATTTCTGAAGATTATTAGAACTCAAAACAAAAGTGTCATTTGTGCCAGAGGTTCATGACTCATAACAACAGTTACAACTCTCACTTAAGCAACTGAATAGCAAGAGACATGCAAGTCCCTCTTTATGCCGTGACAACTACAAAAATAGTACTGTCTTGTTCATATGTGATATTTCCCGACTAATTCTTCAGAAGCTTCATCGAGCCTTAGTTACATCAGATTGCCCACTCACGTTCAGCTGTTTCACTGCTCTGGTTACTTCTGGTCTCTTCAGCTGCTGATTTTAAGAATGAATTCCAAGTTTCCTAAGACCAACATGCTTTCTGTGCGCCTGGAAATACAACCTCGTAAGGAGACCACACAAACACATTTGTGTTGAAGTATCTGCTTGTTTACTTCTGTAAGTGATCCAGAGCAGCCTCTATATCCCATATGCAATTTATCATCATTATTCATTCACTAATTCTGTGTAATCAGAAATTTTACAAGTGCGGTATTTACAGGTGTAGCCCTCCTGGATTAGACTGGGCCAAGAATAAAAAGCAGCAGCATCTGCCCAGAAATTAATACATGGGACCATGAGTTAAATTTTTGTAGTTCCTCTCACTCAGTCCTACCTTGTTTCTGTGGGCTCTCTTGATTTTGGTCTGATGAGCAAATCACCTCTAAACATTGTTCCAGTATATCACCCATCTCAAAACCACCTTGGATATAATATATCACAGAGATGCCTTCACTGAACACATCTGAGATCTCAAAAATGACACTTGTTTGCTTGACAGGATCAATCTTCTATAAAAGCATGCTGATGGCATTAATTATACTGTCATTCCTTTCTGCTTTCCTGTTTATGTCCCATTACTGCCTTTCCATGATTTTGCCATGAGCAGTCACCTTATGATTTCCTAGGTAAATTTGCTGAACCCTTCAAGTAATTAAAATTGTAATGCTTATGATGATATATTGCAATGTACCCATTTTTTCCCAACAGTTGTTTTAAAAAGGGAGATCTTTTCCCCATTTTTTTTTTAAAAAAAAACCAAGAAAAATAAAGTACTCAACTACTTTTCAACACCCTTTATGATTAACATTAGAATAGGAAGGATTTAACTAGTCTAATATAGAATATAGCATTTTGCTTCTTTCGAGGTAGTATGTATTTGTGAGTTTATATAGAACACCATAGCTTTTTGTGCCTCCTAAGAAGGTATTTTTTAGCCAGGATCTGTGCAGAGATAAAAATATCTATTTTATCAGAAATAAAGTGATTATAGTCCAAAGTTTACCAGAAGTTTAGAGCAAGAGACCAGAACTCCACGCAGAGTGGAAAAAAAGGGTTTGTGGTCATGCTTGTGAATTCTGAAACCCTATTCCACTTTCTTGTGCTCATATTTCCATTTTTCCTGGTGATATAATTTTTTTTGCTTAGACAAATGGAGGTAGTGGAAGAACCTTTGAATTCCATGAGAATTTTACTTAACACTGGTAAAATATTGTTTTTATTGGTGAATCAATTCATGGGAAAACAGAAGCTGTTTATAGAATTTATAACTTGGTCTGGTAAAAAATATTTTTATTGCAAAGAACATGTTTTGATTAAAAACTATCCTCAACAGAAAAAATACTTTATTATTGGATAAAATAAAATCCCAATTTATTTTGCTCCATCTCCTTGAACGAGGAGTACAAAAAAAAAGAGACTTTTTAAAATCCCCTTTGTCTCATGTTTTTGCAGTTTTGAAACTGAGAAAAAGGAAGAGCACAATACAAAATTGACAATGTAGTGTTTTCTCAGGAAAAAAAAAAAAATGTGGAAAATAGTAAGAGAATAGAACTAAACTTTTTCTTGAAAACTTTCCACGTACCATATTTCCCTCTTTTTGATTGACTCTAGTTGTGTCATCCAGAGCAGGAGCAGAAACAATCACCACGTGATACAATAGGACACAGTTTGAATGGCAAATCACTGGGATGAAACACTCAAATTAATATTAGCTACATGAGTGAAATGGGTTGGAACAAACTATTCATCAAACAATTTCAAATAATAAACTAATTAATGCAAATTGTGATGTGTTCATGGAGAAATAACAAATGCAAAAAGGGCAAATTTCATTGTCAAATAATTGTTCTCAGGGAATAATTCATCTAGCTGCAGAAGACAGAGAGAAGAGTTGAATGCTAATGGGTAGGAATGAAGAGAACATAGCATAGAAAAAGAGCTAATTCGTAGGTGGCAGGAAGTCTACCGACTGCTTGGGAAAAAAGGGAACTAGGCAGATACTGCTGACTCTCTTGAAAAGTTGGACGTACCTTCGGTTTAAGCCCATGTGTTAGATTTTGCAATATTAGTATTTCAGACTGTAGGCTCCCCGAGAAAGGATCTTAAAATGAATGTGCAGCGTGTAATAGAAAGAAGCTCTGCTCTCAGCCAGGTTAACTAACCTTAAAGGAAATGATAACAGTTATTAATAATACATAGTTCTAGAACTATTTGTTTCATTCTGCTAAATGTTGTAGAACCTCAATATAATAAAACATTGCGCTAGAATAATCACATAAAACAAATCCTGCAGAGTCATGATATATTCATTTTAAATACAATCTGTGATCTTCAGTTTTATTTATTTGGCTATTTGAGAGCACTCTCACCCGCTTGCTGGACACTGCGGTCCCCTAGAACCGGCTCCTGTCGCGGTAACGCAGAGCTGTCGGGAGGGTTCCGAGGTATCTCTGCATTGAGCATCTCTCCAGCGTTTGCTCTTTCATTGTGGCAGAGCAGTAAAACATGCACAAATGTATACACGCGAAGACCTGAATGCACAGCTCGTTTCTTTCTGGATGATACTGATTGGCTTTGGAGAGGGGTTAGGGAACTGTGGTGTCTGTTGTCACTGATTTCCAAGATAAATGAGGAATTGACCATCAAAATTGTGCGTAGCCACAAGTTAACGACTAAGTCCAGTTCAAGCAGTAAGCAAAAGATTAGCTCTGCTGAAGTATCAGGAGTACTTTTAGATAACATTAGTTTTGAGTAGATGAATGTAGATACTTTGCTGCTTCAAGGCCAGAAAGATTGAATCTTTCTCTTTTTCACTTTCAAGTCTTCACTAGTTATATCCCCAATGGCTATCATAGGATGCCCCATTGTTTACTACAACCTTAAGTTTCTGTACTAAAAATATCTGATTTTGTTCTGCATTCTTGATCAAACCTATTTTAACAAGGTAATAATTACATGCACGCTCTTCAGCTGTCAAATATATGTTAAATGGGGAACCGTTTATTAAATGTGAGCACTAATGCCAGGAGAACCAGTTACCGCGACATTTCTTAAAAAAAAGAACAGAAGAAGCTGTTCAACACCTGCATACTCTGTTTTGTACCAAACTGCTCTAATTAGCACATTTTGAGATATGATTAGAGCACTAGAGGAAGCTTTCCAAATGCCATTAATTATGGATGTGATCTTAAATTATTCACTTTGAATATTTTTTTCTTGCTACGGCCCTTTTATCTCCCACTAACTTTTTGTTGCATCCTAGAACAGATCCAATTAAACCTCAAATGGAAGTTTGTTATGCTAAAGAAAAGGTAAACTGAAAATTAATCACCTTTTTTTTTTTTTTCCTCTAAGGTGCTTGTCCTAAAAAGGGAGAATGTAGGTGAAAGTTTTTTTTTCCTCTTTTCCTTCCATTCTCTACCTCAGCATCTACCAGTACTGGAAGAGTGATACTCATACAATCATTAAGCATGAAAATTTCCATCTCTCACTAAAGCAATATTATGGAATGCAACAAAACATTTGCATAATCATTCTTATTCCTTTTAAAGATTACTGTATCAGATCAGTTATCCAAGCCTCTGGTATATCACAAGTAGTGTCATATGCGGAGTCTAATATCTTGTGAACAACTGAAGGACCTTTTCCAGGCTCACATGCAACCAGAACTGTCAGGAAGAAGTGTGTGCAAAGAAAGGAGTGTGGCACTAGGAAGAAGGGAGACACAGAGGGAAGGGTGGAGTCATAACGTCAGAAAAAGGAAAGACAATTGGTGAGCAAAGCTGAACACAGTCCAGGGTGAGAAGCAGACCAAGAAGCAGCGATGGACAGAGGAAGGCAGTGAAGGTAAGGGGAACCTTGTCCTTCAAGTAGCAAAAGTGGCTGCTTTCGGGTTGTGGAATGTGCAGGGTGCTTGGCATCCAAGGGTGCTGCAACGTCCAGGGCTGCGACCCAACACAACCCTGAGGTTGCTGCTCCCTAGACTATCAGTCAAAGAAAGACCATCCAGCCACTGGCTTTTTGTAGCTTAACAAATACTGGCTGGAACCTCGGGTACCTGGCCCAGGTATCACACTAACTCACGTGCTCATATCCACAAGTCCTAAATACCTCTTCCAGTGAAAAACGTGAACAGCACAGAGAGTACATTGCTTTTGCTCCCTCTTATTTTTTTTTCCTTCCACACATTAACCTGATTTACTGGTGTCCTTAACAGGACACAACATTTTTGCAGAGGTAAGGAAAGAGAATTCATATACATCTGTTAAAAAATAAAGCTCACATCTAAACATAAATACACAGAGACATAGTAAAAAGGTCCCATGTATGTCCTCTAAGCATATTCTGCTTAGTCTGGAGGACATACATGGGAGCTTTTGTTTGACTATTTGTCAAACATCCCTAGTGCATGCAATGACTGCACATTGCCCTGGATTTTAGCTTTTTTTCTAGGCTTAAGTTCCTCCTTTAAAGCTTCCTCTGGGACCCCTTAGAAGCTACTAACACATACTTGTTTTGTTAAAGACTGCTGATAAAATCCAATGAAAAGGAATGACAGTTCTCTTAAAAGGTGTTTAAAACATGTGGCTGTAGAAAACGGACAGAAGATGAGCAGTACTCCAAACTGGAGTGCTATCACTTCACACAATAGCCACATCCTTCTTAAAGCTAAACAGAGCTGAAGTTGGTCTCTGGATAGGAAACCTCCAGGGAAAACACATCTAGAAGCAGTCATTCTGAAGTCTGTTCTGCTGATTCAGTGACGTTGGGTTGGTGTCATGTGCAAGCTGCCATCTTACTGATAAGGGGGGGGCTTTCTCTTGCATTTGGCATCATTAAATCTATTTAGAGAGACTATTTCTGACATCCTGAATCAATACTTTGTGTGGCATATATGTGGCATTACCCACAGACTACTAAAACAGTTTTGATGATTAACGTTTTACCTTGTCTTATTCATGAACTTTCTCTTGTTTTGAAAATAACTCCTGTGATCTTGGCAAGAGGTGCTGTGTCCCTAGACACTACCAAGAATTTACTCATGTGTTTGACTGGGCTAAGGACGAGGCTCAAAACAGGTAGACATCCCATTGCTTATTCCCACTAAATCAATGGAGTTTACATCATCTCTCACAGCTGCATTGCAGTACCAGGTCCATACTGGACAATCAGAAACCCTATAGAACTAAGTGAAAATGCAAAATGTAATCTTCTATTCATGAGGATGGGTGGGAGAGATAGACTGTTATTAGGTGAATAAAATACATTTAAAGGGTTTTTACTGTCCTTTGCAACCTTGTAACCTTACCCACTCTATTTCTCCATGTTCATACTGTACCCTCCATGATAACTTGAGACTCTAAGATACCATAACAAGGAGATTAGGGCCTTCCTTGAGCTAGTCATTCCTTGCCCTCAAGGTCTTGACATGATACAGCAATGGCTCTGTGCAGGGAGCAAGATGCTTTCTGCCACCTGGAACCTGCTCAAAGTCACCATCAAATTGGCAAAGATCTATGAAAAAGATAACATTTCTAATCAGTCTGTCAGCAAAAGGAAAATCTCATGGAAAAAACAGGTCCTTATAGAATGGAATCCTATCTTTAGTGCTATGCACACACTGTTTGGCTTATACCTTGAAGTTTTGAAAGAAAAGTTATTGATTTTGTAAGTTCATGTTGCCTTTGCAATATTGCCAGTTGCCTGCAAAAGCATACCAGGAAAAAGAAGAAAAACTGAACAAGAGGCAGGAAAGAGAGGAAAAGATAAACAAAAGGCAGGGAACTATAATGGGATCCAAATCTTCTGTGCTAACTTCTCTGCGTACAGTTACAGATGCGTAAGTACATAACTCTAGAGTACATAACTCTAAAGAAACAACACTAATAATTCAGAGTAACATCATGGGCTTTCTCAGTAAAACTGAGATCAACACAAGAATCAAAGTCACAGTAAGAAATATCTCACAGATGAGCTCTGACTCTTTGGTATCTTAACATCGCTCACCATCATTAATATTGTCACAAAATATTGTCCTGAGTGTAAGCGAGAGAGACATCCCAGCAGAGGACTATTTCAAATGCTCTCAAACATCACCATATGCTGTATTTAACACACAAAAAAATATAACATGTGTCACTTATATTTGTTACATTGAATATTCAATGCATATCTTTCTGGGAACTTATTAGGACTGACATTAGGGCAGGTGGAAGTGAATTTCAGACACCCTGCACATGACACTCCTAATTCACTGTAAAATTAATGATAATTACTCACATTTAAAGTGAGCTTTGTCCAAATTTATTTTACCTTATTTTTGCTGAAAACCTTTGATTTCTTGTTCCTACAGCCATAGGTACAGCACCAGATAATACCAGCAGCTCCAAATCTAGTGCTAACCAAGGTCCACCCTATGTGAGAGATCCTGAACGGAAGGTGTCTGTGTCACATAAACAGTATTATCTGGTTGCCCCAGTATGAAACATTAGCACATGGGCTAAGGTACCAATAGATGAGAGAGACTGAATAACACCCTCATATTTGATGGCTACTCCTGGAGGTTTAGAGTGGGGCATCTTAGAAAGTAATCATTCATACCCATTCAATTTTACATGGCTGGAAGATTATTTTTATTTTTTTTTCCTATTTGGGTGTTGAACAAACATCTTCCAGAATTAAATATATTGGAGAAATTGTCACAAAACATTAGCCCTGCCTTCACCCGTTTTCAGCTGCACTGGGGGATGTTCCACATGCTTTTATTTGCATCAGGATAGAACGTGAGTGGGAAGGAAATGAAGATGAATACCAGTCAGTGCTGTTAAAACAGATGTACTGATGCAAAAAAATATGTATCTGGCAAATCTTCAGTTAATCAGCAAGGAGGCTTGCTGTAACAATAGATCCTTTGTGGTACAGGTGTATTTGTAGTCATATAAGAGTTTCTTGAGCACCTTAGGACAGCTTATCTGTCCCATCTCCCTCTCGCTATTCCAAGAGAACTCACTGTGTCCAAAATTAGGAAGATAAATAATTAAAGAACAGAGAGTGGAGAGATAGAGAAAAGAGAGTGAGGAAGAGAATATACAATACAATGCAATAAAATAGCTTTCCTTGCATTACTGGCCAGAGAAATCCTACCAATCCATCATGCTGGAATAAACGCCCAAGAAAGTAACGATGGATGGTTTAGGAAACACCAGCCAGGATCTTTCTCTTGCATTCAGGCCAGACTGGTAACAATCAAAGGCAATAGCATTTTCAATTGGTCTAGAAAGTAGATTTTTAAAAGCCTGGCGTGACTTCAGATTGTGTTCCCAGTAGAGCATTTTCTGGTCACCTCTCTGAGTACATCCCTTGGGGCCACCAACAAAGAGGCTACAGAAATACCCTTGGCCTCTTTGGAGCAAGGTCAAAAAGAGCAAATAAGGAACATGCTACAAGCAATACTACAGTTTCCCTCCCTATTGCTCTGTTCTCACCTTTTAATGCCCTGTATGTGTTTCCAGGACACCCTCAGAATGGCACGTAAAGCTCCCAGTTGACTGTCAGACTGTTGCTAATTACCAATACCTAAAGGGAATCACACATAACAGATGCAGGCATTCATAGCCACCAAAGAGCTAGACTGGCAAGCTCTAGATTAAGGAATGAAAGGCTTGTAGATTCATGGGGACAGCCTTGGGTTGCTTTTACTGTCTTTCCCCATAGCCAGGCTTGCAGTTATCACCTGCACGACATCAAAATTGCTGTTCCAGATCTAGGAAAAGGCACAAATTATATTTTATCCTAATTGGATTTATTGTCTCCCACTGGAATTTACTTTCTACAAGTCATTTAAGGCAGGAGATGATAGCTTTTCAGGGGAATATCATCATCTTTCTGTTTCACAACTGGTTTCTAACTGTATAATAAGCAACATTCTATTCTCCCCGTCCCCATGTCTGCAGGCACCGCAGACAGGAGCACTGTTTTACTACAAACATTTTTTTCCAGATGCTTACTTTCATCTCACTTAAAAATTACCCTATAAAAATATCTTCTGCAAACATTAAAGATCACTTGGTGAGTTTTTTGTCTGCACAGATTCATTCTCATGTGTGTGCTCCAGAACATGTTATAGTCATCATTGCTACTACTTGCAATTACAGGAGAGAAAAAGTGTGTACCGATTGATATGGAAAGCTAAAGTAGATGTAGACTCCAGTAGCTGTAAAACACACTAGCTTTTCTGCCCTTTACTATAGGGACAAGGGAGGTTTCTTTTTTTCTTCTTCTAAGAATGCTTTGCCAGTCACACTAATTGCCAGTAAAAAAAACTGATTCATATCTTGTCAATTATAAATTTAGTGATTATATCTATACATGCTACTCTCACCTTCCATACTGTGCTGAAGAATTTCTTATCTCCCAGCAGTGAAATTCATCCCAAGCAGTCATTTTTTGGCTCAGGAAGTGACAAAGGCTTCCAAACACACACAGAAGAATGTAACTGTCTGTGTTTGATGGCCAAGTTACTGCATCTACTCTTGAAAGAAAAATCCAGTTATGATTTGCTAATGATCAAAATTGTGAAGTTTGGTTTTATATTTCATCTTCGACTGTGACTCAACCTCCAAAGCGACCTGGTGTCCTCTTGTCCCAGCTTGCATAACAGAATTGGTGGTGTTTGGTGCCAGGAGTGGGAAGTTAAGAAAAGAAGTTAAGAGACTCAGATGGCATGAGCAATGGTGAAATCTTTTTAAAGTCACAAAACCCAACCTCTACACCAAAAGAAGCCAAGCCTTAGTTAAAGCATCTAAAAACATATTTTTAAAAACTAAAAACTTTTATTTGTTCCCCTTCTACTCTCTCAGTGGATGCATAGGTGCTGATACAGCTGTTGCTGAAGATGGTGAGACTCTGCCCGTTCATTCCATGAGCATCAGTTGGATTCCCCATGCAGGTAAAAAAAGGTGTGTCCCATTTATGCTAGGACTCATTCTGTCCTGAACATATAAAGACATCTTAAAAGGTGCAATTGCAACTTGTGCTTAATTTTAGCTCCCTCCACACAAACCAGAATGGTGAAAAAATTTATATAGAGATGTGAACCAAGTCGACATCTTCAGAGATTAGCAATTCATTTAATGGCTGGCCAGGACTATAAAAGCTAAGATATTTTATGAACAAAATATTTGTTCCCCCTGTGGTTCTGATTGCTGTGGTAAGTCTGCAGCTTTAATGAGAGGTGACAATAACCATCACTTTAATTTCAGTATTGACTGAGACATGGATTCCTGCCAGTATTCCCATAGGATTCTGAAGGACAAGGAGATGTGCAATTAAAACTGTCGACATCATGAAGTGCAGACAGTGAAAAAGCAGGACCCTAACATAAAGTACAACCCCTGCCCGATTTTTCCCACAGTAAATTTTTTTACTTCTTGGCAACACAGTTTACACTGCCTGACAGACACCAATTACACCTCTTCATCTGAATGTAAAATTTGAGGCATATTATGAAAACACAGATAACATCACAGTCCATATTAACAGAGCTACTGAATTTACCATTTAACAGAACCTCTGAACTATGCTTTATTTGTTTCGTATTTAATATTTTCTCCATTTCACTGATGGGAAACTGATCATGAAATATATGGCTTTAAAAAAATTCTAGCACATTTTCTTGGTCACATCAGGGTCCTATGATGAAAAGTTGAGTGGTGAAATTACTTTTACAAGAAGAGACATAGCACCAGTGGCAGAGTTAAAAGCCAGAGCTCCGTGTTCTGAGTGCCTTTCCTCTAACCACCTGTACATCTTGCTGTTCAGAAGATGAGACTTCTGCAGCAAAAGAGCACTTTGGCTCCTTTGCTCAACTTGTGAGCGAATCGTACACCCTTGGGAACAATGTGATAACAACTCCATTTTCATCTCCCATGCTTTCTAATTAATGCAAAACATGCCAGAGTTACTTAAATACACAAGTTATAATTGGTAATAGGGAAGTAGGAACAACCTTTTTTCATCCCTTGCTTAAGACAATTGACAGCTAACGCAATTATACAGCATACTGTATTTATTAACCCAGCAGGCACCGTCAAATGCTGCTCAAGCATTTGCATGTAACCTTCAGTAAAAAAATTGCTTTTGATGCTAAGTTTATGGCATCCAGCAGTGGCAGCCAATCCGTTGCATTGCAAAGCCACCTTGAGAGATGGGGTTCCACAAGAGTCTCCTGAGAACTAAGGGATATGGGGGTTAAGTGTCTCATTCAAGGAAATCTATGCCATCAGTGAGAGTGCCATGAACATCCTTGTGTCACTTGTTTTCAGCTCCACTGCAGTTTCTTCATGGCATTACTTGAAGAAACTTTAGGGAAGGTTTATTTTTGACCCAACCAGAATCAGGAAAGTACCTATATTCTGGTGACAGCCTTCTCCTGTGAAACTTCATATCTACGTTGTCTACATTTCTTTAAAAATAGTAAGCTGTCTCCTTACATGACACGTTAACTTATTTGCTCGTATATTCAAAGGTGACTTACACTAAACTAAATTTTGTGTCTTAAGATCTTCTCATCCTTGAAAATACATCTGTTAAAAATAAACAGTCTCCAAAAGTTACTTGCAGATATCAGAAGAGATGTATAGCCCTAGCCTAGTATAAATCAGAGTAAATACATTGATTTAAAGGAGTTATCTTCCTACATACCTGACAAAGTCCTAATTTACCACAAGTATTATCTGTGGTGCACACAGATTAATGTTTCATTAACAAAATTAGACTTACAGCAAAACTTTGCCCTGTTTGGTTGATTTTTTTCCTGATAAGAACATTTTTTATATCATACCATACCCCGCATCAAGCGCCACACCTGTATAAATGTCTACACTAAATTTACACATCCATTTGGTTCAACGTGGATTTCAGTTAAGAAAAGAGTTCTTGTAAGTGAAGGCAGCATTAACGTCTAAAGGCATCAGTACTTCACCGTACCTCAAAGGTGTTTGCAAATGCATACAAGTCCATGACATGGATTCTGATGCTCTTTTACCAGACTTTTCTAACACTATTCCAGAGCACTTCAGCATTGTTGATGACAATGATAAGAGTATGACCCACAAGGAATATTTAAAAAAAAATGTAGAGCATGGAATGTTCTTACAAGGCACACTCAGCAAAAAAAAAGTCAGAATGAAGAATGACCCAAATGCCAACAAAGCCAACGAATTTAGAGCAAATCTCTTGGAATAATCTTCCAAGAAAAAAAAATATAAGCACAATTTTCATTTTATTATAGCTCTGTGAGAGGTAGGAAATTTTCGTTTTGGTGATTTATAGGCCCAAAAGCAGATGGATAAAACTACTTGTTTCTGTATGAGACAAAGCCCTCAGATGCCACTGGTACATTTAGGAATGTTTGTACCTTGTATAGGAACAGGCACATTGTGGTTCTCACCTACTTTGCATCGTGCCAGTAGCACAGTGTTGAGCTTCACGGACTACCTTTAGTTAATAATGCATTTGCCTGGAAATATTTTATTTTATATATATAATAAAATACGTAATATATATATAATAAAATACGTAATATTTTATTTCCAGGTAGACTGTGATATATTATACAGCAAGACAGGTCCAATCGTATAACAATGGCATGTTTTCTGTTAAAAGTGACGTACTCTAGGTTAAGAGAAATGCTGTCTCTCTGCTAGTGCCTGATCACAGCTGGAAGATCTTAGAAGACCTTTCCTAGTAAGACCGCCTGGAAATACAGCTCAGAAGTTAGTGTCTGACTGCCCTGGCTGCCTTCAAGGAGTTGCTCCAAGGAAAGAACACTATTCCCCCTCTGGGGTTTTTGGTTGTTTGTTCACTTTTATTGTTCAGTTTCCACAAGGGATTACTTCTAATCTTAATTCTCCTTCGTTTTTATTCAGCCCCCATCAGAATACGGCTCTTGTTGCAGACAAGTAGATTGTCGTGTAATGCTAAAGGAAAGCATTGCAACACCTGTGTNCCCTCATCAGAATACGGCTCTTGTTGCAGACAAGCAGAAGGAAAGCATTGCAACACCTGTGAAGATAATCCAAAAACTGGTGTATACTCCTCTCCAGCCTTTTCTAGTTAATGTAGATGCCCTAATGACTGCATTTTACAAACAGGGTGGGGAAAAAAAAAAAATCACAAAAGTAAAACATTACAAAGTTTTAATACTGATTTTTGTATTAGCCAAGGGTGCTTTTTAGCTAGTTTTTATAGCAGTGGTGAGTTGAAATTTCCCATATGAAAGGAAGTGTCTGGTTTCATTCCTAGGCAGGGACCTGTCTTCATTTCAAGCAAGTAGTGTTTCTAATCATTGCCTACTAATGAGATTATTAACCCACATTTCTGTTTGTATTGAGAATTCTTTCAGCATTTCAGCCTAGTCAGCTGCTGTATTACTAAGGAGGATCATTACTGATGCAATAATATTTATGAATTCAGGCTTATTGCACAGATACAAGCAAAAGGCATCTGTTTATTTAAAGGAATGAAAATGTGATGGATCAAAGGAAAAGCTATCACAAAAATGATTCAGTGAATTGTCTATAACAATAAGCAATGACAACGAAGTATTATGTTACTTTTTCAAACAACAGTATGACCATTAACCAGTTAATCAGCCAATACTAGCAACATGAAAAATGTGAACCAGAAGGCAGCCAAGTGACCTGCTGAAGAGCTCCCAGAAAGATCTAGAGCTACAACGGGAACACGGATATTTCTGGTGCATTACCCGGCACCCTGTGCTCTACTCCCTGCCTGAACAGCCAGCACTGCGCTTTTAGCCACTGACATCAGCGACGGTCGTATTCCAGTAGGTCCATCTGTGGTGAGGCTAGTTCAGCTAGAGTTTCTCCCCCACCCCTTTTCAGCGCTGACAGGTGGTGTTTTTTTTTCAAAACTCTAACTGCAAGACAGGAGGCTAACGGAAAGAGGTGGCTTCCCTTCTAGGACAAAAAAAAAANAAAAAAAAAAAAAAAAAAAAAATGCTTTTTTGCACTACAACTGACCTCAATGCTGAAGATGCACTATTTTAGCATAGAACCTCACCTAAAAGCCAGAGGCTCACCTTGATGGCACAGAGACCAATGAACGTTTTCTAAATTTGCCACAGTGTCCACTTCGTACTAAGCATTAGAACAAAACGTTTTGTCATCCATCCTCCCCACTTCTTTTACCCTTAAGATCCTCTCCTCTCCATTTTAATTTAATATTTTTAACTTGCTTTACAGGCTGCTGAGCTTTCTCTTCTACAAACCCATTGCAAAAACAAACAAAAAAACCCAACAAAACAAAAACCTTAGCCCCTGGCACCAAATAGGCCACTCAGAAAATTAGTTAGCACGTATGGTGAATGTACCACTGTTAAGATGCATCAGAGCCCTGAGCACATTCCCCCATCCTGGGGGTTTATCTGCCTGGGCTCAAGGCCAACGCTGAGCTGATGTTGCTGGTGGCCTTGGAGAGAGCTTCTTCAGATAGCACTGCTGGTGGGTCTCAGTGGGGGCTGCCCTTTCCCTGGGACAGGGCTGTCCCTGCTCTGCCCAGCCATGGCCCCATTGATCCATAGTCTGACCCCCACTGGTGGGCTGATGTCCCAGCCTGCCCTCAGCCTGGTCCCAGGGATGTGCTGTATGTCAGGGGCTGGGGCTACCCCTGGTTGCTTCTCAAGTCTCCTGCTGCCTGGCTGAGGTGGTGGGATAGCCCTGGCTCCCAGCCCCAGGAAGCAGCTTGCTTACTGGGTGCTCCTCCATGACAGCATGATTCAAACTGGGCTTGTTCCAGTGACTCCGAGCTTTTCCACCTCCCACATGAGCATACTCTCTGCACACATGCGTTCCTATGCAATACTATGTTATTTTTCCTCTCTTCTGAATAATACACTGAATAACTTTGGAAAGTGCTAAGAACTTTTCTTCACCTGATTCTTTTTTCTTTAGTATTTTTCTCCCACTACATTTTTAGCACATGTGCTGTTTTCTTCCTCTAAGCTAAAAAAGAAATAGTTTTAAAGCATGTGTTTGATCTAAAAGCATGTGGTTGGGAAGAAGAGAAGGAAGTTTATTACAAAGACATTTGTGTTCAGACAGCCTAACAGGAACTCAAATGTATCGCCATTGATTTTCAAGCAGTATACACATGGTCTGCCCTCAGACTGTGCATCTTGAGAAAGAATTGTTTACTAGGTGGCCACAATGTAAAAACAGATTAAATATTCACATTTTGGTGACAGCTATAAGATTAGAGTTGACTTCTTTCAGTCTTTTTTCAATCCCTCTTTCGAAGTACACCACTAGAAATCTACCCTTATAAACATTCATTGAAAACAACTATCAGGCTTGTTCCCTAAATTCACTGTATCCCAGGCCAAAAGTTGTTCACAATTGTATTTGCCTTGAGCAAAACTTTGAGTAGTTTATGAAGATCAAGTTCAGCTAATATCACTAGCAAAAAAAGGAGAGGAAAAAGGGGGTTATTTTTCCAATTTCCCCACAGCAAACACATTAACAGATGTTACTGCAGTAGAGATTTTTTTTTTAGTTTATCACACAACATACCTATTTCTGAGGTCTAATAATTGATCAACTATTGCAAAAAGTTATTGTGCAAGTCCAGTGACACAGTGAGCTTGGACTTGATCCAAAGCCCTTTAAAACAATGGATTTTTTTCTTTTGATATGACTGTATTTTTTGATATAATTGTGTTTTGTGTCCAACCAGCCCTACTATGCATCATTCCTGACACTCTTACTCTAAACGACTAAATAAATGTTCTTTATACAAGCCCAGCATCCGAGATGACGAGGAAAAAAGTGGTTGCCTTCAGCACTTTCAAGTACTATTGATCAGTGTTAAAGCTTTCTCCTCTGCTTTTACATCCTTTCCCACAGATCCACACCCTTTTTGAGAATAACTCTGCAACCCCAGATGGATGTATGAATTGATAAAGCTTTCTACATGTTCAAGCAGGAGACAGTTCCATCCTGCTTGTTTACCAGAAGAAAGTGGTACAGAAGATGCTGAACCTAATTTACGTGTTTCTGAAAGCCTTCATTTTATGCTTTCAGTCAAGAATGTTTGAGTTCTGTCCTGGTTAGAAAATATGAGCAGGTATTTTTGAACCAGCATTAAAGTTAACGGCACCTATCCTCCTTCTTCCTACTGTATTAATTTATACGTTACTCATCATTACTACCTCTTTTGAACTATCTACTCGGGTCCTTTTCCCATAAACCTTATGTACAAGTTGGGAATGGATGAGTTTAAAAAGATATCAATAAATGAAGTCACATGTTTAACATCTTCATTCAAATTTCCAGTAGGGAGCTTCAGAACATGATCAAGGCAGAAGAGCTGGGTAAGCATGTACCTGTAGGGAAAGTGTCTTTATTTGCATCCTCTTTCCTTGTCTATAACAAAATCACATTCTACTGGAAACTGAGTTGACTTTCCAAATCAGGCTTGTCAGACACAAGGGAAGCAATTAGATGTAAAGCAGGCCACCTGGTATGACAGTAATTAGGCTCTAGATCTGTTGTTATCAGGACCCAAAGCTGCACTGTGAAATTAGCTCAGAACTTTAATTAAACCTGTAGTAACAACTTACTTTTATTTCTTAATTATTACTTTATTGGGAACACAGCTGAACAGAGGGCTGAATGGCTCACTGAATTAGTAAAAACTAATATAGTTATTTCCCACTATATTATCAGTAGAGATCAGAACCACCTTAGCTGTTACAAACAGTTATCACAAGTATCCCTCTGGCTCTTTGGCATCTACAGAGAATTAATTAAAAGATTCAAACTGGTGTGCAGTTAGCATTTCCTACTGTCAGTTTAGATTCCATGTAGGCAAGCAAAGCAATCATGGGCTGTACCTACATTAATATTAGCATTATGGTTCAGGGTACTGTGGTGACTCTTAGTGTACCCATTTCACCATGCACAGATTGCGTTTAGCGACCTTATTTGGTACGGGCAAACTAGATTCAGAAGAAACTGAACCAGAAGGTCAGTTCCAGACCTATACCAGATGCGCTCCCAGTATGATAGGGACACAGACAGTGAATCCAAACAGCTACAAACCCTTCACGTAATGGGGATATTTGGTCCAGGGAACTAGACTAATTTTAGTCTGACCTGCACCACCTAAACTTCACATTATGTAGCGACAGGTCTTCAGCACCAGCTCTTTCAATCCACTGAATCAGTTCTGCTGTACCAAATTTCTCAATGTAGACACAGTCATCAGTAGCAATGGGTCACTGAGATTTTATAGCATGCAAATACAAGGAGGGAATGCTAATAAAACCAAGAAAGTTGTCTTCATTTTCATCTGTCTGTGCATGGCATTTTGAAGACAAACACAAACAACCATCTAAACAAGGCCCCCATACACGTAACTCTCTTGCAATGCAAAGTTAGAAACAACACATAATACGAAGTTAGAGGACACAAGGGATATTACTATTATGATAGCATTTGTTGTGCATTGGTACTTCATTGACAGCTCTGAGCTCGCGTACTGCTTATCATCAGTCTCTTCTACTATATCCAAAATCTCTTTACACACTTGCAAGTAATAGTAGTATTAAGTATTAATGCCCCGGCTTTTATCCCACAATATCAAAATAAGACAACAGATAGAGGATCCATTGATCCCTACTGGCAGATGAAGCAAAAAGTAGCTCTGCCAGGGAATTCAACGGGGCGACATTTGGCTTATAGTACCCAATAGCATCCAGTATCCCATCAGAAGAAAGGCAGATATTCTTGGGAGAATATACTGTCCTCCGATTCATCTGTGTAGCTGTATGAGAAATTAAAAGGGAACAGACACTTGTGAAGGCAGCCAGCCTTGGCCATGAGGCATTTCTATACATTAATTGAAAACCTCGACTATGTACCACTGTTAACCTGTGCTTTACATCAAAGCTTATCATTTACTAGTTATGAGCTTGGAATCAGAAGATAAATAAACAATAGAAAATTTCTGTGGTGGGTGAGGGGAATCTTTTTCTGGAACTGTGCCTCCATACAGGAGGGATTAATTGGGATGCTCTATATTTAAATCATTACTCTATAAAACCTATTAATAAAGCTCATCTGGTCCATTCCCATTGCCAAAACACAACTGATTCCTGAAGTACGTAACTATAAGATCTATTTCAAGTAGGACAGGATTTTTATCCCCGTAGTGCTTCTATTTAAAATAGCAATAGCCTTCTTAGCTCAAGTTTTAAAACAGGCAGAGTATTTATTATTCTAATTTTTACTTTTCATCATTTATGCTCTTAATTATTCCTAATTTAGCTCCCTTAGGATAAGGAAAATTTCACGATCTGATTCTCACCATTGAAGCACAATGACAATACCGGTTTGTCCCTTTTATCTTTAGACTTGAAATCTACACAATACCACTACAATAATGTCTAATAAACTTTTGCTTGCATTTCAAACACCACAAAAATTTCCAGCAGCACATGAAATCTCTCTATTGAAAGGAAAAGACTAAATACACTGATGTGGATAATAGCTTCTGTAAAACCTAAAACAAGACAAAATTCTAATCGTATTTAATTGGCAACCAATGTTCTTTAAGATTTTGGCAAGAGAAATCAGTCTTCAGGAAAAGCTGTTTGCTAGACCAATAATCACAGCCTAAACATTCCTTCTAACCCCACAAACGTCTTCCTTACATCTTTTAATGACTACCTCTATCATATTCAATTCACATATTTAAAAGAGAAGTTACTGGAAAAAATGAACATTGGTGACTTCTGCAAAGTTCAAGAAACATTGAATGTACTCAAGTTTCACTAATAAATTCATTCATACATACCTTTTACCTCATTATATCTTCAGTTGTCCACTTGGTCATATATTTTGATGAATTCTTGCACACAACTAGAACCTGCCTTTTACATATACACTTCAAAAGACAAAAGAGCCGTTTTCTGACCTTGCAGTCTGAAAAATTCTAGCGGAGTTTTGCAATATGCCTGGACAGCCAAACACCACTAGCTCCAAGACACCAGTCCTGGGGGCGAAAGGCAAGATTCTCCTCGAGCGGACACCCAAAGTAACATGGCATTAAGGCTGTTGTTTCAAGGTACTTCAAATTTCAGCTCCTGAACAAGCCAAAAAGAACATCCTGCACAACTATAGAGATGGAATAAAAAAAAAAAGCCACTTCCAAGGCAGCCAGGTCTCAGCTTGAGATGGAATCTAGTCAGGTCCCAGAAACATGTTCAGAAACCAGTTGGGAGGCAATGCAGTATATGGACTTGACTTATCGTATGTTGCCCATGGAACATGAAACTGAGCAGAAGGTTACAGCTATTCCCTGCACTAGCTAATATTTTTGCACGGTAGCTTTGTGAGCATCCTGCAGCACGGGTGTCATGAAAGAAGAGTGTATTATTAAAGCAAGAATCCCTAACTGAATAAGTAAAGCACCTCATACAGCTTGCCAAAATGTCCATTATCAGAGACCACCTACACTGTGCTGTATCCCCTACAGAACAGTTCAGATCTCAAAGTACAAGGCCTGGGAAACGGTGGCTTCTAGCCAGCTTCTTTCTGTGAAAGAAATGTTACGAGCAGCACAGTTCTCCACGATAGAAATATATCACTTTAAGAGTTTGACAGCCATCTCTGGAGTACGTCTAACAAAATCAATGAAGAGGTGAAAAAAATCATAGACGTTTATGGCAAAAGGTTTTATATATATGTATATACAGGTTTTTTTTCTCTTTCCCTGGCATCAGATGCCAGCTTAGTGTGAGGAAGACGACATGGCACTGAGGAATTGGCACCGGCTGATTACAACGCTCTGTTCCTGGGCTGCCTCGCCTGAGTAGAAACCAGAGCAGCTGAGGTTATAAAATTCCTAGACTAGATCTGAGCTAATTGGTTTTTGTAGCCAGAAGTTGGGGGGAAGGGGGCTCCCAAATAGTGTATTTTTTTTCAACAATGAACTGTTTCATAAACTCATGCTATTTTACCTGACTTGCTTCAACCCAGAGTGGCTAGAACAAAAATGATGCAAAATGTGTTTTGTCTCTATTTTTTATTTTCTACTGCACTTTTAAATTCAGAGTAATATTGCATCTACAATTTTTAACTTTATTTTAGAGTCATAAAAAATTTAAAAGCAGTAAAAGTTAAATTACTTTTTTAACTCAGTCCCAAACAACTGTGTGTAATCTTCAAATTGTCAGTTAAACTTGAAATAACAAAAGTAGAACTTAAGCAATTTTTATTTTTTTTTTACTTTGATAGGAACTAAATGCAAATTTTGAAATTATAAAGTGTCATGACTACAGAGGAGTTTTGAGGCTGCTGGACAGTGGCACAGAGTAGCTTTTTCCCAGTAACTGCACGCTCAGTCATCTGGCACAGTTTGGATATTGTGAATTTTCATTTCCCTGCCATTCTCCCAGTTGTGACAAGGTAGTTCCTCACTAGCTGTAAAACTGGACACTGAAATTATTATCTAATCTCTGCAAATCTTATTTAAGTATCTGGGTCATATCGCAGTCACGCTGATGCAAAGCGGACTGCCTTTCTTCACTTTCATAACGCTACTATGGATTTACAGAGAAAGAGCTGAATTAGGCCCACCATTTTCTGAAGAGAAATACCTGTCAGGGTGTCCTGGCACTGCTGCAACTGTGCGTAACGACAGTACTCAGCACTGATAAAGGAGCGGGGCTGACGTCTCTCAGCTCTTCGCCAGCACATTCCAGCTGGAAGTCCAGACCGATGAAGGATGTATTTAGACACACAAAATGGGTCTCCACTTTTCAGTGCATCATAAAAAGGAGAGGGGCTTTTGAAGTTATTTTTGGTAAATTCTATTATTTAGATGTTTTATATGGGGTTGCTTGCTCAATGGCTTAACACAGCTGCATTGCTACCATCTGAAAATATGTCAAGCCGTCAGGAAGGCAGCTTCCTAATAGCCCTTAGAGCATCATTTTCAGAGCACATTACAAACACTACTGATCCCCTCAAAAAATCCCTCTAAGGTACACAAGTCAATATTACTATTATTATTACCTTCTTTTTTACAGTTGTTGAAATTGCAGTAGAGAAATATGATCAGCCTTCATCAGCATTACAATGCGGAGGGTAGGCCCTCATGTGGCATAAAGCTTATTAATGTCATTGAAATCCAAACAGGAATGAAAGTATTATATTATGTTAGAGTCTGCACGTACAAAATGAGAGTTCCTTAATTGCTATTGTGGATAATTTTATTAGAAGACGGGGAGCTTACAGAGAGCAAATGAATCGCAAAGTCTAAGATCTTTCCTATCTAACAGCTACTAAATTACATTTTAAATAAATAGTATTTAAATACTTTTCAGCAGAAGAAATTGCTGTGATTGCCTCAGAGATGTTACACAGAACTGGCAGCAGCTGTGACATGCTGGGGGCCAACACTGTGCTGTATACTCTTCCTTACAATGGAAAGTTGCACAAATCAAGTTCTAAATGCACCGACGAGTTTCAGGTAAGCAGCGCAATGACTGTAAGTATAAAAGAAAATTTCATCATTAAGCAAAGTGAATGGAAATCACCTATTGAGTCCTGTTTTCTGGTCATTGTCAAGCTCCATGTAAATTTTGTTTATCTTACCCCTAAAGACATTCTTGCCCATCTAGTTGACACAGGTGGATACTGGTCCTCTCCTTGCACTGAGAAGCAGCAGTGCAAGGGCCAGGGCAGAACCAAGTCTGCCAGGTTTGTGTTTTCCTTCTCTTGCTACAAGACACAATGTGGGTAAAGCAAAAGTAAACCAAGTGGGAATCAGTGGGGATGGAATTGGATGGAGGCAGGAAAGCAGTGGTGGCCACACTGGGTTATCTACACTCCGTATTTCTAAGCTTCTGCAGTGGAACACAGGGGCACTGATTTGGAGCAACTCCAGCTTGAATTGGGTGCCACTCCAGTCTCTAAGAGTATTTGAACAAGGGAACTTCACTTCTCTTCCCCCTGTTTATCTGCACCCTAAGGAACCCAGCTGTTCCCAGCAATGCAAGTCATACTTTGGGAGCTTCACTTAATTTCAGGGAGATGTCCAACCATTGTGAATGCTCACAATAATCCTGCTTTAGTATGTAGCAACATTTTAATATATTAACACTTGTAAATAGGAAGAGACACAAGAAGGACCCAACATAAATATATCTCCAGGCCTGTGTAAGAGTCGATCAGAAGACCGGTATTGTCTCAACATTGTCATCAGTGACTAGGCCCCAAAACCCGGGCTAACGTCTTGACATGAGTTTGCAGTGGCTTGCTGGGCTGGCTGTTATCAGACATGGAAACCTTGGAGAAAGGACTGAGGTACGAGCAGTGTCGTTACTATGGTACAAAGGTACGAACAGTGTTGTTACCCGGTACAAGCCTATTTTACTGGAGCAGCAAAGCAAAGAACTGCTGTCGAAGAAGATGGACTGCATTGGCTGTGCCAGCACCGATGAAGTAATCTCAAACCTCAGTTGAACTTTCCTCATTATAATGTAAAAACACATCTCCTGGTAAGAAGCTACCTGCCTCCAAAGCTGACCATGCCTCAGACACTCCTCTCCAGGCATGCGTGGAAGCCTTACTCCAGACAGGCGGAGATTGGCACCTTTCCACAGGACACAGGTGGAGTGGAGGTGGGTCCAAGGAGGAGCAAGGTGTGCTACCTAGCATAAAAGATGATTCCTCAGTAACTGAATTTTTTAAGATCTTCCCCACTGAGAGACCATGACAGTCGAAGAAGCAGCAGCGGAACGCCTTCTGGATTCAGGACCATAGGAACACCTGTGGTGGTAGCTATAATCCTCTTTCCCCCTTTTTACCTCACCTTTCCTATTCTTCCTTCTTTCTATCGCAAGCTACTTTACGGGCAAAACCGATAAAGTAATTGTGTGTTGAAAGCATAACTCCCTGGGCCTGATGCCATTTCTTTTTGCACTTCGGGATCACAGCTGAAATGAACCATCACGCATCCACTGAGGAGTGGACCATGATAGCCTGTCACTGTATATAACTGTATATACTGTATATAATTCAGCTGATTTACCTTATGCAACGCTAAGTGGCAGAGTTTTAAAACCATCAGAGTAAGTTAGTGGTGATGACACCAGGATGCATAAAGAGATAAATTACTCCCTGCTTTTTGCTGGCCTGCTGGACTAGCTGGCCACTTTGGGGTGAGAAAGAAGATCTGCACCTGAAAAGTCTTCTAGTCCTTGCAGGTTTGCTAAGACAGGCTGCAGATCCCCGCTGTGGTGGTGTCCCAGGACTGAAGCAAAGCCAGCACACTCCTTTTTGTGTAATTCACTGGCCAGACTTTCCACAATAACAATTTTTTGAGTGCTACTCTCCAAGGCAAGGTTTAAAATCATACAATCTAGAGGCAAAAGCCTCCCTAATCCACCACTGACTCCTTGTTCTGTCCAGTGCTTAGGTTCAGAATTTTACAAAAAAATAGGAAAGCTTTATTGACTGAAAGTATTGCTTTCAAAACAAGAAGCAGCTCAAATGTCTTGGGTCAGACTTTGTTTGTGAACTGGCAGAGGCAGCACAACCATGGGAATAAATTTATAGGAAGGATGAAACTGTCTCTTTGAATCATAAATTGACTGCAACCAGAAAATCACGGTTCTCACACGCTACAGTGTCCAATGATGCTCTAAAGACCGCCCATCCCCAAACACAGCCTGCCAAGTGTCAAATATGTTATTAACTGGAAATAAAAGCTAAAAAAATTCCTCCCTAAGTTCTCCTTGGGGAAGTGAAGTTTTATACTGTCCTTAATACAAGCAAGTGCTTTACGGGCATAGTTCAATCCTGTACCAAAGCACTGCCTATCAGAATTGACATTTAAACACCTTTCCTGCCATAGGATTTTGGAGCAATAATAACACTTTCAACTTCTATAGCAACTTTATCCAAGGATCTTGGAGTGGTTTAAAAGCAATAATTAAAGCTTCATGAGGTAGCGACAGATCTTTTCACACAAAGTAAATTAGATGTGCACTCCTAGAGGTATCAAACATGGTTGCGCACAGGGAAAACAACAGAGCTGGAGATTGGATCCATGGGCATCCTGTGTCAATGCCCTGCAGCAAGCAACAGACACCACCCTCTCCCACCCTACGTGTGCTCTTCTGAACGCCCAGTAAATTCTCATTATAATGAAGACAACACTGTGAAGTTTTTTTAATACTTATTTACAGTAAATGCACATTAGGATTCTATGACTAGTATCTCTAGGTGCTTTTGGTGTAGTACGTTGGGATTTTTTTTTCCCCTTGTTCTTTTTGCTTTTCTTCCCCCCCCTCTAAGTGTGCTCTTCTTCCTTATTACTAACCAGCCTGCAAAGTAGAGAGAGAGTTACCAAGGGCTGACTACATTAGTCTCAAATGCCTTTTCAGTGTATTAAAGTGTTTTCAATTACCTCCTAATACACCTCCAGGGAGCCTCAGAGAATGGAAGGATTAGTAGAATAATGAGTTTAAATTATTTAAGGGTTTGGGTTTTTTTTTTTTCCCTCTTATTATGTGACTTTGTTGGATTTAATCCTAGACCAGAGATATTTGACAGTACAAGTCAGGTTATATCTAACGAGTAATCTTGATCTCAAATCAAAGGGTTGCAAGAATAGGATAGAAAAATGCAAATTTCCCCTCATTCTCCAAGAACATACAGTAAAAAGGGTAGGGAGGTCTGTTTTATTTTGCGCTGATTGGAACAAGGTTACTATTTTAGCAGTTGTTGAAACTGATTGATAAGACAGTCATGAATGGTAGGTGAATTTATCAGGCAGGAACATCTATGAGGAAAAAGTGCAAGTGATCCCCTCTTATCTTATTGCACCATGATGCAACAAAACTCCAAAATGCAGCCAGCTGAATTACCAGTTGAATAAAATTTCAGGAGGGGTGAACTGAGGTAGCTGAGATTTGTCTACTTCTCTCTGATAACCACTGACACAGCTATCACCACCCAAGTACCTGAGCATCTCAAAGCTATTAGATGTATTTTAGCCTCATAACATCATGATGAGGAAGAGAAATTTCATTTTGATTGCACTCAGGAACTGGTGATACAAAAATCACACGCTAAAAGTCACACTGAAACCTCAGAGAAAGCCAGGAATGCAACCAGTACCTCCTGAGCCCTACCACACCCCCGATGGGCCAACAGCCTACACAAAGCAATAATGAAAAATAAACAAACAAAAAAGAAAACACCACCAAAATGAAAACCAGACCATGGATCTAGAGGGAATAAAACACACGCTGTACAGGACAGAAGATATTTATCATGGCACACCTCCAGATCCAATATTGAACTTCTTGAAAAATAGACTCGTGCCAGCTTATTGAAGAGATCCAAGGACTAGCATCAAGCAGAGCAAGAATTCTGGGATTCCTTCTGCTCAGGCAAACCTTTAATCACAAATGAGTGGTTCTTTGGTTGATGTTGACCATGTACAGGTGTCTGCATATATATACACACACATATATATGTAAGTATGTTTGTTTCCATGCTCCCTTTTCTTGCCTTTTTTTTTTGCCCCCCTTCCATTTTTCTCCTCCCTCCTCCAAAAAAACCCTACCAGAGAAGTCTTGGTTTATCCCTACTAGAAGAGGAAAAAAATTTCTGTCAGCAGGCAGACACGTTTTTTTGTCTCTGCTCTTGTCACGAACACCTGACTTATTTTAGTCTTCTCAATCCATAGCAAGAATAGAGAATCCCTTATAATAGTTAACAGATATAATGACTATTGTTAATCCAAAGAGAGCATTTTTCTCACTCATGCTTTCATAAGACTGACAAATCATAAATGAGTAATTATGTGTAGAGATTCATTTGAAATTAAAATCCAAAATATTTGTCAGATAGATGAGATTATTAAAACAGACAGAAATGGAGAAAATAGCAAAAATGCACCCAAGCCACAGCTTCCGCAAAACTGATCCAAACACTGGATAATCTCAAGATGGATATTTTACCCAATATTTCACCACCAGAACCAGTCCAGAAATCAGAGCTGGGCTAAAGATATTAGTCTCATACTGCATCCAGAAAGCATATTTTCCATTGCTTTAACTGTTACTGTGATCTCTCCTGACAGACTCAACCTTCAGAAGGTATCAGTACCTTCTGATGAATATCATGAAAAGTGACCAGTTTCCAAGGAGCCTTCATCCGTATTCATCTTCATCCTCATCTAGGGTACCATTAGCTAGCACACTTGGGGGAGCCTCTATGTTCTGCTCAGCCTGGGGTCAGCCAGCTGATGTTAAATCTGAGGGAGTTCTGACACCTTATCTTCATCTTAGGAAGAGCGAAATATGAATTCACTCTTCAATATGGAAAATGAAGATAGCTCTATCCATACTCAAGCAGCTTAATTTGCAATAATAACAGAAGCATTTTCACAAAGAGACAAACAAGACCCACCCACCAGACAAAACCCAAACTCTCTTAAAAAAAAAACAGTAAAAGTTGCAGGTATTGCTGCCTTTCAATCATTACGTTGGTAGTAGCTTCAAGTGGAGTTGCTAATAATTTTGGAAGTAGCTCACACGTAGATAACAGCTACAAAGCAGGACTGTAGATGGAGGCACCCCAGCTCTGCTAATTCTCTTGCTAAAATCCTGTCTGCAATCACACACAACCCAGAATTTAGAAGATTGCATGCTGTACCAAAATTCTGCCTTGGAACCCCAAAGCAGTAGCAGATGCTTTGGGTGTGTGTTAAATACTTCCCCACGTCCTCAGGGCACTCTGCCAGCTCCGAGTTGCTACCAGCAGCGCAGGAACCCAGAGCCATGGAAGGGATGCGCACATGTCATCCACGTGCCCTTATCCTGTTCTTTGTACAATGTGTTAATGTGAATAGATTGAAAGTTTTAGCCTGAAGTAAATTAACTACATTATGTATAATGACAAATTATGCAGATTTATACCAGATAATCAGTCGGTGTGCTTGCCTTTGGAGACAGCTGATGTCCAAACAGAATAGTTTGAACTTGAACAAATAAGTTCAGATTGTTCCCACTGGGCACATCACTTCAGTCTCCTAGAACACTACCTTGTGATTGTCTCTAAAACTACTGTTTCCTGTTACGTTCACATTTTAGCTTGTTCTTTTTGAACTTTGATGGATCCACCCACCTCCACCCTTCAACTCCTTTACTTTAGGCATGAATGACTCAAAAAGGTTGCTAAACTGTCCTGTAGTAAGCAAAATATAGCGTAGAGAGCGCTTGGAACCCATTTTGAAGGAGGCTGAAGGAGCTGGGACTGTTCAGTTTGAGGAAGAGGAGGCTGATGGGAGACCTCATCACTCTCTACAACTATTTGAAAGGACACTGTAGAGAGGTTGGTGCTGGTCTCTTCTCACAGGTAATTAATGACAGAACAAGAGGGAATGGCTTCAAGCTCCAACAGGGTAGATTTAGACTGAACATTAGGAAAGAATTTTTCACAGAAAGAGTGGTCGGGCATTGGAATAGGCTGCCCATGGAGGTGGTTGAGTCACCATCCCTGGATGTGTTTAAGAGCCGTTTAGATGTGGTGTTGGGGGATATGGTGTAGGGGAGAACTTTGTAGAGTAGGGTAGATGGTTGGACTCTATGATCCCAAGGGTCTCTTCCAACCTAGACAATTTTATGATTCTATGATTTCTGAGGGCTTGGAAGCAATTCCCCAGGCATTACCCCTTTGGTAGACCATGGTGTTCATGTCAGGGGTTTTAGTGAGGAGGAAGGAGAAAGTAGAAGGATGATGATGCTATGCCTGATGAGAGGAAAAAATGAAGCCACAGGCAACCATGGGCCCAAACAATGGCTTCCCCAATGGAATGGCATTTCCCCCAATGGCATTTCCCTATTCCTTCCAACACACCAAAGGGAGCAGTGGCTCCCTACAGAATGATGCACAGACAAATTTGGTGGGAACAACTGTAGTCTTGAAACTAATCCCCTGGACTCTGACTTTGAAAATCTGTGCTGCCACAGACCTTCTGTGTGAAGTAAAGTCATTTTTGGTACCTGCATCCCTCCTTCCCCGTCAATTATTCTCTTGCTATGTGGGCTGTAGCGATCACGGGGATAAGGTGTTTCTTACCACGTTTACACTATACACAGCACTGTGGAGACCTTGTTTCGGTTGGTGCTTTGTATCACTGTAATCCTTTTTTCTATGTCTAAACACACAAATGCTCACCTCATTCCCCAGAAAAAGCCTAGCCAAATGGCAGGCATTAAACACCACTGTCTCCTCTGGGAGCCTGCACCCTGCAGATCCTTCCTGACAATCAGGTACAGAGATCAGTCAAGCCCTTCTCAACGTTTAACAGGGGGTCAAACTTGCAGACTTGTCAGAAACCTGGATGATCCAGGCCTCGGGTCAAGTACCCATCTTAGAGAAACCCATAATCTGAAGAGCCCAGAGGGAAAGGACCTGGAGCCCCAGCTCATTCACTGAGAAGAGGAAATTTAGATCTCTTAGCAGCAAGCCCTTGACACTCTGGTCCCTAACCCCAGGAGATGCAGCCCAACAGAAGCATTCAAGTTGGGCCCCCAAGAGCAGTCCCACCACCTGAGCTCAGAGGACGAATGATTGCGGACACAACAGCTGAATTAAGATCCAGAGATATCTGCCAACTTTGTTGCCCTAAATTACCAGACACAGCTGAGCAGCAAACATGGCAGACTAAAATGACACTGTGCAGCCTTTCTGCTTGCAGAGACACTTCCCTGATGAAGTGTCTTATTGACTAACTGCAAAATATAAGAAATTCAGGATTCTTTTTGCTCCATCTTTTAATAGTATTATCAAGCTTGTGTCTCTGTTTGATGGGCATATTGATTTTTGTTTCACACAGGGATACTGCAGCTTGTTAGGAATAGCGTAGTGGAAGAGTACTCTATTTTAGTCATTTAATCTTCTTTTTTTTTTGTTTTTTATCCATTGTAGGACTGCAGGTGTTGGGACTGGTGCATTAACTGCTCTTTACTTGACTTTAATGCTTACACAGGGAGCCCATATAAAAAGGTCCAGACTTACCAGGCAGGATTCCCAACACATAGAAAACACACTGACAGAGTGGTCTGCCATTTGTGCCCTGCCACTTCAGAGAGAGTCTCTAGATTGTTCTGGAAGCAGATGCATAGTCTGACCATGTTTATCTGCAGTACATAAACATTACATCAGCCTGATAACTCTTATCATCAAACCTTCTTCACACAGACCCAAATTGCCTGCCTGTCCCTCCCTGGGGAGACGCACTTTTGTCTGATCTTGCAATTTACAGTACAGAGAGATACCACGTTTAGGAACAGTCAACCAACTATTGTATTGTTCATGAATTTTCTGTCCTGGGGTTTACATTTGAACCGCAGTTACCACAGATAAACTCCGTAGTACTAACAACGCTAATGCCCTCTGCTGTGTGTAGTTAACACTACAGAGCAGCTACCGCAGGGTTCACCGTGGCAGTTCACCAAACAGCTGCATTTTGACCCTGCATCTCAGTAAGCCGCCCTTCTTTCCCTGCCTCAGTGCCACCAAAGCTGGGAGATCAGGGAGGGATGAGAGGTCCCCAGGCACTCAGAGAGGCCGCTTGCTTCTTCAGACGGATCTTTGGGATCTGATGAATATGCAGTGTGGGTGAGGCGGGATAGTGGCAAAAGCCAACTGTGGAGAAGCAGGTAGCGGTTATGAGGCTGTTATTTCACTTCATGAAGATCTGGGAACAAGTTAATAGTTGCCAGTGTGACGCCAAGGGGGCAGACTGGGCTTCCAGATAAGGCAGGACTGGAGACAAGTATTTTGCTTCTCAGCATTTCCACAGGGTTGTTTTATGATCGTAGGCAACTCACGTAAGCTCTCCAGACTTCTGTATCCTTATCAGTAGCAGAGGCAGCGATATCCATCTCAGGGCTGCCATGAAGTCAGATTCATTACGATGTGTTCAAGGTACTCGGCAGTCACTAGTGCTGATCTTAAGCACACCAAAGGCAATACAAATATGCCCACAGAGCTCAGTGGTCTTTGCAGGTGAGACTTATAGAGGAGCAATTCCCTGTTACAGTATGGCATAGCATGAATCCTATTAAGAATCTGAATACCTTCAAATGAAAAAGGTTACAGGAGAAACCCCCACCTTTATTAACAGCGCATTAAATTCAAGTACCTAAAAGCAAGGAGAGCCATGGAAAAGTCTCAGCAAGAAGGGAGATTGCATGAGTTTTGCTGTAGCAGCCTTTCAGAGCCACAGAAGGCTGCACAACTCAAGATCAGAAAAGTTTACTTAAAAACAGACACTTGTTATGATGGGGAAAGTAGACTGTTGGCTACCTGCCTAACACACCTACGTTTAAGGTAAAGGGAGGATTGCATTACCTTACTGAGTGAGCCTGCTCTTAGCAATATGTTCTCTCTCGCATTTTGCATTAATTTAAACCTCATCTCACAATTATGACTGTATGATTTTTTTTTTCTTAAAACAAATTTTAGCACCATGAAATTCAACAGTTGCAAAATGTCATTGTTATATTAACCACCAGTAGTAAAGAGACCTGAATACCACCCTTAGTCTCCATTGCTTTGATAATACTAGTAAATAAAAAAGGCTGAGGATCATTATCTAGATATAAGGTTTACTGGACCACCACAGCTTGCATCATACAGCTAAACAGGACAGATGAGAAGCCTGTGTTTGGACAAATATCATATTTCTGCTTAGTTTCCTATTTTGTCCCTGAGTTTATATATAATATGGGTAACAATTAATTATGTTTCCCTTTTACCAAAACATTTTTAAAATTAAAGATGGCTTTTCAATTCCATTAGTTTTTTGGACTGAAAAAAAAATTAAAACAAAAAAATTGATCAAAATACTGAACAAACTGAAATCTTCAGAGGAACAGGAAGACTTTTTTCCTCTAAGTTTTCCTGGGTGTGTTTCTGAAATTAATTATAAGAAAAATAAAATTCTTATAAAACCTCAAATGAAAAATGGGCAATTTTTACCTGTTCTGTTTGTGTTGTCTTCCTACATTGTCTCTGCAGTGTGTTCTAGTGTTCTAGATGAAAAATGGGCAATTTTTACCTGTTCTGTTTGTGTTGTCTCTCACTGTCTCTGCAGTGTGTTCTAGTGTTCTAGATGCAGATAAAAAGCACCATATGAAAAGTAAATTATGTTATTTATGTCATTTTCCACGTGGTCCTTCATTCCCAAGAGATTTACTTTGCTATCTCATCTCACTTTTACACGTACAAACCTATATTGACATACNTTTCTGTCATTTTCCACGTGGTCCTTCATTCCCAAGAGATTTACTTTGCAATCTCATCTCACTTTTACACATACAATCAATACCTATATTGACATATATCAGGCACATACAGTACCAATTATCTGAAAATTAGATGCTGACACAAGGCACTGGTTTCTTATGAAGGTGTTGCCTAGGGCTATATGTTCTATCTACCATCCTTTATGATTAAAAGTAGAACAGTTGGGTTGGAAGCAACCTTTTAAAGGTCAACTAGTATGACCACCCTGCAATAAGCAGGGACATCTTCAACTAGATCAGGTTGATCAGAGCGCTGTCCCAACCTGACCTTGAATGTTTCCAGGGATGGGTCATCCACCACCTCTCTGGGCAACCTGTTCCAGTGTTTCAGCACCCTCAGCATAAAAAAATGTCTTCCTTATATCTAGTATATGTCTACCCTCTTTTTGTTTAAAACCATTACCCCTTGTCCTATTGCAACAGGCCCTGCTAAAAAAGTTTGTCCCCATCTTTTCTGTAGGCCCGCTTTAAGTACTGGAAGGTCACTATAAGGTGTCCCCGGAGCCTTCTCTTCTCTAGGCTGAATAACCACAACTCTCTCAGCCTGTCCTCATAGCAGAGGTGCTCCAGCCCTCTGATCATTTTTGTGGCCCTCCTCTGGACCCACTCGAAGAGGTCCATGTGCTTCTTGTGCTGATGGCCCCAGAGCTGGATGCAGTACTCCAGGTGGGGTCTCATGAGAGCAGAGTAGAGGGGCAGAATCACCTCCCTCAACCTGCTGTCCATGCTGCTTTTGATGTGTCCCAGGATACGGTTGTCCTTCTGGGCTGCAAGTTCATGTTTTCAGCTCATGTCCAGCTTTTCATCCACCAGTACTCTCCAAGTCCTTCTCAGCAGGGCTGCTCTCAATCCCTTCATCCCTCAGCCTGTATTTGTGCTTGGGATTGCTTTAACCCATGTGCAGGACCTTGCACTTGGCCTTATTGAACCTCATGAGGTTCACATGGGCCCATTTCTTGAGCTTGTCCAAGTTTCTCTGGATGGCATGCCATCCCTCAGGTGTGTCAACTGTACCACTCAGCTTGGTGTCATTGAAAAACTTGCTGAGGGTGCACTCAGTCCCACTGACTATGTTATTGATGAAGACATTGAACAGTACTGGTCCCAGTACAGATCCACAGGATCAGGAACCACTTGTCACCGGTCTCCATCTGGACATTGAGCCATTGGCCACTACCATCTGGATGTAATCATCCAACCAGTTCCTCATCAACTGAACAGTTCCACCCATCAAATCCATACCTCTCAATTTAGAGAGAAGGATGTTGTGGGGGACCATGTCAAAGGCCTTACAAAATTCCAGATAGACAACATCCATATGTCTTCCCTTGTCTACTGCTGTAGTCACTCCACCATAGAAGGCCACAAGATTGATTAGGCAGGACTTTCCCTTGGTGAAGCCCTGCTGGCTGTCTCAAGTCACCTCCCTTCCTCCATGTGCCTTAGCATAGCTTCTAGGAGGATACGTTCCATGATCTTCCCGGGCACAGAGGTGAGGTTGACCAGAGTCCTCATTTCTACACTTTTTAAGATTTGTGCATTTTGTCAGATCCTAACAGTTTTTGCCTGGGCTTTTCCCCAGTGTATTTAATACTACCGGGATGCTCTATGGGCTACATGATTCAAATGTGAAGAGCTATTCAACACTGCAGTAGCCTTTCTTTGCCTGAATAACGATAGCAGTACTGATTACCCTTAATAACATTATTATGCTGTGTGCACAAATCAAGCACAAAGAGCAATCAGGTGGAGAATTAGATCGCTTTAAAAAAAAATGATCTTTATTCTTGCTACATGTCTACTGGACCTTGAAAACAGTAATAGGATGGCCTTTAAATTCCTACTGCTTTGATAAGATATGAGAGGTAAAGCCAAATACATTTCTTCCAGGTTGGTAGCTATAGCTCGCAGACACTGCTCAGTGCCTAGAGGTTAGAGTTGTGAAAGAAGGACTTGAACTGCATATGTAGTTGGAACAGATACATAAATATTTTAATACAATAATGACACATTTTATGCAGATGTAAATATACACAGAAACGTGGATAGACTAAACATCAACGATCAGTCTAAAAAACACTCAAAGGAAATGGAAAAAAAACCACACAAAAGGAAATCCCAACCCATCAGTGGCTGAACTGCTTCTGGATGAATCGGCCTCATGCTAGCTCAAAAAAACACCCTTAAAAAATCAGTGGATTTGATTTAATTTGTCTGCAACCCCCTCCTGGTGCAATCAGTTGCTCACAAAACAATTTTTCATAGAGCCATGCAGAACTGCTGCTGAGGCTGTTCTGGTTCCTCTTACACCCCAAAGCATCTGGATGATGCCACTTAAACTCAAGATGTGGCCCATAAGCACATTCTCCCCTTTTCAAGGGATCACAGCCTTCTCGGAAGATACCTCACCCATATTCATACACAGACACTCCTTGAAAATCTGAAGCCTTGAAACACATATGGTTTATGTTAGCCGTATTGGTTTCTTTTGTCCTGTATTGCCAAAGGGCAGACATGGAGTGAAAGTAAGTTTAAAGACTCAAGGCAAGGAGGGCTGCTCTTCGCTAGGAATCTAAATGGCTCCTTCAATTTTTCAAGAGAGGTTCAGAAGTCCTGGCAATTTGAACCACTTAATGCATTTTGAATTGGCAAACCATTTGGCAGCTCCCTGCAAACAACTCATCCATGCAAACAGGTCCTTGTTGACTGAACATTGACAATATTGTCTTCTGGTCCTTTCCTTATTTGGTGTTGTTTGTGAAGTACTTGGATAACAGACACGCTACCAAACATAAGCAAACAATTTTGAGGGCCCTTTCATTTTACTCTCCCTGCCTCATTCAGCTATTCAAGGCTTTTTTTGCATTTTCTCTTCTTTATTATTGTGCAAATGACACAAAGAACATAGATATTTAGTATAGAAAACCAAGTAAAGAAAACTTCTGATGACTGCTGTTGGATCCAAGAAAAGGCATAATTTAGTGCAAACCACAGAAGAACTGTTCATTCTCATGAAGAGAAATTGGATGAAAATAAACTAGAATTTTCCAGGCATAGGTGGCAGAGCACTGGAACAGGCTGCCCAGAGAGGTTGTGGAGTCTCCCACTCAGGAGACATTCAAAACCCGCCTGGACGCCATCCTGTGCAACCTGCTGTAGGTGACCCTGCTCTGGCAGGGGGGTTGGACTAGATATCTCCAGAGGTCCCTTCCAACCCTGACCATTCTGTGATTATTTTACTTTCTAATCTATTAACCTGCATAGTCTTCATGCCTGGAAACTAAGTCCACCATCACCAGCACACTGTGCATGGCTTTCTGAGGGATGGAGTTTCTCTGCTATGTGCACTTCTAGTGTTTCAAGTGTCCCGAGATTTACTAGCTCAGCTGCCGCAACAGGGCACATAGTTGCCAAGTTTTTGTACACATGGGGTAACCCCACCTGGCTGGGCAACCACAGAGACTGGGTGCACAGGTATAGATGGGAAGGCATATCCAAATCTTACTGGTTTCAAACTTTGCCTTCCATCTTCTGGCAAAATACCCCACTGGCATAACTCAAAGTAGCACNTAGTTGCCAAGTTTTTGTACACATGGGGTAGCCCCACCTGGCTGGGCAACCACAGAGACATTAAGTAGGACCTACTCCTAACAATTATCTAAGTCCTTGACAACACACTGGGGATTCACCCAGTGCTGTCAGTTATGCAGACTGGGCAGTTTTACATCATCGTTGTCTCAGATCATTGCAGTCTTGGGCTGACAATAGACTTGTGCAGTGATGGCATTAACATTTCACAGTGCACCCAGGGACCAGCAGATAACACCTAAACAACCCTCTGACAGCTCCATGTGCTCCACAACAAGGGCTTAGGTTTGCTGTTGCCACAAGACAATAAAGAAAATGAAGATTTTGCTGCTGTCCTGTGGGACCTCACAGTCCTGTGGGACTCAACACCCACCCAGTTATTTGAAAACACACAGAAGAAAATATGTCAAGTAGCATCACTACTTACAACAACGAGGAGGGAAAAAAACCCCAAACAACTTTTCACTGACTTTCACATGATACATTGAGTCACTTCTCTGGGAGTAAACAAGCCAGGACTACTCTTTGGCCTGTCCAGTTCAGCAGATGATCCTGGACTAGCCTTGTGGCTGCAATAATATGCAAAACCAGAGACACCAGGTGCCAGGTAGAAGAGAGCTGAGGAGATGAGTCAGAAGAAACCTTACTAATTGCGTAAGCCTGCTCCCGGGTCTGCTGCCAGTTGGCAGAGGGTGCAGCAGCCTCATTAAGATTCACTCACGGTGCTGCTCACTTCTAGGTTGGGAAGGGGGGGGACTGAGGGCAGCTTCTTCCTCCACTCAACTTGAATTAAAAAGTCATAAAGAGGTGTTTCCACCCACCTTGCTGATGATGCCTGGCAAGAATCAGAGATGCCTAATGCTATTCAAAGAGTTTTTAAGTTCCTCTCTTCAATTTGCATCTAAAGGTCTGGGGAGGAAATCACCTCTTCTGGCTAGAACAGCACCAGACTGCAGCATAGGAGGTCCTGACGAGTGGCTGAGAGCCAAATACCATAAGGTGAAGCATTATTATGAATTCAAACGGTAGTGCCAGAGCTTGCTTCTTTCTTCAGCAAGCACAGATTTGCCATTTCGTATTTAAATTAAAAGTCTGATTATTTTGCCTCAACTCTAAATAAAGATGGAAAGCTACGTGGCACCTGGTATTTCCCCTGGGATAAACTGCAGAGAATAATTTTTTTTTTTTTTTACCAATTCATGCCTACTCCCCCACCCCCAATAACAATAACAACAAAGCCAAGATGCTTCTGGGTAGGATGCGTTTAGGCTGGTGGGATATAGATACCCTGAAGACCCTTTCCTTCACTGTGACGGAGGACAGGAGTGGGACATACCGAAGCCTGTATCCCACATTCTGGGCATTTTCCTCTCCATTCTCAAAGCCTGAATCCTGACTACTTTCCAAATCTCAATTTTCCCAAGGCATTGTTGTAATAGTTTTATTCAGAAAGTCAGCCTTCAAAATGTCAATTCAGAATAGGTTGCAGATGTTTTACATTAGATGTTGATTCTTGTAACTCATTTCTTGCTTCGATTAAACATGCTTCTGAAGGGTCTCAGTTCTCCGTTTCCTTCTGCTATTTTTTTCCCCTCATAAAAGTAAATTCACAAACTGTCAGGATGCAAACTATGTTGAGTTGAACCACCCTTCTGCATCTGGGCCTAGCCCTAGCCCACAAAGCCCTAATGTCTAAAGAGGGAATAACCAGCAATTTTTGTTTCTTTGCAACAGATACCACCTTTTCTAGTCTGACATTATCTGTTCTTTCTTTCTACTTAAGACAAACCTATGTGACAGCCACAAAATATCAAGGATAGGACACCACCCATATAGGTGCTCTACACCTAACGAATCAATTTTCTCATTTGGTTTAGCGGTCTGGCACCTCTGGTTTTCTGCTCGCCCATCACTAAACTGATTTAAAAGCTCTGTTTAATGTTTACAAATATGCATCAACTAGACACAAAAATAAGGTACAGAGATAACAAAAGTGATCTGGCTCAAGTTACTCAAGGCAATGGCAAAAGTCATAGAAGAAATGAGGAACCTTGACTCCTATTCCCCTGCTTTTCTTCATCATTTAAAAGAAAAGCTGCTCCTGTCTGCAAAGCTCCTGGTGAAGAGATGGCTGCACCTGGGCCATTTCATAATGAAGTAGGCAGAGGCCTTGACTGCCTCCAGTGCCTCCAAACCTTTTGCATTCTTCTCGTTGCTTCCCCCGGTGCCAAGCCACAGAAGCCTGCTTGTGACTGAGAGCTCGGGAATCTCGGTGTCAGCTCACTTCTGCTTAGCTTCGCAGTCACATCAGGATCTGAAGGCGCTGCCTTCCAAACCAGTGCCTGTATCTATTTGATTATGGAAATGAATGCAGACGTCCTGTTAGGAAAAAATCCTAGCCTGTCTGGCATATTAATGGGATAACCCATCTACCCTGGGAGGAGAGCATTCAGCAAAGACTGCTTAGTAGATATTCAATAGTTTTAACCCTCAGTGGTGATGCAAAAGTCAAGGCTTTGTATTTGATGCATGTGCTTCAAAGCTGTCTCACAGGATGCAGTTGCAGAGGCGCAGATGAGCACAGACAGGACGCAGCAGAGAAAGAGTGCATGAGACAAAGATAGCGAAATCAAACAGGACCTGAGATCTGCTTACAGCCATCAAAACATGTCTCTAAGGACTGTCAGTCTGGAAGAAAAGATGGCCTGGGAGGGATACAATACATAAAGCAGAAGTGATATGAAGAAGGTGTATTAAGGTTGATTGCTTCCTGTCTTTCCCACCACAAGAACTAACAGGCATCAAACAAGGATCCTAAGTTCCATGTTCACAGCAAACACAAAGACGTGGCTCACTACAGGTAGCACATCTGTGGAATACCTGGATAAAGGAAGCCAAAATGGATACTCGGTTTTTATGTGCCAAATGGAGGGGAACTCTTCAAAAAAAGAAGTCATTTGGTATTAGGAAATGCACAGAAAAATGGGAGTCATGTTCTAAAAGTAATCAGAGGTCTGGAAAGTAACAGGTATATGAAGTGTTATATATGTTCACCCTGTTCTTGCTCATTCATTACCACCTTGTACAGCTACAACCAGCGACAGCTGCTTAGCTGCAGCTGAAAACAGAGTATTGAGTAGATGAACCTTTCGTTTGACCAGTATGGCCATTCTGTTTCATTCTTATCACAACCCAAGTTTTCCTACCCAGACCTGCCACAAACTGTTCACAAATAGTTTTGCCGTAATAGGACGAACCCTGTTGGTCTGGTCTGAAATCAGAACTGGGGGAACATTACCCTCATGAGCTGCTCTCAACACCAAGACCTCACACTGATAAGCTGAATATTTGTCTGTGTGGTCTCCTTACCTGTACTGACAAAAAGACTCCAGGACATGCCCCATTGCTCAGTCATATGGACAGACACGTCAGTTTTGCTTGATCTTGATGCGCCACCATTCAATTATTCCCATTAACTAGTTCTCTTCCGTAGGAAAAAAAAAATAAATATTTATTTAACATAGTACTCCTAGAGGCAAACTAGCCTGGCAAACCAGGAGACCAGTATTGGCTGTTGATGTAAAGGCAACAATGGTGCAGGCTTTCACTTTCCTACATACACCTAATTCCAGGTTAACGTGCCTTAATGGGATTGTTACGAGCGAGAGAGTAATTCATTTTTCATAGTCTCCCTCACCTCTTGGCCTCTCTACTGAGTTTGACAACCAAGGGAGACAATTAGCAGCTATGGTGAGGTGAATGCATATTTTATGAGGTAGCTGGCAGAGAGGACACACTCCATTTTCTTTAATGTGTTTAGACAATGAGCTGGGGTGGACTTGAGCTGCTGACCCTGTGCAATAAACCACCATGTGGTATTACCACCCTCTTGAGCCAGCTACTGCCTCAGGAGATTATTTTTTAAAATGTGAATAGCAGTTCTTTAAAGGAGAGAAAAAAAAAAAACCCTATCGATCACACCACTTGTAGAGAGAAATCACACATCCAAGGGCTTTATTTTTTTTCCCTTAAACATAGCTGCTACTGTCTCATTAAAATACCAGGAGTGAATCTGAATAACAAGGCAAGTTGCACAGTATTAAAAACACATTAACATCAGTAGGTGGAGTTCAAATGGCACGAGCTCCATTTTAGTCCTATGATATACAGATAAATACAATATCTACACATATAGTAGCAGTGTAATGATGTTCTCCTTACAGAGCTGTAATGGTGACACCAACAAGTGACCAAACAGTTGTGCTTCTAGTTGTACCTGGATGAAGGGATGCAAAATGCAGCTGGAAGAGCTATAAAACCAGGCTGTAATGCACTGTGGTGATAGAGTATGAAGTTTCAAAGCAATAGGCTATTTTCTTTCACTAATAGGGCTGCATGTTATGCTGCTAATTTCATCTTTCATCCTCAACAAATAATTTTATCTGATCAGACCAAAAGTACCTGCCATAGTCCTCAATCTAAGTTCAAGTGAATGTGAATGAGATATTAACAGTATTTAGGAATTAAGTTATTCAGTTAGATTAGAAGATATTCTAATGATGTGATACAAGTCACTACTGTCATTTTGACAACTACTGTCCCCTGAATATTTCAAGTGAGGAAGTCTGGATCCTTGGTCCTTGTGTTGTTTGGCTGTGTCTAAAAAAACCTGTTTCATAAACTCTAGGAGGTAAAATTAGAAGAATTGTGTCTTTATTTTGGGATTATTTCAAGTGACTAGAACCTTCAGATTTCTTTGAAAACAGCTTCAAAATTAATTTTAAGTATGGGGCCGAATCAAACAGGCACAAATAGGTCTAATCTTTGACAAAGTACAGAATTTGAAACAAGGGCAACACACATCTGTTTCTTCTCTTCCTTCCCCTGCTCCCCCGTCCCCACTCCCCTTTGATTTTTCATCTTTCACGTCTCCCTAGTGACAGTTCCAGTAAAGCATTCATTTGTTCAGGAAACTTCACTGCAATGAGCCCACTAACATCGTGACAGTTTCCAGCAGCAAACCACCTTTCTGTAGAAAACCGCTGAATTGGTCATCAGCTGAGTCATGCGTTCCCACTGTCAGCAGGAAAGCTGCAGGTTGAACCACTCGTATCACTTGATCATTCGTATCGCAGACAGGAGAGCTTTATTTATTAAACCATCACAACAGGCTCTCCATCCAACAGCACGAGCAATCTAATTTGATAAACACGTGAATGAAACTTTGTACATAGCAATTCCTGTCATTATTACTGAAATCTATGACTGTGCTTCAGCTCTCTTTGGGAATCTGAATCTCTCCAAACGGGAGTGGACAGGATTTAAGAACATTCCAGGGAATAATCTTAGTCTAGCCCGTAGGGATAGCCTGGGTGACCTAAAAAGTAATTTCCATTTCTAAAATCTACAAAAAAATAGAAGAGTTCAGCAGAACAACGTGCAAAAAAAAAGTGCCTGGGGATCAGAATAATTAACCTAACACTCANTTTTTTTTTTTTATTTGCAGGAGATACTGTCTTCCCCTTCATATAGCAACGTCTGATTAGTGTTGCATCCTTGCAATGGCAGCAGCTATTCCTGGCCAGTAAGCGTGTTCCAATCGGGCATGAAAGAGCTCTGGATGGCAAGTAAATTAATTGCTGACATATTTCTAATTAGTCCTGACAGTCTGTTCTAAAGCTTAAAGCACTGAACATTATGAAAGGAAAAATAAAGAGGGGTAAGGAAAGGTGAGAGAAGGTGTGACATTAATGACAAATAACCTGTTTTCAAAGCAATTTCAAGTGGCCAAAAGCCTGCAAACAACGGTGCCCAGAGGTCCTGCTTCAGTCGTTTCCATTGTGATGTGCATCCTTACTAAATCAACTGTGGTACAGTCAGGAAGTTATTAACAATGGAGTCTCATTCAAATTCCATGGACTTAGTGGGAGTTTAGCATGTGAGCATGGGCGAGCATTTGTTTAAATGCCGTACTAAATAGAAATAATTCCCTAAATGATAGCCTCTGAGTTTATAACACATAAGGGTGCATCTATAGCAAGAAACCACACAATCTGGCTGACCTTTCTAGGCAGGAGAATGCAGTTATATCGTTCATTAGTAATCTGTGGGAACAGTCCCTGACGCACTGCTGGCCCACGCCAAATAGCTCTTTCACATATGGAGCCCAAGTTTTGCTCAGCCCATATAGCATCTGAGGGATCAATCCCAACATGCAGTCTCTGCACAGTGCCGGTGCAGGGGTGTAAAAGCACATGTTGGTGTGGCTGAAAGTCATTCCCTGCCAGCTGAACTCAGCGCCTGCAAAATTTCCCAGGCACATTGAATTTATTACTGTGCGCACAGCTAGATAGTCCTATTAAATTCACATGGGTTTGCTCCAGAGGCAAATGAGGAGCAATTTAACCTGCCTGACCCTCCATGGGAGAAGTTGAGGATAGTGCCCATTAGCTGAAAGAGGGAAGCAGTGACAGAAAGCCTGGAGAGCTAGGAAAGGATTGCCTCCTAAATTGATATATCTGCCAAAATTACTTGCCTGCTTAAAATGAGGTGGATCAACTGTTCAGCTGGGTCAGCATGCTGAGGTTGACTGTGCAGTAGACCTTTGCTCCTCCAACATGAGAAATCCAACTCATGTCAAAGAGCACCACCATCCCTACCCCGCACTCTGCTTAGGATCCCACAGGGTACTTGCATATCAGCTTTTTGCCATGAAGTGGCACGATACGTTAGCAAAAATTCAGAGCAATTCTGCTGATGTCAAAGGACCTCCTTGTTTCCTTTCCATTGGTGTGATCCCCAAAGGAATGACTTCTGGCCCTGCTCTTCTTGTCTAACCAGATCCATGCAAATTACCTTTGATTTCAATTCTTATGGGCAGAACACTTTTTAGGAGCAGAAATACATGCACTCAAACTGACCTATCAAGTCAGAAACCTCTATTTTCAACCTCCTTAGTTGACTACCCGTTCAGACCTAGGCCCACTCTCAAAACTTAGAATATAATCATTGTTTAAACAGACAGCATATACTGCTATTACACACAAATATTCGGTGGATTCTTAACTCACAGTGATATTAAGTAGATTTGACTGATTTTAGGGTTTTTGCCTCTCTCTACTTGAATTATCACTGAAATCTAAAGATATTAGATACAATTCCCATAAGTACTGCAGAAATATTATGAATGAAACAGATCAGTCTATGAGAGCTTTAGTCAAATCTGGCTATCATCGTCCAGCCAACTTTCTCCAAGAAAACCACCAGCCACCGCTGGGACCTTTAACAGAACATCACATCACTAAGTCTGTATTTCCTTCTCTGATTTAAAACTGCCTTCCTGATCTACCCTTGAGATCTCTGCTTTATTTCTTCTCTCTTAAAAGTCTTCAGAATAAAAGTAAAGGCAACCCCAGAGGCTTCAAGTGGTTTTCTTTTCATTCACTCATCTCTGTTTTCTTGACATAGCTGACAGCAGACTTGGGCTAACGGCTGTATACTCCTAGATTATTCTCAGATGCACAAAAAAAAGAACACCACCCAGAAAAGCAGGGAGATAAAAATGCCAATCTATACAGCCGCAATGCAACTGAGCCTTCAGAACCGAACACCTCTATATTCTCTTCTAAATTTAGGAAAAAGGTGGTGACTGGAAAGAGATAAAGACCAAAGACAACCATAAAGTGATTTAAGGAACAGAGCATAAGCCACGCAAGGAGCAAGTGAAAGAGTTAAAAATAAGCCAACAGGGAATATGATCAGAGTCTAATACCTTTAAAAAAAATAATAGATGAAGGAAGTAAATTAATTCATGGCCTCAGAAGATAGCAGGACAGAAAGAAACAACCAGAAATGAAGAAAGGTACAGATCAGTATGTGTATGAGGTAAAGGCTCTTAACAGTCAGAATTAAGACAGCAGCTGATTATATTCTCCAGGTAAATGACCAAGAGATCCTCATTACAGACATTCAGGAGGTTAAATGACATCAATGAGAACATGTCAAAGACAAAATTCTCTATGACACAGAGGGCTGAGAACAGGTGACCTATAAGGGCTGCTTTTGTTTATTGCACCAACTTTAGCTTTTCTTTGCAATCAGTGTGCCTCGAGTAAGAGCACCTGGCATCAATAAGCCACAGCATGGGTCACTCTGAACTGGTAGAAAGCAAACTAGCAACACTGCAAAAAAAAAATAATCTCATCAAACATCCATTTTAAAACAAAGTTTTATGCACAGCCACTCATTCTAGGAGAAAGGCAATGAAAGATAAGCTTTAACCCTATTCTACCTCCTTTCCTGAAATGCTCTACCAGCTGTCAAAAGTGCAGGCAGGACAAATTGCCATTATGGCTAACAGCTCTACAGAGAAGTGGCATTTGAAGCCAGAGGAGAATGGAATCAGCTGAGACTGGTCAGCTAGCTGCAGACAGGCTTTCCTGCCCTTGGTGCTGCTGCATGCATTCCCCACAACTGGGGCAGTCAGGTCCTCCCAGAGGGTTTTGCCCAGATTCAAAGTAGATTCAGAGGCAGAAGCTGATATGAGAGTCAACTTGCTGCATTTTTATTCCAGTTCTGCCTTTCCCCATCCCCCAGTTTGTCAGGTGGGAAAAAAGTGTGTTCACATTGGCAGAAATTGGTGAGCCACTGGGTCTTATATTTATACAGACAATTCCCCTCTGCATCCCAAAACACTACATGGCTTTTTTTATCTGATAAACAATAATAATGATGTCATCTTAGAGGATGGTTATCAAGCTGAGCCCTGCAGTCAGGACCCAGCAGTAAGGCTTAATCGAAAGGTAAAATGAGAGAGGGGAGAAAACTAGCATAATCAACCCCTATCAAGAAGCAAAACTTAATTCTTTCTAACTTTCAGTTCATTTATTTAACTTTGGGGGTCTTAACCTGAATTTAATTTTGTTTTTATGATCAGTTCCCCAGACCCTAAGACTCGTGACTCTTCTCTATCTTCCTTACAATCATGACACTAATATAAAAACTGCGAGATCTTAAAAACAAATCAAAATGGATTTAGTTTTGACTTCTGCTTTCTGCTCCTTGAAAGAACACACCAGCCCCAGCTTCGGATTTTCCTCTCCTACAGTCATGGACAGCAACTGCATTTCATTTGTTTATTTGTTTTTGAAAGGTAGGAAACCACATTTAAGCACATGCCTCCAGATGTCAGTTCCTTAAGAAACAGAAGAAATAATGTGAGATGTGACAACATGGTATCCTTCTGGTGCCCAACCTTTGCTGCTCTTTTTCCCCAAGTTTGCAGCTTAATGAATACTAACTAGCTACAACTATTGTTAGCTCAGTGGCCCTCTGCAGCAAAGACATACACCCATAAATTCACCCATACACCCTATAATCTCACAGAGAAAGACGGAAAAGTTTACTATCTTTGTTTTACAACTGGGAAACAGAGGGAAGCATCAAAACTAAATCCCACGTTAAGAAAACTGGTTTACTGAACTGGGTGAGACTTCTGCATGTGATTAAATGCTTTGATAAATGGTGCCATAAGTGATATGCCATGAAAAGGGGGGGGGGGGNGACGTGACAGCCACCAAAAAAACCCCACAAAAACCCAAACAACTGTGGCTATTCAGAAACCTGGTTTTGTTTTTTTTTTATATCTCTGGCCAAAGTCTTCACCTCCTGACTAGGCACCCTCTTAGGAACTATACTGAACATAGTTAAAATCTCACATCAAACATTTTGAGATTCCTGACAAGAGTAAAGATGGTCACTGTAGTGATCTAGTGAAATATGTATTTAGAGAATTAAAATTACAGCCCTGGCAAGATGTCTTTCAAGGGAGGATATGACATCTGAGGTTACAGACTACTCTCAAGAGAGGCCACTTCCATTGGGAAATAAGAGTTAATGCTCTTAGCTTCATTTCATGTCCCATTTCAGCAAACACACAGCTTACGTCTAGTAATTACTTCCAAACATAAGTTATATGTTGAGTATCAGCACTTAAGCCTCTCATGACAGTCTAAGGTATATTGCACAGCCAGATTACTTTAATGGAAGCTAAAAGGACTTTGTGTGACTCACAGTCAGACACATTGCTCAGTCAAGTCATTCCAGAAGTACAAATCACGGCCGCAGGCTGTTCTCCTTGATGCCCCTCTCTCTGCCCCTCACAGAAATGGCATCTCTTTCGCTTGTAAGACACAAATTGAGAGGTCCAGCACTGGCCTAAACTTGGGGACCTGGATTCTCTGAGAAGTTCACCACCATCAAGCATCCACAGCCTGCTCTCACGCCTGGGCACACAACATTTCTGCTACCTTTCACAGTAATTTGCTACTGAGGTGCCACAGGGGCAGAATGAAACGTAACTTATGAGTACACTAATTACACCCAGTTTAAAATCAACCTGTGCATTCTTCCTCCAAGCCTTACCCACCAGGGTGAAGCTATAGCACAAACGCAGAACTGGGAAGTTCCTCATACATCTCCCAGGCTTCAAATCTCTGCTGCCTGACATTCCCTGCCTGTCCCACCCGGCTGGCTGCTCGCCCACCTCTAGTATCCATTCAGCCATGGGGTTAGGTCCTGCTGTCTGCAGCCTCCAGGCTCCTCAAGAAAATGCAAGGAGGCAACAGGGAGACTTTTCACTAGGGGAAAGGCATTGGTACAACTTTTGTAACTGTATCTTCAAAAATTGATCCACATTACCCTGTAAGGCCATTAAGGTATATAACTTTAATAGACAATTAGGCTGATTTGGGCTGCCCAGGTGTTGAATACTTTAAATGTTGACCTGAAGAGGTATTCAGTGTAAACTGATTCCAGGGCAAGAAAGGAGGTAAAGAGAAATGGCCAGCAAAATGCAGATTGCTTTGAAGCAGTGCTGAAAGCTGCAAGCCCTACCTCTCCAAAGGCAGCTCCAGGAGGTCCAGTGGTCTCTCAGGGCATACCTGCCCAGCCAAGGTCTTGGGGCTCAAGGGTCCAGTCTGCCCCAGCTCCTAGACTCTTTGCAGAGCAGGAATGCAATTTGTGCGGGTGGAAAGGACACCAGCCAAAAAAAAAGCAAAGGCAGTAGCAGAACCTCTAGAATATTCCCCATAGCTACATTTGTCACTTTTCTCAGGTATAAGCCAAAAATAAAGATTTATTTTTTTTTCTAATCTCTTACGTTTAGCTCAAAAAGAATAAAAATATATCAAACAGAGCAGCAATATCTCTGGCTGAAATACTTACTACCATACTTCATCTCTCATACTTGGAAAGTCTTGCCTCCCCCAAATTCTACCTGGAATATTTTATTTTCCTTACTCTAGGATTATTACAGTGTTTTCACTGCTGCTTAACTGCCTGTGAATTACATATCAGGGTCATGACCCACAAATTAAGATGCACTTCTCCCCTCAGAAACAGTGAAAGATTCTCTTTCCCCTTCCTTAATCAGTTAAGTCCAGGGGCCAGACAGAATTCTTAAAGGCAAGAAAAGCAATGCCAACCAGGAGGATGGGAAAAGATGATTTAACAGGTCTTCACCATCTTTGTTTCTGACAGATGACCCAGCAGATGAAATCTGTGCAACTGCATCTATACATTGGTGGCTGGATGCTAATGTTTCATGGCAGAAACTGTCTCCATATAATTAGAATACAGGTTTATGTGAGCTAGGAAAGAGCCAGCAGACTAATTAATTGTGGCAGGAAGCACATGCTTCTCCATTTCCTGGTAATTAACTGGCACTAAATCATTTTTTTTTTTTAAACAACCCACTTTTTAATTAAAAAAAAGAGTTTGTAAAAATTCCACAGTCAACACCAACTATGACAGAAGAAATCCTCCAGAAGCAAAGGATGCTGTCAAGCACTCAGGTAAGTTTGCCCGAGTCTGAATGTAACGTAAGCAAACAGTTACTGGTTCCCCTACAGATATAACAAAAAAATCTACAGACATTTTGCAGATCATAGACCAAGAAGAGGGAAATGGCCTGAAAGTTTGGATTTGAAATCGTTTGTGACTTAAAGGGGTTTTAGATTTTTCATTAACAGGAATTAGCTTTATGAGGAACAGTTACCAACTGCTTATCATACTGGAGATTTCCTATATACGGATAATAGATACACTGTGATCTGCATAGAAAAAGGCTGTTCAACTCAAAACTTTTAATATAAAGAAATGTGCAGGTAAATATTTGTAATAAAGGAAAACACGACCACATGATGGATGACTGGAAACTGAAAGCTGGCCACTAGGAAACCACCTAAACCACTTTGATTTTCAATTATTCTCTCTCTCATAGAAAAAACTCTACAGGTAGGAGGAAACAGGACAATCACCGATGACAATAAGACTACTCCTGTACGAATAAAGGTGAGATTTTGCCCACTGTTGGAATTCATCCCTGTTCACCAGCTGTCTTTTTAAAAATCATGAGTCATACTCCTGCTTGCCAAGATCTGACATAACCAGGCAGCTTCTTGGACTCTGGAAGGGAAGCCTAGGAGGAAAGGAAAGGTAGCCTAAAGCTACTTTTCTGCCCTTTCTACAATTCTCCAGTGCACATACCCCAGAGGGATTCTCCGATTTGACTGAGAGGTTTGCATGCTCACATATTGCAGTTGTTGAGAACGAAGTCCCAGAGGGCTTAACTCCAGGCTTTGAAAGCTTTGTATTTGCTTTAAAATGCATTAAGAAAAGGCCACAGCTGAAATCCACATGGGCCCTCTTGCGTGTTTGTTGTGGCATGTTAACCAAACCTCCCAGAGGGAAGCTGCAAACCTCAGCTTCAAGGTGCATCCGCAAAGACACATTCAAGGCACAGGCAGAATGAATACCCACAGACATTGCCATAAAATCCAACAGAGGTTACCTACATTTTGGGAAACTAAGTCTGGCATTGCATTTTGCATTACTGCCTAGGTTACCTTGAGCACATTTGACTGGCTTCAGAATCACAGCAAAGACAGTATCCTTCCTTGTGTCTTCCTTAACTCTAAAGTTTACAATTTTTAAGGGTTTTTTTCCCCACATACACAAAGTTTCTTGAAAGACACAAATAGAAGTCCCTCTGAGAGTATTAAGAACTGGCTGGTTTAGGACTTGCATTGCAACACTGGAGAGAAGATTGTCCCCAGAAGCTCCTTTTTGAGCTTCTCCAAATTATTCCAGAGGAGGATGTACACAGGCCTGCTGCAGCCCTGCTAATCACTGACACAAAAGTGCTGAGCACAAACCCTCCCCAATGACTTGGTTCAAGCTGTTTCAGACCTAGAAATGCTTCTACGCTAGCAGGCAAGCGTATCTACTTTGGGTGCCACAAACACGCTGCCAGTCTGCTTCCAGAGTTGAGCGAGACTTGGTACTGAGTCGAGTTTTCACTGCATCATGAAAAACTATCATTTCAAGTTGCCTGAGGGTGTCAAACCGAGTGGTATAAAACAGGTCCTTTAGTTTCCTAACGTATATTTGCAAGCCCATGAAGGAAAAGTATTATTTTCAGGAAAGGACCCAAACATTTTATTATCCTAGTCTGTTTGTGTAGAACATTTTAGTACATTCACCCATTTCTATTTACATATGAGTGGGGAAAGTGAACATTTAGTTCACAAAGAACACATCTCAAACAAAGTAAAGCATTCAGTTCTGGAGCCTGCATACCTTCTCAACCCTATATCCCTATGGCCAGGGACCCAAGGAAGCCACATAGATAAATGCATGTCCGTGCTCTCCAAGACACCACAGAGTGAGGAGGTTAAAGGCATTTCTCAGGCCATGGAAGAAACATCCTCAGCTCTGCCAGACAGCTCAGTGCAATATGGTCAGATGGAGCTGAGCAGGTAAGCATATCAGTGATTCTGCTGCAGAGGATTTGAGAAAGATCAGAAGCATCAAGAAGATGAGGAAGTCAAGTCCCGTGGTTTTGAGATTTGAATGGCCTTTGATTAGACTTCCTCTCCTGAATTTGAGGAGCAGAGTGGTTTTGGAACCATTTAACTCTCAGCGTTACAGTGGCTTCCCTTTCAGCCCTCAGTGGTTTGCTATTGTGGAAATAAATTGACATATTTGCATATGAAAGCTCTCTATTATCATCTCTGGGCTCAGGATGGATTGAGAAGTAGCAGGTCTGGGAGGAGAAAGAGAATGAATTGCCCTTCAATAACAAAAAAAACAATTCCACACCTCACTTGTCCTCTTCCCCCACTCCCCCCCAAAAGAAAAAGGAAAAACTCACCACCTCCTTCCCAGGCGTTAAGGGGCAGAGCGAAAAGATTTTCCCCTCCCAGCCCCCTTAATGCTCAGTCCTACAGGCTTTCAGTTTGTGTAAGCCTCGAGAAGAAAAGTGTAAAATAGCAAAGTTCCCATTCTGCAAATAGACCTGGTGTTGTATTTTGCTGGGCTGAGCAAAAGACTTTTCTTCAGTCTTCTGCTATTTCTTCATCACACACACTCACTCTGTGTTTCAACTTGCAAGGATCTACGTGCAGGGGATATTAAACTCATGTGCCATCTTTAACTGCTCACCTTGCCCCTGAGTATGAATTTAAGGCAAAGAGCATCTTCCTTTTCTTTCTGCTCCGTGCACAACAGCTCAGCCTGATGTCAAAGACAACTTTCACAAAGACAACAGGATAAATGAGGCCCTTATTGAGCAAAGACACCATCCTCTCTCCTTGAAAGGGATCAGAACCTGTTCTGAGACTAGATAGTGGATTATGCCAACACCTCTTCTCTCCACCCCCTCCCCCAAACTAGTGATCTTGCAGGAAAAGCAGACCTGTTATACTAAGGAGAAGGAAGTTATCAATAACCGTGAATTCCTATGTTTCCAACCTTCCCCTTCCTGAGTCAACATCAAAAGTTTCTGACCAAAGCTGTAAAAAGGCAGCACATACCCACTTTACAACACATTGTGAAGCTTAGTAGAATCATGGAATGACTACAAAGAACTGAGACACCATCTCAAGAAGGCAAGCAGACTTTCTATACTAACTGGATAGAACAGTGAACCCTAACAGTAAGCACAGATCCCAAAACAAATCCCACCAAGATAACCTTGAATAAAAATGTTAAAAATCTTCAAACTTGCCCAAATTAAAGGCAAAAACTACTCACCATATTACAATAAGCTTCCTCTGAACTTCCTGATTTTCTCAGCTGGGCAGGAGCTTCAGACTATGGATAAAGTAACAGATCACAGGCAGCCCCTGAAGAACCCCTTATATCCACTCTGTCTAGGTTAACGCAGCTCTCAGTCACCCACAGAGGGCTAAAAGAAACAAGATCTGACTATTCCCTCCCATATATTGACTTCCTGATTACTCCCGTTTCACCTTCCAGGTGCAAAGGTGCTAACAAGCATCCACTTTCCAGGTGCGTTGGAATCACAAGCCATAGCAACCCTTCTAAAAGCTCCTAGCAGAAAAATAATGTAAACAAATGCAGGCCGAGGTTATTGTCAGAAACACAACAGATTGCTGATGGAAACAGATAACCCTTATAATGACTCTGTGTCCTGTTATTTCAAAAAATTATTCATTAAAATATGGTGTTTACTGCTCCAGATCCTGTACCATCACCCCTTATTATCTAAGTCAAGCTGCGTACCCTCAGCTAAAAGCACCGTCTTCCACATGTTTTATTCCTCCTGTTAGCCAGCCGTGGTGAACTATATATGCAAACGATATTTACTGGGGACTTGGGGATTTATTTTGCTTTGCCAGGAGTGCTGTGCTTTGCACTGCATGATTCTGCCTCAAGAGCTCAGCTCCTGCTCAGCTGCAGCCACGGAGCACTTCAGGCTAGCTGTTCTAATGGCTTGTGACTAATGCTGCTCATCTGGGGCGTGTGAACCAAAGACTGGAAAGACACCATGCTATTTCTTCTTCTTATCAAGATCTTTTTCTATGTCGGTAGAGCACACTTGGCAGATTCAAGTGAAAAATGTCAAAACAAAGTAGTAGAGAAATAGGAAGGGGTGTGGTTGTTTTTAATGAGAGGTCATTTTAAGTCTTGGTTGAAATAGCTTTTCTTTCTCCCTATCATCAACAGTACACAAGCCTTTGTGAATGCTTTATAGTAAATAAGACTGGCCCAAATAATCAAATTTTGCCTTTTGTGCAGGCAAAGCTCTCAAGAAAGACACAGTCTGTGCTTTTCCTGCCAAATTATTAAGTCTAATAGTGTGACAACCTGACTTAGCCATTTATACAGCACCAATTTTTCAAATTATTCAAGCACCAGAAACACTATTCATTCCATCCAACTTTAGATAACTAAACAAAGCACATTCACAGTTTGGATCCTCTCTCCTGATAGAGAAAAAGAGCCATCTCCAGAAGAAAACTCTCCTCACCGTAAGTCCAACTTCTGAAGACATCCATCATTACCCTAAAAAAAAGGGCAACTTCATCTCCACTGACCACAGTGACCATATTTTCTTTCAGTTCCCAGATAAATAGTACCAATACAAAGCAAGATTTGTAGCCTGACTAGGAGAGTAGTGTCTTTCAAAACACATCAACCAGCACTCTATGAAAAGCTGAACAGGCTGTCTGAGGTTTCTTTACAACACAAAGTTAAATTTTCAATACTTTTGAGGCTCATTTCTTGTACCAAAAGGAGGAAGTACCCAGCCACCCTGTGGACAGACCTAAATTCAGGCTACTTTTCAGGTGCTTGAAGACACTGGCCATCTAGCAAAGTGCCCAGTTTTTCTTCATTGGGACCTTCAATGTGCCAAAGCTGAAGTATTTAAGTTAAATGGACGCTCTCTGGTGATCTTCACAAATATTAGTCCCGTTCCCCAAATACCTAGACAGCTGCAGCATTTGTCTCAGTACTGCTTCACTAGCTAGCTAAAATGCAGACAAATTTGTGTTAAGCATAATAGATCCCGTCTGAAGTTATCTAAAGGAAATATTTGGAACTGACCATAGGTTTTCAGATCCAACCTTAAGCTGAACCTTCATAAGACCCTGAACCCATGCCTTTTAGAAAAGCTTGAAATAAACATCCTTCCATTCTAAAACTTCAGGCTTTCATGTTCCTTCTTCTTTCAGTTAAGCTGAAATCAGTCTTTCACGTGCGATTGCTGCTTTTCGTACAAGGAATAGTGTAACCTTGTGCAAAGGGTACTTCAAAAATCTTGTGGTGTATACTTTCCTTGTTAAATCGACACCTCTAGTGAAGGTGGACTGCACTGGAGACATCACTGAAGGTTTAGGTTCATCTTCTAATTAGTACAAGTCGAAGCAAAAATAATAATAAAAAAAAACAACAACAAAACCTCCACTGACTCCAGCCCACATAGATGGGGAATAATGATGGATGGTATTCACCCTAGACTAGGTCAGCTGCAAGGTGCTAAATATCAGACATCTGTGGGGTTAGACCTAAGAGGATGAAATAGTGAGTGAAGTTTTTTGCTATCTTTACTTCTTCAGTAGTAAGTATCTGTCCCCAGACACATACAACAGGTTAAAAACTGGCACTAAATGAATTATCAGCCGGTGGATATGTCTACCCTTATTTAGATAGGGAAGGAAAGGTCAAAGTACAGCATATGCTGTTACATGCAGCAAAGATGCTGCTGTTGATTAGCAGGGCTGGCTGCTGACGAGGATGGAGGAGAACCCCCCAGACTGCGTTCACTGAGAAGAGCAGCGCTGCGCAGAGCTGCACGGTTCAGCCGCTCCCCCCGCTCCCTCTCCGCAGCACGGCAGTTCAACCGAGCAACTGAGCTGGAACGAGACTCCAGAATTACACCCAGAGTAAATGTGTGTGTAATCGAATTGTCAAAACAGAAGGGAGTGTATTTCCACAGCTACATGATACAGACAACATGTTTGATGCGACGGCACTTGTGCGGAACAGGAAAGAAGACGAGAGGTGCGTATGCTTCGGGGAATGAGTTTATAGGCTTAAAGGCTCTGCAGGACATCGCTGTGTTGTTATTATTAACTGTTTGTTGCACCTCTGTTTTTAGAGTATCAGTTTGATTACCAACAAACTAAGTGAAATACAAACTTTTCCCACAGAGCCTTGTATCAACATGTCAGTTCCTCCTCTTGGAAAGAGCACTCTCAGGGTTAAGAGGTTACTTCAGTCTCTGGATACGTATTAAATCTTTTGCTTCTCTGATGAAATTGGTGGTGGCAAATCAGAGTAAATGCCAGCATGGTGTCCTCCTTTAGTCACTGCGTCACTAGAAACTAACACCCTACAGCTGGCAAAAAGAAAGGATATTGTGCTAAAACAATGTTTGGTAGCAGTGACTCACAGTGCAGGTCTCAGGCTCAAACTCTGCCATATGGTAGGTTTGTTACAGATTACACATTCTAGACACTGGAAAATATAGTTTCTATTCACGCCACCAAAAAGCCCTCAGATGGTGATGATGATGCTTTTTGCAAACATTGTCTAGATCTGAAACACTGCTCCAGAGAAATACTCAGCACCGTATGCCGAGTTCTTTTTTGCCTCTTGCTTATGCATTTGCTCAATGTTGGTTTTTAGGAGTCAGCAGTCATCAGAGACCGGGAACCTGTACAGAACCAGTTGCAAGGCAGATCAGACAGACCACGTTTACCTTGCTCCCACGTGTCCAATTCTACAGGGAAGTTTAAGAACGAAAGTAACTGATCCTCCCAGACAGCTAGAAAGAGCTCTGCCAACATATACAACACTCACTATATTAAATATTAGGAGTGGATGAGGATTAACACAGCTGGGAGAACGACCCAAGGAAGGCAGTGGACCACAAAGGACCATAAGAAGCAAAGGGAGAAGTGGGGATGGAGCCTAAGAAGGCTTCTAAGAACGAAGGGAGGTTTTACCATCTGAATATAAAAGGACAGATTGTCTGGATAGATTTAGAAATACTTTTACTTTAAAGCAAGTGGCATGTGAAATAGCATGCTGGGAGAACAGAAGGCCCTTATTCCTGTCTAACCCGAAACATAGTGTCATTTGCACCTTGGTCGAACAGGCAGGCAGTTTGAACCTCAGCATGTGTCTGCACAGTAGAGTAGGAAGAAAAGAGGGACAGTGAGAGGTGAAAGGACTTCCCCCAGGGTGCACTACTCACCAGAACCACTCCAGGCTTCCTGGTGTCTTCGCCACTAAGCGGTGCTGCCATCTGATTTGGGATCATCTCTAATTTAATGACTAGGTTTTTGAAAAACCTCAAAATGTCTTAATGTTTGAAGTCAACCTGAGAAAGTCAGACCACTGGAACAATTCTGAGCATATCCTTATTTCTTCCCCATGAGTTCTCTTATCGTTGTGCTCCATAGCTATCCTTTGAGGAGCCTCCAGAGCCACATGGTTAGGGATGGGGCGGGACAGGGGTAATCCTTTCTTCTCAGCAAGCATTTAGTCTAGTAATGGAAAATGTAAAGATAAAAGCAGCTGCCATCAGCACATTTTCTTCCATATCAGCACTCTGATGCTGAATTCACTGTGGTTCACTGAGAGCTGGGCCTGGGTTGCTTTTCAAGGATGCAATGAGCAGTGTCTAATATCCTCATTATGGTAACTGCTCTCAGACATATTTCGGCATCTGAGCATATCATGGCATCACAGCCAGTTTTATGTCTGTGTGCACGTGAGGCAGGCAGTTGCCAAGCAAACATCTTTAATGCGTGTGCATCTTCCTTTGGGTAAAAAGGGACCACACTGATCCCCTCTGCTCCAACAGCTTCAGCAGTCTCAGAAGTCTTTTGCTCAGTGCACCTCTCTCCCCATGAGACCCTCATTAAGGTGTACACCTGCGGTGGCTTCAGGCCAGCCTTCTGCTCTGCAGTCATTAGCTCATTCCAGTGCACCATGATTGCACAGGTACACAGCAGATGCCATTATTGGAGCTGGCATTTACCAGCAATTAAAACACAATAGCTGTAGAGCTTATCAAGGCATTTTCTTTTCGGAGGTTTGCTTGGTTTATTTCCATATTCATAAGGGGAAATAGCTGCAATCCCTGTTGACAAACATTGACACCTCACCTAATGCATTAGATACTTTGCATCTTGGGGGTTATTGAACTTCCCAAACTGTCTTTGCATTTGCATTATCAAATTATCTTTTTCACAGTATTTCAGGCATGTTTCTTCTCTTCAGAAATGAGTCATATACCACTAATTTGCCCTGCACCAGTCCTCTCGACTACAAGCAGAGAGTGGCTAAGTAATGTTATTGTAAACCCAGCCTTCTAGGGTTTACTTTGCTGGCGGTGAAGGGTACATTTCTGGGGTTGGCTTATCTTTTTCACATCCCATCACAGATGTTGTGTAACAACACATGTATATTCCTCCCCCTCCTCAGTAATCAGCACAGCTGAGAGAGGTCTATTTTATTCTTAATCAGAGCATCCTTTGAGGCAGATTTTTTTCTCTTCCATAGCCTTATGGACACAGTAATTTCCTACTGCCTCAGCCCTCAATAAGAAATTGCATTTTTGGGGGAAGTCAGACCTCTTGTACAACCGTGCACAAAAATAACACTCACTGCTCTTCCAGGAAAGGTTTAGCACCTGAAACCCACCCCTAGAATTCAGCCCACACTTTCTGGCAGAAAGCTAACTTTCATTACACACGGACAAGACTTACACCATGTATTCCATGTTTTTCTTTATCTGCTGTATGCCATTAAGACTGCTGGATGTGAATTGCTTTTATTGCTGTATTTGTTACTAAGTGCATCTAAGAACGAACGAATGAGAATCAAGCTGGACTTTCAGAGCAGAGAATCTCAATCATCAATTCTGAGATAACTCGAAATGAAAGCAGGAAACTCCTTCAGATCAATTGGACTCTGAGGCTAAGAATAATGTAAAAAAAAAAAAAATTCCTTGATGCTTTTAATTAAAGTCTTAAAGACTCCCCTAGGTCCAGCTGGCTCCACTGAGTTGTCATCTTCAGTTTCTCAGCGTAGTATCAGTGCTGCATCATTTATGGAGGTGTATTTGCTTAAGAGTCATCCTCGTTAAAATTCAATTACATTGAAACCATATAATCCCTCATTGTAATAACCTGATAAAAAGCCCTTAACTGCCACACCACGTGCCCATTTAGCAAGGAAATTAGCTCAGCAAAGAACACAGTCCTAATTTAGCAATTAGGGTGCAGTTTGTATCAGGCTATTTCAATAAGATTGGAAGGCAATTTACAAGGTAGTTTTGCTCATTGCAAACTATTAAAGGCATGTCAATAGTGAGCAGAATTTCCAGTGCATGTCTGGGCAGACAATGATGTCTTTGTGCATTTCCAAAAGTAAAAAAGCTATCATGAACAGGATCTTCTATTTGTAGTCATATTTGCTGAACCAATACACTGTATTTTCTTTCTGTGCTAAACGGTGAAGAGGGCATGTGTTACAAGAACGCATTACAAGATGAACCGTATTCCTACGGCCTAAGGGAATTCTCCTTGGCTTTGAACTCCTTGATTTTTTTAAAGCTTAGATGTGAATTTTAGGATCAAATCTTCCTGATAGTATCTTAGAAACATCCAGTGGGATATAAGCTTTTTTGACTGTTCCCTGAAGAGCGAGCTGTGGATTGAATGTATTGGTGTTGGGATCTGCTTGCTGCTCTGAATGACTTTCCCAGATTTATAAATAATGAGGAGAAGATCACACCCTGTAGAGCATTCCACACTTTGACTCAATGATGAAACTAAGTTTTGGCTGTGCAACAAGAATATTTGTTGAGGGGGAATACTGAGGCCATGAACTACATTCATATAAGCTCCCAGAGAGTCAACATTATATTCTGTACTTTCTGGAGCTTTTATCATCAGACCAGGTGATAAAAAAGCACATCTATGCAGCTTGCTCTTGGTACCCAGTATTATCGGCAGTAGTAGCTTTTAATTACTGTGATATATTGGAAGCAGTGAGCCATTGCAAATCAAAGCTAAAAGGTCCCCTAGAAACAAAGTTAGTGATGTGCTCCCAAAGTTTTCAACACATAGAGGCCCACACGTGCCCTTTGCCAGTGTCGTGGAGTAATAAGTTCCAAAAACCATGGCTCAAGGTAGCTCCAGGACTCCAGCTGTAAATTGGGGAAGGTTCAAATCAAGGTTGGTGGGGAAAAGTCCAAGGGAAAGCAATGCAGTCCTGACACTTAGGCTTTAGCCCCCAGTACAGCCAACATTTTTCTGGACCAGGATCTGATGTGATCAAGACAAGCTGGTTTTACGGTGTCTTTTCACTTTGTCCATTACTAGGCTGTGCAGAAGCTGGATTCTTCACTTGGGTTTTTGGGGTTTTTTTTGTTTGTTTTGTTTAAATAATGTTTCGTGACAATTTTCAAAAGTCCTTTCACAGCAACCCGTCAACAGAAGAGAGCTCATTCTCACTGGAGGTGGTTTTAACATGGCCAGGAACATGGCATGAGAGTGCTTCAGGAATGAGAATACAACTCTGAGGTCATTCAGTATGCTTTTTCTTTGTATTCCTTCTATCTATCTTTCAGTTTATATTTAAAACTTCATTTTGGTCCCTTGCTGTTCATTTTGTTACTAAGTGTTAATGGTTTCTCTAGAAGTATATGGCTTCTATTTGTATGAATGATTTTTATCTCATACTGTCTCTTTGCCATGCTAATTAAGTGAATTATTAGCTTTAATTAATGGAATGAATAGTTTAATTTGCTTGGTATTTTTTAATAACAGAATTGAAATTCTATTTGTTATTTATAAGTGTTTGTGTAGAAACATAGATAGACTGAGAGTTGTGCTGTCGTCATGTGTGATATCAGAATAACATAAAGGATTACCAGTAGTAAACTGGTACTGAAACTACCCTCACAAAATAGCTAATTAAATTAAATCTTTGTGCATATTTAGCTACACATTTTTATGTGCAAAGGTATTATTACATCCATAAGTACCCTTTTTGCACAGATGAGATTTTATGTGCAAAATTATCATGCATGTAGTTGGGAGGCAATGCTTATATTTTTCCTAGGGAAAAGGTGAGCTGCTTGGCAAACCCAGAGTTGATTTAACAGCAAGTTAGTGGTACACCACACAGTGGTTGACTTTGGGGGTCCAATATTATTCACAGAACTATTCACAGAACTGAGGCTTTCATTTAAAAACCACTAATAAAACAAAACAAAAACTTCCCTTAGTCTTTATAATGCAAAAAATGCTCTTGTCAGACTCTCTCAGTTAGTTTGCTCATTTTCCCATCTAAAACAGTAACAAAAAGGAAAATATAAGATGCATCGACATGATTACCCAAGTTTTGACAGTTCTGGATGAAGTCTTTGTGGTCATACAGTGCACCAGTCAAAGTGCAGAAAATCAGGGGTTTTCAGGTGGACAGTTCGTACTTTGACACAGAAGAAATCATTTATCGGTAGCTCAGTGAATTCCTGTAGCCACAACTCTAGGGATCCCAGCTCCCCAGGATCTCTGCCGAGCTCCTGTGATGATGTGTGCCTGTGCCTTTTGAGTCATTGCTCACGATCTTGCAAGGTTTAAGTGATGTTCTTTGAAGTTTGCAAGTGAAGACTAGAAAGATATAAAACAATCTGAAAATAGCTTATCAGAAGCCATATAATCTATGACTTTTCCTCACCCTGCAGATCTTTCCCACATTAGAAATTCTCTAGTACTTCTTCTCTGTCTCCAGTGGTCTAAGGGAGGTTGCCCCTATTGCATCCATTCAATGATGGGTTGGAACTGACTCATAACGTGATCTGCCAGGGAGCAGCAAGAGCGGGCTTCTCAGTGAGGGTGCCAGTAAATCTGGCAGGGCAGTGCCTTCACTGGCCAGGATGCGGTCCCGTAGTACCCAAAGGAGAAGAGCAGAGCAGGTCTGGTTGTGGTGGCCTCGAACACAGGCAATCAGGCCACTAGGAAATTGGGAGAAGTTGCAATTTCCGTGGGTACGCTTGGTCTCTGCTCCCACCCTGTATAAAGAGCGCAGGAATAGCACCGTCCTGGCTCAGAGGAGGCTCTCAAACTGCATCAAGGGAATTTTGTTTGCCCTTTTTCTGCTGCTGTGAAATCTCATCTATGAAATAGCTTTGATTGTCCAGGCTATAGGCACTATATAAACAAATACAATGAGTAGGCAAATAACTACGGAGTGACCTATAAAGAACTGCAAGGTTTATTCTGCTACAGACCTGTGATAATCAGCACCCAAAGCAGCCGTGCAGTACTCCTGTCTGTACAAGTTACCAGCACATCACTGACTGTGGTGTAAAATGTTGCTAGCGGCCTGAGTTTGGCCAAATATTTTCCTTAGCCTTGTATATACTAACTTGTCCACTTACAAAATGAGGCAGGCAGAAGGGGTTAGAGGCTGAACCCCTGTATAATTGTGAATAGCTTTGAAGACCATGGGTGAAAGATGCAACTAAAGGGCTCACTTACTGGAAGCTAGCACTTGATGAGAAGATATGAACTGGAAAGATCTGGGAGCTGGGCAAGAGACAAGGAAATGCGTGGGTTGGAGCAGGCAATGAGAGAAGACATGCAACTGTGGTTGTTCCCTTTGGTGAGATTCATTAAAAAAAAGGAAAAGAAAGGAAGTGGGAGGCTGCCAAAATGGGAAGACCTAACTGATTACATCAAACAAATTACCTCCCCACAGTGATTTATGGGCTAATCTCTCACCAAGAGCACAACTTATCAGTGAGTAGCCAGTACAATTAGTGCTGCTCCATGAATCACTCGCAGTGCTGGCTCCTCTGCAGGACTGCAGCTTGTTATTACAGCAAATGAAAGGTTTGCCTGGCCCTCCTTTCGCCCGGCCCAGGAATTGCTGCTGAGGGCTGAAGATCACATTAGCAGGTTTCTGCAGCCCAAGCAGGGCTCTGCTTAATTGCCAGGTCTGAGCCAAAGGGCTGTAAAGAGAGGCATAACCTGAGAATAAGGCTGAAAACTCCATGAGCAGGACAAGTGATGTACCCAGAAATGGAAAACTAGGTTCGGCTAAGGAGCAGTGCTAGGAAGGGACATGTGATCTACGGAAAACTTACCCAAGCTCACCTTCTGTGTTGTTCCGTCTTAATAAAACGAGGCCTGAAAAATGGACAGTTTCATGTTTTTGAACTGGAAGAAGTGGGTATGTGTATTTACTCTTCACCAATTAATGGAGAATTATTCCTCTATGACGCATAACTAGTGAGTCTTAAAATGTCTGAGATACCTTAAAACCAGTAACATGGGTATCTGGGGATCTATATAGAATTCAGTCTAATGTTTTAAGGCGTAAGGGAATCACTGCAACCGCAGTGAAACAGTTCACTCTCCTCCATTCTTGCTATTATATACGCTCACAGAATTGACTGTAATTTAGAACACCATAATGCCTGGTTTACATTCCCTGAGTCAGAGAGAAGAGCTGTTTTCACAGCTTACAGGCTAGTGGTTACAAACTTTATTATCCATTATGGTTCCTGAAGAGACATTTTCAATCATGTCCCTTTTGTGGAAGAGGTTTATTCTCTTTCTGGGACGCTCAGCGCCCATAATAATGCCATTAGCAAATCAGGACCTAAGTCTGTATAGGGAGTGTTTGGACAATAGTTTTACCTTACAGAGATAAGCACCAGCCTTAACAAACAGCAGAGCTCCTTCTTTTCACTTTCTTTCTGCTCCGTTAGTGTCTAAATCCTCCAGTCTGAAACAGGTTCCTTTGTCAAAGAAATATAGCTGAAGAGCATGATTTGACTTTGTGCTGCATGTGAAGTAGCTCAGAGCAGCAGCACTGATGAAGGAATCAATACAGGGGCATCGATAACAGGATGAGTGGGAAGTCTTTCACACTCTGCAGGTTTCCCCTGGGAAATGTGCTGCTGCTGTGGAAAAGATTGTTCATACAATGGTGTTCGCTGCAAGCATGCAAAGCTATGCAGAATTTATCCTGTTTATTCTTACCCGTCCTTATAGCTTCGTGGCTCCATACGGTCTGTAGAGCAGATATAATGGCCTTCAAGCCCATAAGGGACTGTCAGCAAAAACAGGGGCCTTGAGCCCAGTTCTCACTGCGCATGAGTGGAAAGAGCCATTTAAAAGTCAGCAGGATAAGAGTTTTGTCTTCATAGGAACTAGCAGGTAACACTGACTATCTAGAAGTAAGGGCACTGGCAGGACACACAGAGAGTGCTTACTGGAAAGCTTGTCCTACAGAGCTTGTTGGGGTATCTTTTCTGCAGAAGAGGGGGAGGAGAAAATATCTATTTTTGTTGCAAGTTCCTCCCAGTCACTGACTTTTTGCCTGGATCAAAGCAGTGATCCTTCTTTGGACTTATGGACTTAACATAGTCCTATTAATTTTTGCAAAGCAGAAACAGGCTATATCTAAACACTATGGTTGACAGTGTGCAGAAGACAGGGATTCAGCACCCTGTTTGCAGTCAGCCAGAAAACTGGACTTACAACATCCTGAAGTGGCACAGCATGCATTGACATCAGTGCGGGGCTCTACATTTCTATCATTGTGTGTTTCTTGCTATTAAATGGGATAAACTTCCTGATAAAGTGTTGTATTTCAAACAGCTCTGATTCCCAGGCATCCTGTCCAAAGTTCTCAAAGCCCAATCTGAAGAGGTGTTGTACACTCTTTGGCCCCAGTCTCATCCCATAACACAACCATTCCTAATTTATTTCAACACGATTACAAGGGACACTGAGTGAAGTCTGGCTTTGTGTTCACGTGGGGAATGATAACAGAAATGTCAGCACTCAAATCACTGACCCACAGTAAAGGAGTGCCCTTGTAAACATCTCAGGATTGAATTAATCCCTGATACCCTCTCATAGCTTCCACTACCGAGTGGGATCTGCCCAGCCCTGACTGTATTTGGCATCTGGATCCACAAAATGAGAACTCCGGTCTCCTTTTTGAACCTGTAAATTTCCAGGTTCGAAATGTTTTTGCAGAGTATCTTGTGACTGTAAACGAGACATCGGGGCAAGGGGCAGATCTGTTCTGAGGCTGTAATGGTAGGGGGGAAGCGAATATAGAGGAAGTAACTGCCTATAGCTTGTAAGTGTAAACCATTGTTTGTATGTGATTTCCATTGTGAATAGACATCTGTGTCCCAGTTCTAATTCTGCCCTTGAGATGACAGGGCATCACCAGCTTTGCAACACTTTTGTAAGGTGATTTTCAATGACTATCTCAGCAACTCCGCCCCAGCTCAGAACAACTTTAGGGAAGCAGGAAGAGTCGACATTCAAAATCAAAGCTACACTGTTTGTTCCTGAGGATATGAGTCATGCTAATCTTCTCTGAATGCCTAACGTTAAGTGCTTCCAAGCCTAAGTCCAGTCTCTGTGTGTTTGTGTAATGCATACATCCACTGCTGTCTAGTGAGATGCTCAGGAGCCACTCAGAACAATTTGGCCTTGTCATCTCTAAGACCCACAAATGCAGATAACTGCAAATGTCTTCACTAGTAAATCCATAACAATAACACAAGTGATGAATTAAGGAATAATTACTCAATAATTTATGTAGCGAAAGAAATTGGTCCTACCAATAAAATACCCAAACGCAAGATTTAATACAAGCAACAGAAGGAACTTTTCACATGTCTCAAAATAAACCCGCAGAACATCATGCTGAAAGATGTTGTGGAGGACAAAGGAAAGTTGAAAAAGCAGNCACTCAGAACAATTTGGCCTTGTCATCTCTAAGACCCACAAATGCAGATAACTGCAAATGTCTTCACTAGTAAATCCATAACAATAACACAAGTGATGAATTAAGGAATAATTACTCAATAATTTATGTAGCGAAAGAAATTGGTCCTACCAATAAAATACCCAAACGCAAGATTTAATACAAGCAACAGAAGGAACTTTTCACATGTCTCAAAATAAACCTGCAGAACATCATGCTGCAAGATGTTGTGGAGGACAAAGAAAAGTTGAAAAAGCAATGAGACGCATTTATTGAACTAAGTCATTTAGGATCTATTAACCATCATGGTCTAGACACAACCTTCAACTCAGTAAGTCCTTAAGGCAAAGTTTGTCGGCATTCGGGTGGGTGTATTCCAGGAAGAAGTGAGCCAGACTGATGCTCTTCTGACAAGCATCAGTTGCTGGTGATGGGATAGTGACTTACAAAAGATGTAGGTCTCACCCAGTACAATCGTGCCTGTGCACTGTAGTTCCCAGATTCAGTACTGAACATCTTTTCCCTCTCCAACTTTGAAAATGCCAGATGTAATATTCCTGTTTTCTCTTTCTGCTGCTAGGCAGCTGCTGCATTCTTTCTCCAGAAAGAATTTTACTGTGGGCTTATGCCATATTTTGGGCTACTGTAAGGGATTCTAGCCCTAAGAGTAACAGGAATTATTCACTGTGTGCTCCAAAGCCCAGCATTTGCCAGCTGTGTTCCTGTTGTTTTTCCTCCACTGGGTTAGGAAGAGATATTTTTTGGCCACTGGCATTTCAAATGCAAATCACTGAAAAGAATCCATGTCCTCAAGGCAAAAAAAGGACAAACAATTAAACATGTGGTTCTATAATCTTCAGTATCCCCAGTCAGCACACTAAAGAGCAAAGGCAAAGCCATAATTTGAGCTGAAAAGAGTGGAAGTGATACGGTGGACAGCATAAGACCAAAATTAAGTGAATTCTCTTTTATTATTTACATAATACCGATTTCTAGATTACAGACCTAATTTGTAGGCATGATGCGTATACACTGCCTTAAACTCCTATCATCACACTAGTGGTCTCTGGTTTTATTCCTTTATTGCCTCAGAAGATCACAGTGCAGGGAGGTGACAAATAGGCCCATCTCAGGGGGAGCTAAAAAGAGCCTTTTTCTTATTTGATTACTTCTTTTCCTCACACAGAGAGACACTAAGCACAGAACTAAGTGAGCATTAAAGTGTGAAATTAATTTCTGATTGTCAAATAAAGAGGAGGACGGGACTGTATAAGAACAAAGTGTATTCAAAGTGAAGAAGGCACTTCAGAATACCTCATGTTATTCTACTCCATCAATGCCATTGCACCTACAGCACCACCAGCTTCTCCCATAAAGCAGTTGTTCTTTCAGGCATCGGCTCAGACTACATGACCTGGCTGTGGTAGCAATCAGACCTCACTCTGGCTTCAACTCCAAACCCCTTATCTGGAGACAAGAGTCTGTTACCACTGACTACAACAACTATGAAATATAGATGTGGCAGATGGTCTAGATTGAACCATCCTCAGACGTTTGTGGTGTGAAAGATCTCAGCAGTGCTGCACATCTGATTTGGAAAATGAAGAAGGACTGGATCTTTTGCAGTAGAGGAGAGGACAATCATGATTTTGGCAATTTCCGCAACCCTTTCCACCCCGTTTCTGTGCCAAAGACTTTCAGCACTCTTTACTCCAGACAATAAACCCATCCTTGCTTATAACTAAGAAGTCCAACTTCAGTATACCGGAAACCTTTTGTATGCCTCAGGCTGTGAGGCACGCTTCTAGCACTGTCCTAATTTGTGTTCAGTTTGTCTTACCCAAATGTTTTCATCTAAGAGTAAAGAAAGAGTCAGTTGGGGACCTATACTGAGCATCCCTGGATTTTTGTAGTTTCTCTGTGAAAAGGCTGCCTGTGACCTTGACCTTCCAAAGCAGCGACTCTTTCTAAACACAACAATCGTAGCCCTTTTCCATGGATCCAAATGAAGTCGATAGAGTGACAGAAAATAAGCCCACTGCAGCTGTGCTGAAACAAATTGCTTGGCCTCCAGGAAACCAACCACACTGTTTTTCAGAAAATGTTTTTTGACAGCTTCCCTGATCCCCCCCACCACTGAGGAATTATGCACCAGAGCAGTCATCCGCGCATTTTACTGGTAAGGTGGCTGATGCAGCTACTGCTGCTGATTTGATATTGTCCAGATATTGCCCAGATTGTACTTTGCCTTTCCTTGTGAAGTTGCTGCATCTGTGCGCAGACATCGGGATCCTGTAAGGCTAGAGAACCTTTACTTCCATAAACTACTGCCACGTTGCCTGCATTGTCTATATCAGAAAAATCAGTAGTCTCCCACACTGGTCCCACTTATGAATATCAGCAGGTCTGCCCAGTGTCTGTGCACACTCTGTGTCATTCCCTCTGAAATTCCTGAAATTCTGGGCTCAGAGCCACCTGCACAGCTGCCTTAGCAGCAACTGGGAATTCAGACTGCCTTCTCAATAGTGTAATCAGAGTCCTTAGAAAAACAACGGATGGAGCCTCGCAGCGCACCTTCCCTATGAGACGGTATTATTGATCTTGTTTTTAGGCATGGAAACTGAAAAATTAAGTCATTCGTGCTTATTTGCCACAGGTAACGGAAGAGTTAAACAGAGAAGCCTGACTTTCTAATTCTGCCTTTTGCACCAGCCATCCCTTCCCTCCCTTTCCTATTCCAGCAGGAATTTTCCTTCCCTATTGCCTGTGACAGGTCCCAGAGAAAGTCTGGACACTGAGGGGTGAAGCTGCCATTTCACAGCGGGCACAGGGCCGTGGCCAACTGCTCTGCTAGAAGCCAGTGTTCAGTGATGGCCTATACAGAGGACTCTGCTTTATACAAGAAACCCAAGGCAAGCCATGCTATCGAACACCAGCTCCTTCTTCCATGGAATGGGAGATGCTCTTCCCATGAGGAGAATCTCACATTGATTTTAAATCCAGCCAGAAACCGCTCCTATGAGTGATCACAGACAGGTGGACATCATATATGCAGAGCATGCAATGAGCAAACTATTTAGTCTCTCCTTTTTGGAGCAAGCGCAAAAGCAATTAACGAACGCAGCACAAGTTTCCGTCTGAAACGCCATTTCTTGCATACAAAAAGCAGAATAACTCCATCTCCCTTTAGGATTTTACTGGAAAAGGGCCAGTGAATTCTCATAATTAAATACAATTGCCTCAGTTGTATGGACATTATCAATAAAGAGCCACATTCCTCCTGAAAAACTCCTTTATGTCAGCAAACACACTGTGTTTTAGAAAATATGTGATAATATTAACATCATTATTTGGGAGCTTCCTTCTTTGATTTTGAACTTAATCAGAAATGGATTTTAGCAGGTTGCTTCTGAGATCCCCTTCTTAAGAAATATTTTTTGTGAAAAGTAGCTAGAATAGTAAACGTGTCCTTTGAAAATAGTATCGTCAAGGTTTTTAAAGCCACAAGTATGATTTGCTGTTATTCCTTCAGCTTCAGCGCTGAGCCAGAGCCTCTCACCGTTCATACTGCACTGATGCAGCGCTCCGCACAGAGCTGGCTTCGTCTTAATGCCGTGCAATGCAAATTTCCTCTGAAGCAGTTTCACTGTGAAAGTTAGCATCTCACATAAATACAACATTAACTAGCCATATACATTTCTAATATCAATAGTATCTTGTGGCTTGACAGCTGATCTGACTTACCCTGCTACACTTAAATTTATTCATGTCTCTATATCATTCCTACCTCTACCCCTGAAGAATTTCCTCATTTCATTCCATTTTATTTTTGTCTGGGACTTTGCTGATTCCATCAATCCCTATAGCCAGATGACTTAAGCTTTAGCTATACCACATATCTGAATATGTGTGTTTCCAACACTGTAGAGGTTTCCACACTCTCTAAAGCTCCTTTTTAGCTTGTAGAAAGAATAAGACCGCATAGTTACAGGCTCTTCCTCAGGAAGCAAGTTATAATTGGGATTTGTCGTGTTGATGGGGAGAAGTCTATAAAGAATATGTCAGGAATATTCAGTGATTCTCTTTGGCTTCTGAAAAGCACCCTTTCAAATCCTCTCCATCATTCGTGTTACCTGTTTTACCTTTATACTTAACAGTAAATTTCAGTCTTATGTTTTGCAGCTTGTAAACAGAAACATACAGCACTGAATTGGACCCCAAGCAATTGCAGGTTAAGATAACTCCAAAAGCTGTATAACCTAGATGACCACTGTATTTAGCAAAAGGGTGTATTTTCATAAGAACAAGTTATCCCTTCTGCAGGAATGCTGTATATTTTAAAACCAAGCTTCCCCTCGTGTTTTATCATCAGCTACTTACAATATGAAGAAAAGCAGATGTCTTGCTGCCAAGAAAACATTTCCTTCTCAAATCTAGTGGTTAAATATTTAGAGTGCACTTCAAAGGACATGAGGTGAAGCTTCAGAAGAGCTGTGTGTGGAAAGGAAAAAAAAATATGTGAACTTTTGAGATGTGGAAAGGACTAAAATAATTGTTCCAAAGCCCAAAACATTACCGTACAAAACATAGTTTGTAAGATTATGAGGTTTGTTTTGCCATATGTTCCATTTTCAAAATGCATCATCAAATCAAGAAGCTGAAATTGTTTTATAGAGAAGCCTTTCTAGCCCCACCACCATCCTCTTCTCCCCCTTGCAAAATAGACACAGAAGAAAACAACCTGGAAAGTCAGTTTGTTGGTGATACTGATTGTATTTTAGAACAGCTGAGAGAAAGCCCATAATCTTTTCAGGTTTTTATGGCTTTTCTTTTTTTTGTTCTGGCTGTTTGTCACCTTCTAGACTGAGAGAAACATTACTGTGAGCAGAGGCAGGTGCAAGGTTTTTCCAAAACTAGCTGAAGTGAGATAGAAATTACTTCTAGGGTCTATTTGGTCAGTCTGTTTGCCTGGATGTCACTGCCAAGAAGTTTAATAAAGCTCTGCACTTAAAGAAAGCGGAGAAGCAAAAGTGAATACACCTCAGCAAAGACCTGAAGCTAAACGTGAAACATGAGTAGGTTTTCTTTTGTTCATTAAAAAGCTTATCTTTAATCAGTCTCAGTCCATGGCCCTCTTATGCCTCTCTAGATGTCCCCTACTTACGATGTGCTTTATTTCGTGCTTTGTTATCTTGAGACTCTGTGCACCATATCTCTGCCCTGACACCAAGCATCCGAGTTTTAGAAAGAGAGATGTAAATTACAGCAGTATTCAACTCACGTAATGTTAAACATCTGCAATACAAATGGCTGCACTGAAGGCGGTCGCCCTACAGTCTCCTCACAGTCATCGGACACAAGTGACGGTGGAGATTAACTACAACGCCCAGCTCAGCTACAGATGTCTACACTGCAAACGTTAACATTTGTCCAGATTAATCCTATCCCCAGGGTCTGACTGAAAAATCCTCCTTTGATTCCGTTCTTGTTCCACTTCATTTCCAACTCTGTTTCCTTCCCCCCGGCTGTTGACGGAGGCTATCTACTGCAGCTATCGGCCCTCTACTCTCATACCTCGTGTGGAGACATACAGCCATTATATTCTGTAGGGCCTGGGCATCGCCTGGAGCAGAGGTCAATGAGACATTTTCACGAGCAGCCTTTTTACAGACAAAAAGACTCTGCATCTTCCTGTCAAGATGCTAAAGTACAAAATGAGTGGATGCCACTAATGCACATGAGCTCAGTCCTGGGCTGAAGTTAAAACCAACCGACTGTTCCTTTTCCCTCTTTGCAGGCATCATATTCAGGAGCTGAGATGCAGAAATCCAGGCGAAACATTTCACTGCAATGTGGTGCAATATTTTACTTTCTCAAATGTCACTGTTTTGCAAAATGGCTAATGTGACATCAAAATAACACAAATAATTGTCACCTGGTACAACCCTCCTACTGTCCCAGTAAAGTGTGAGCTACAAGGACTGCTGTCTGCCCAGCACTAGAGATGTTAGGATGGAGATTTTCAAAGCTGTCTACAGGACACTTAGACCTTCAAAAATTCCATTAAAAATTCTTTCTGTAGGGCATTTGCTGCACTGGAGGATTAATTCTTTTGAATAATATTAAGTCCCCTCCAAAGCCTCCATTGAGCTTCTTCAGGACAGGTGGAATATTAAAATTATAGGACCATCCTATATAATTATTGCTTCAGGGATAAATAGGCAAAGCTTAGGTTTGCATAGGAATAAATGTATTAACAATGCAAAACACTGCCTTGGAGGAAAAAAATTAATCTTAGTTTCCAAGATCATACACCACCTGTTTGAATTCCCCTGCTGGGAAGAGCAGATTCCCAAAGTCTGCTGTGCTTCTGCCTTTTCTGATTTACTTTGCTATATGTAAACAAGGCCTCCTCCCACACGAGAAGGAGATTTTTCCTCCTTTCCCTTTCTTTCCTTCTTTTTTTTTTGAAGTCACAGTTACAGATCAAAGCTTATTCTCTTGGTCTTGGAAAAAATAAAAACCTGTCTCTCCCTCTCCATTCCTCCGTATAGGCATATATATGTATGTATAGCTATAAATATATGCATAAAAATATTATTTAATTTATCTGGGAATTATTTTTACAGTAGTACCAGAAGACAAACATTTTTTTCTATTAAGAGGAAAATATAAAATTGTTATTCTCTCTGTATAGAATTGTTACATATTGTCGTTCTCCAAGACTGCAATTCACATTTGTGCAGTGGGCCCCAGTAGACGCTGTGCATACCTTCATTCCTAAAGGTCAACCTGAATGTCTGTACCATGATGCCTAATTTTTAGTCTTCTCCTGAAGGTCACTTCTGTAGCTCTGAATTCTTTATTATGTGTGACAACTAAGTGACCAATAGGTATATATTCTAAAGTAAGAACTGCCTCTGATTTTCCAGCTTCTCTCTCACAGGTTACAAATCTTCCAGAGGACAGCAGGTTTTGGTAATTAGGGATTTGAGACTTCAACCACTGAGCTGAAATGTAAGGATGTGGTAGACACTTCTGAGAAATCCGAATAATCTGCTACCCTTGGAAGGGAAAAAGTTTTCTAATCCAAGGACATCATTTAGATTCTTTATGCATTAATACTGATGCATAAAAAAACATGAAAGAAAAATCACTTGGAAGCGGAATGAGAAATGCCCAGCTGAGTTCAGGCACGTTGCATATGGATTAATAATTTGGATGCCCTTCAGAAAGCTCCTTTCAGCTAAGGCTGAAAGTTCTCAGGCTCATCTGAAAACTTCACAAACCTCTGGGTTAAAGACATTCTCCAACATTCTTCATAAAAAATGCTTTTTATAAACTGCAAGGATTTTGGGCAGGGAACCCAAATTACACACTCAGAGGAAGGGACACCACCCTGTTCAGACCCTTGTCAGGGCAGCCCCAGGAGGTGCTCAGCTCTGAGATCCAGGGGTGACACCCATCAAAATTAGTTGATGGGTGCTCTCCCATATCTCTGGAACACCTTTCAGACTGAGGGGGTCACCGCCTAAGGGTATGGGACACGTTATCGGATGCAGGGGAAGAGCATTTCAGGATTGCACGAGACGCATTATGGGATGCTTAGCTGAAAAACCAAAGGTGGGGAAAGGGATAGATCTAGGTGATATGGGATCAAGCATGGAAAAATAGAGGGTTTTCTATAAATAGGAATAAAAGGAGCTGGTTGCCTGTACACAGGTTATTGGTCAGGACACAATGTCTGATCAGCACAGTGCACCGTATTAAACTCCCTTTCTAAATATTTTTCTATTCCGTATGCATCTGTGTGCGGGGCTCCAAGTGCCAACAACCGGAGTGGGATCGAGGGTCAGAGGCACACGTGCCTGTGGTGTCAGCAACTGGAGGGAGTGCAGGCGTGTGAGCGAGTGTGTGAGTGCTAGCAAACGTCAAGCCAGGCTTGCCAGTGAAGTGGCATGGAAGTCCGGTGTGCTTGTGTCTCTGAGGGTGAGACCATGGGAGGATCTGGCTACTGGAGGCACCCGGGGAGTCCACTGCCAGTGACCTCTGTGTGTGTGTGTGCGCGTGTGAACGTGCATGTGTGTTTCCGTAAGCAACGTGTCTTTACCAGCAGCTGGAGTGGGGCTATCGACCTCTGGGGTTCGTATGTCCAGGTGCCAGGAACTGGGGAGACTGGGATCCAGGGGGCAGGTACTGCCTAAGGCCAGCTGCTGGAGGGATGCACATTGTACATATATTCCCATGTATACACATATATATCTCCCACTTGTTGACCTTCCTCCTGATCAGCCAGGCAGGGGAACAGGATGAGGCCGCTGAGGCTGTTTATGTTTCTGTCATGCTGAGTTTGTCTGTCTGTGCTGATCTGTACATCCAGTTCTCTACATATGTATGGTATATGTGCGTTTTTGCATGTGTGACTATTGGGAATCCACGCGTAGCCTTGGGGTACGGAGCTACAACAGCCTCACCTCTGTCAGGCCACCAGATTTCATGCACACCTCCCCAGCTAACAATTTGCATTTGTTCTACTTTAGAAATGGGACTTGAACTGAGAAACTTTATTTTGTCTCTATGTTCCTCTTGAACCATTACTGCTCCCGCTGAAGGTTTTGCCAGCCCAGCTTCTGGAGTGAAGCGTCTGCGGCATCCAGCAATAATAATAACATCAACACAGTGCTTACATTGCAATCTATGTCTTAAAAGCTCTTTGAAAATATCAGCTAATTAACTCAATTAATTAAAACAATTACTCTGTAAAACCACTACACACTCCTCAAGTCATCCACTTGGAAAGCATTTCCCTTCTAACTTTTAAGAACTAAAAATACAAGTGCATTGAATTCCCTTAATACCTGTCATTCTTACTCTGTGCCAATTAAGAGCTCACATATTCCTACCTAACAACTAGAAATAAAAAGAGACAAAGTGTGAGAGAGAAGGGAAGACAGTTTTAAGGTATTAAAGGGAATTTAATTAAATATTTGTTCAGGAGTAATTGTGCATAAATTGCATGAGAATTAAGTTTTATATCATTAGTACATCTTAATTAGTGTCTTTTCATGATCAATGTTTAATTTACTCACAATTGTTTTTCTTTATTTTAAATTAAGTACTTCTTTGTAAGCCCTTTACTTAAATCCATTACCCATGACTTTTTCACTTGGTACTAGAACTGATGTTTTTTATGTTATTAAATGTCTGCAGGTGCCCACTATGATCCCATCGAGTCATAACATCTCAACTTATTCCTCATATTTATTGAATTTCATTTTAACATTTCTTGACTTAGCTTATAGCATATTTTTATATATCTATACTACAAAATACATGGGCGAAGTAGGCTTGTGCACTTAGCTGGGAGCAGCAACCTTCTCCTCAACTTTTGGAGATGAAAGGTTAATTACGTCACAGCGCTAAAGGGAAGACGGTGTTAAATAATAGAACAGGAAGATGTGAATCAAATCAGAGCATCTTTTGATTTGTATGATGCAGCACTGTTAGAACAGGTGCATCAGAGCTACCTTGGCTGCTGGAGGTCATCCGGTCAAATGTTGCTGAAATTTGCAGGAACAGGCAATTTTATGGATAATAAAAACACTGATAGAGTTTTGCATAAGCATATTGCTTCCAAGGAGGATGACTGACTCACTGTCTTCAGAAACATCAAGTTTTTGGCAGCTCCTAAAAGCAGATTTCCAATCTGCAACTAAAGTTGCAGTTCAAGATAGAGAAGTCTATGTCTTAGTTACAGAGATGGTGATGAATTGCCACCACAAAATCTGTAGGAGGAGAAGTAATTAAAAAACGAAACCCAAAAGCCAAAAAAACCCACCCAGGTCAGTGTACTCAACATAAGATTTGGAGGATGCTTCTCTTTCCACATGTAACTTTCCATATGTTAACCGTACATATCCATAGCCCCACAGACGATACATCACATCTCCGTTTCTATTTTTCGTCCTTTTCATATGGAAAATATATGTAATCTTGTTTCTTTACTGAAAAATGGGCGTGACTGAGACAAGTGTTAACAATGATTTAGGAATAACTGTATTGACAGCTCTTATTAACGTGTAGCTTCACAAGTCAATCTGAGAACATAACAGCTCTACTGGATCAGACCACTGGTGCATCTAGCCAAAGAGTGGAAACAGAGGACAACATTTAAGAGGGCAAAGGAGTCTGGGCTATTCCTTTAATCCATTCTCTTTGTATTTCCCAGCATCCACACTTGTTGTATTAAGGATAATAGAGGATATAACCCTATAAATCCCCTTTGGTATCTTGTTTATGGATCTGGGGTCCATGAATTTGTCTAGTTTCTTATTGATCATCTTGGTACTGTCTGCCTCTACAGCCTCCTGCGGCAAACCTGTTGCAGTAATTTCAGCTATTACTATGCCTAGTTGAATCTTATCCTTTGAGGAGGAAATTAACACCTCCATGATCTTGCTTGATATTCCTTCAAAAAGATTTTATACTTAAGAGGTTAATGCCAAATTGTTAGAAACACTTAAAAAGAGTAGCAAATGAATGTGATTTACAGTAGGTTATCCTGCTGTAGCATCCTACAGTAGGCCATCATTAAAGTAGCATCCTTTTTGCCTGAAGACATCCAATGAGGTAACAGCAAAGCTGAGCACAGATCTTGGAAGCCTTTGCCCCTAGCCACTAGGTCTAACCACTCTTACTGGGTTGTATTTGGAAGGCAGAGTGATCACAGAGGAGGTGTGAAATGGGAGGAGTTAGACTGGTGTTTACAGGTAGAAGATGAAACAGCACTCACTGCATGCCATGCCCTCAGATTAACAGCGTTCCTGTTGTAAACAAGGTGTCAGCACGCAAAAAGGAGGAAGATCAAGAAGTGGATGCATTTGTCAGTTATAATGGGACTACAAGACATCGCTACAGTGTGGACATAGGAGACACATACGCAGTCTTTGAAACATATTCAAGGAAGTTGAAATGAAAGGCCAAGCTGAAAAGAGCTACTAGCACAACTTGAGAGTGACAAGATGAGCTTAGCTCCTTTAGACTCACTAAACAGGAGGGTGAATTGAATGACCTGTTATGGCATCTTCTAGCCTTGGTTTCCTCTGCTTGAAAGCCTGAGGAAAGCTATAAATGCATGAAGTAAATATTCATGAAGAAGAGAAGCCATTTCTGTTAAAACAACAAGATAACTTTTTAAATTAAAGCACAAAAAAAAAATGGATGTAAATTGGGTAAGCCAAAAATTAGAAGGTTTCTAATGATGTTCTAAAACATTCTTTTGATAGGAATAATATGGACAGAAATAACAGTTTTAAGAAGCAGTTCAATCATGTTATGAATATAGTAGATAATGAAGTTACCATTAATAATTGGAGGACAGATTTGGTGATCCAGGAATTTCTGTATTTCGAGGACTTTCTGCTAGTTAGTCTACCAGGCTTAATTTTAGGGTATAAGACCAAAATGTTTCTTCACACGTGGAATGGAAATCAAAATTGTTTAGTAAGGCAGCATGAGTCTGCTATGCAATTCTGCTTGAGAAGATGATGTGAAGGCAAGAACAGCGATGATCTCCCCCCATTCTCACTGTGAATTCGTTACCCTGTTGCGCTCTGCTTTGATTGCCTCAGTACCAAATCTGATACCTGTTTCTGTACAGGCGTCTGCTTCTATACAGACTTCTGTGAGAAATAGTCTAGTGGCTATCAGAAACTTGTACCTTCAAGAACTTTAAGGACTTTAAAAGCTGCTTATTTGATAAGAGCTGTTAGTTTAATGATAGCTAAAGAGACATGTTGAACATGAAAAAAGACAGTTCTTTGAAGGTCACTTTCTTTTGATTTACTTCGGACTTCAAAACACAGAGACATGGCAGAGCAAGCAAATTCAAGTTAGGAAGATATTCAGAAATTAAAAGCCAGCCTAGATCTTAACTGAGCTATCAAAGAATAAAGTTCTGGTAATTTTCCAGATCATATATTATATGCTGTCAATGCTGTAAATATGTGTTTATTTTCACACTCTGACAATATCCTCATGCTAAGTTTCCTGAAAAATTTTCTCTCAGCCACATTTTCAATTCATGAAGATCACAAAGCCAAGTTTACATATCTATATGGTCAGCAGCCAGACTTTCCTATAAAACACTTCCAGATATTCTTTTAGAATAAATCAGACCTTGTTCATGTGGTTCGGGTATGGCCATATTTTACAAAATACACAGGTTCTAGTAATTTCTAATGTAACACTTAATATTAAGACCTCAGAAAAGTACAGCAATGTGCTTTTCATGAAAATATGGTTCAGCTAGGGGCCCTAGACTGCTGAAAATTGGTCTTTAAATCAATCTGGTTATAACTCATTTAGAAGGCTCAGTTCCACTTTCAGAGTCAGTTGGAGCTTTAACACTGACTTCAATGGGACCACAATCTATCATCAAGCCAATGTGCAAAAGCAAGTAGCCAAAATGGCATTTTTAACAGGTGATACTTAATTTGAAGAAAGAATGGGGTGTGTGTGAGAAAGTGTAAAAGAGACAGAGATATAATTGCCAATAGGAAAAATGAAGTAGGTTTCTGAAGGTGATATTAATGGGAGAAATGAGAGGACAATTTCCATATTTTGCCAGTGGAAAAATACAGTGATTTTCTAATGGTGGATGTTGAAACCCCATCATCACCAAGTGGAGTTAAGATAAAACACCTCCACACAGAGGATAATCTCACAGTCGTGTCAGGATGGAGGATGGGATAGATAATCTATTCAATACTTCAGCTCCCGCATTCTGCCATTCTGTCTATCAACAGTGTTTGCTTCCCTCTTTTATGAGGTATATAATCATTTCATTGTACTGTGCACTGTTAATGTCTCGCTGCAATTTCTGAAACCTGTGAAATCACTTTTTATGCAGTTTATATTTCAAATCTCTTCGGGGTAGATCTGTGGCTCTGTATAATTCTTTTTTCCCTGTATGAAGTGTTTCAAAAAACAAGATGCAGTCACAAAATGTTCCTTTTACTGGATGACTGTACATGTTCATTTGATTTTTATCTTTCTGAAGACAAACGTATCATCACATTCTCCCAGGAACTTGTAGTGAAATACTTGAAATACTTTCTGTGCATTTTATGAAAGTTGTGATAACATTCATGTGGCTGAAACACGGCTATGCCTTAGCAGCCAAATGAAATACAATGTTCCTCATGGTCAGCAAGATTTATTGGTAGGGCATGAATAAATAATCTCAAAAACTTGAGCTAAAGGATTCATGCAGCAGCTTGTCCCATTGATGGGTCCATACCCTAAGATGCAGCCTACCAATGGGAAGATTTAATACGAGCATATTACTACTGAAGTTTGTTGATTTTACACCAAAGCCCTGCCCTTCCCTGCCCCCAAAATTCCACTGTTTTCACTTTGACTTAGACACACCCAAAGCAAAACAGACAAAACACCTTCTGAATATGAATTTTTAATTTTTGTGAAAATACCCATGGGTGATAGCGTTAACGCAGTCACAGACTCCCTTTGAGGTAGCGTCTGCATATTTGTCAAATACTTTAGACTCCTCCCCACAATGCCTTGAAGAAAAGCCAATCCTACTGAGGAAGACAGAGGCTAAGACCCATTTGCATATTGGTCTCACTGATTTTAGTGAGGAGCAATTGAGTTTTGAGTGTTTGGGTTTGCACAATTTTCCTAAGAGGACACTTATTACATATCTGAATTAGACCCCAGACAGCCTAACTATAACTCTGTCTCGGCCAAAACCTCCTCCTCCTCCTCAGGCTCCACAAAGCTTTTGAGCGTAGCTGTGTCATAAATACCATTATAGAGGTGGACAGAAAGTGGATTTATCCCCACTTACGACTTCTGTAGACTTAAAGAAATGGATGCTGAAGAGAAGACAAATGTAGACATTCAACAGATTTGTTTTTCCAACAGTACGCTTACCATATATAATGTGATATTTTAGGTTTTTTATGCTATATATCAGTTTTCAAATGTCTCATTCTAGGTTGTTCTTTCTTTTATGACTTTTGTATGGTAGTCTTCTAGCCTTCTTTGGAATTCAGACATTACCAAAATTAACAACTATTTAACATAATGTTTGAGTTTGTCTTTGATGCTTAGGCTACGGCATAAAAAGAATAAATTATCAGTAAAACAAAAACAATCACTGTCTCATCCTTTCTATTTCTGCACCTCAGCTGATTAAAAAGCCTAATGTACTGTGTCTACATGGTGGTCCCTACTAGGTGGGTATAGGATGCACAATCTCAGAGCTGAGCTGGTGTTTTGAATTGTCTGCAGTGTACTGCTTTTAAATTTAACCAATCCTGACTGTTTCCTCCAAGTGGAAAATGCACTTAACCTACCCACTAGGAAGAAAACTCTCAGCCTTTTATCCCTTTCACTCAGCTTGTTATACTAACTAGCACGACATAGCAGTGACCATCACTGTGAACGTTTTATCCCTACCAGTTCTTCTTTGACAGAGAACACAAAACTATCTTGTTTCTTTTTTTCCTTAAATATACTTGACACTGGACCATATGCTCTTAAGAGTCTTTGTTAATGAGGGCAGAGACAGGTTTATTTGTACAAAGCTTTGTAGTGGGGTCAGTAGCTGATGCCATACATCACTATCAAAATTACTTTAGGGATAAACAAACTGGGGGGGAGAGAAAAGCAAAAAACTCCTCCACAGCTAAGACCAACAAACCACCTCTCCGTATGGCCGTCTGGGAAAAGCAGTAACAGGGCCACAGGTGAGCGTGTGCCCCCGTCTGGGCAGTCTCTCCAGCAGTAGCAGGTGAATACAGTGACAAGCCATTGCCATCCTTGTCCCCCAACATTTTGTACTTTCCATCAGGAACCTCTCCACATCCTATGGGTTGTTCCCATTGATGACACTCTCTGCTGCCTGGAGCACACTTAGTTGGGCACAGGCATTGCACAGGGTTTGGCACTAAGCTTTTGTGCATGTGTTTCACTGGATAATCCTGACCAGGTATCTAGATGACCACTGTCTACTTTGCTATGCTCTGAGTTTTGGGTTTCCTTAACACACACTAAAAGCCATAAGACACGGTTTAGAAAAGGGGCAGGAAGGATGATTCACTGTGCTGGTGGCAATTGCATCCCATGAGAACCTGCCAAAAGATCAGTATCTGGGCTTCTGGGTGCAAGACCATGAGGAAAACAGTATAGGAACAACAACATAAAACAAGAAGGGAAAAACATTGCCCTAGCAGCTCTGAAAAAAACTGCCATGAGCCCAGGTGAAGAGGTACAGTCAGCTGACACTGTGCAACATGCTCCTGAGCAATGTCTGGCTCCATAGCCTGGGATTCGTGAGTGCAGGCCATGATGCTGATATACCTTCCTTTGCACTGAGTCCTGAAAGCTCTATGCATGTAATACCAGTCTCAGATCAGCATTTTCTTCCTAACAGGTTCTCTTACACCTCCCTGCAAACTAAATGGCAATTCCCTACAGCAACCCAGTTCACTCATTGCCTATCGATACTCTGTCTCAAGGCCTGTGCTTCTCTGCAGATGACAATGATAATCAGTTGCACATCTTCTTGGGTTTTGCTCATATAGCAAAAAAGTAAAAAGATATGCATTACACATTTCTCCAGGGGAATTTGCTTTTGACTTTTCATTTTCAGCTTCCTTTTCCCAAAGGAAGCAGGAAATACAAAGTGAAATTATCCCTTGGGAAGGAGGTCAATATATTTAATTTGCTCTCTAAGTAACAGAATATTAATTGTCCATGGAACCTGCACTATTCAGGTGAATAATTTTTTGCCCTTATAAATTCTTCTTTGAAAAGGACCTTAACAAAAACAACCTACAAAAGTTTCAGAACATCATTTCAACACAAAGCTTCTATAACTAATATGAGAAATTGCAGAAAATTATAGCAATACTTTAAGGCCCTCAACAATTTTTCACAGGAAACCTAGAAGATCAGCTTTAATTTAACTGACATATTTGGTATGCTAGCAGCGAATTCTTGCAAAAGGTAGTAATTCATTTATGTTTTTAATCTATATACAATGAGCGCTTTATGGAAATAGTGCAAGTTGTTGGCTACTCCTAAACACATCCCTAGCAATGGTAAACTTAAAAAATCACAGACATAAACACCCCCTCTGTTTCATCTTTTCATGTGAAAATTAGCATAAGAATGAAAACACTGAATGCTGGTGATATGATGATAAGCAATCTTAAATCATCTAAAATTGCAGCAGCAGACAGCAGTTATTTGCTCTTTTTTGTTGCTTGCTTAGTATTCTCTTTCTCAAAAAGTTTAAGGTGTCCAGTCAGAGTGAAAAACAATATCATGCAAAACAGATGACTAATCCAGAGCTATGATAATGAACCAAAATGAAAGGGTTGAATTATCTATAAGAAAAAAAAAAAAAGTATTTCCTGTTGTGAAGAAGTTCAAGTTTTGCTAAAAGGAAGATTCTGGAGAGGCACGGATATCTGTGTACATCATTCACCATCAGAAAGCAAATGTTTGGTGATAGGCTGTGAACAGAGAGAATTTTTTCAGCAGGAGTTAGTGGTCGTTCCAGTATTCAGTCAGTGGTTATTCTGCAGGTAGCGATATTGCTATGCTATTTTCGAGTGCATTTGGGGATTAACAGGTATCAACAATAACAATCATGCACTGAAGTTTCCAGAGCAGGTACCAGTACCAGTAAGTACAAAGTCACCAAAATATGTCCTAAATCCACAAATATAAAAAGCTTTGTTATGTGACAATTACAGTTGCTTTAAATGCAGGCAAGAAAGTGGTGTGTCCCTCCTCCCAACTCTCCTTCAGATCTACGCACTGGACCATCCCACCACCAGCAGCATTTCCAGGTAGCACTCCCTGACTTTCCTCTTAAGTCATTAGCGCCCCGGAAAACTTGAAGACTGTAAAACATTTCCTTGAAACAGCAAAAACCCCAGACACAAAACCAAATAAACAGGGCCCCATTCAAGGAAGAGGAACATAAGACACCTATGTAGTCATACTAATGTTAAATTAAGGTAAAACTAGATTTAAATAATCCTGATGGTGCTTCTATATAGTGGAAAGTTGTTTTTTGTTTTTGTTTTTGTTTTTTTTCTGAATCTGCATTCATCAGTGTGACTAAAGGAGCTTTTGTAAGGTGTAACTGCTGGAAGATTAAAGAAGGGTAGGTTATACTGGGTTCCATGATCAGTAATGTGGACTTCTCTTGCATTTGTTTATGATATACATGATCAATCACTTCTTTGATGTTTGCAGATGGGTACTGCAGCTGATCTCAGAGTACATCATCCTTTGATGGCTCCCGTCATTGGAGTACAATGTGCTTCCTACTATCTACAACAGGGGTCTGAGACTAAGGAGTCCAGAAAGCAGATTTAGCTCACTGTGACCCTAAGCAAGACTGTTGCCTGTATGATGCCTCAGTTCCTCCTCACCCTTGTATGGAAGGGAATTAAAGAGGATTCAGAGGCAGAAAACAGTTAAAGTAAAAAGCCTGACTGCTTTGTTCCTACACCACAAAATCTGTTTCTCATCTTCCCTTGCAAAGCCTGCTGCAGGCAACGTAGCACAGGTTGGTTTTGATTGTTCCTGCTGTCTGCCATAAAACACATGATGCCATTTTTCCAGCTGAATAATGGAAGCAGAAGCATGATTGATAAAGAGATAAGCCAGGTTAATTGGCTTTATTTCAACAAACATCAATTAATTAAATTAAACACCGGAGGGAGGGCATCTGCTCACTTTAGTTCAGCCTGGAGTTCCTCCTTTCCTCTCTCTGCCAACCATGAAAAGCTACAGGGCTCCCTAGAATACCTCCAGGAGGGGCAACCTAATAACAAAATTATTTCAGAGTTGTCACATGGTCTGTATTCTTCACCTTTCTGCAACTCAGGCAGCTAAAAGAGGCATTCAACACAGTTAGTCCTTCATGATTCCTCAGCTCTCTCAGCAGGAGTCGAAAAATTAAAATCTCCTGGAAAGGAAACTGTGAGCAATCTGTCTCCTGCAGTTTGGCTCGCAGGGTTTTTGTTAATTTTCTTTTTAATTATGGTCTACAGTCATGGAAGACATTTATTGCTGATGTTCATTCCATCCTCTACCTGCCAATGCAAAACAAGGTTGGCAATTTTTGATGAAATATTATTTTTCATCACAACATGTTGGTTAGTCAAAACAAAAACTTTCCCCTTTTTTTTTTTTTTTGCATAACTTAATAATGAAAAGATTTCTCAGAACAAAGGGGAAGAGATATCGTTCCTTCCTTCTCTTTTTTTTTTAAATTATTTGTTTCTAAAGGTGTAGGTTTTGCCCTGATACACATAAGATAGATAAATGAGATAGCAAAATGGATAGAATTGTCATTGCTGAATATTTCGTAGTAGGATAAAGACTCTCCCAGATCACAAAAGATGCACAGACACACGTATGGCCGTATCCAACTCTGTAAATCTTTTATACAATTCAATCTGTCACAAATTTAAAATCATAGAAAATGCAGAAGACAATCAAGATGTCATCTACTTGAAACCACTCCCCAAATGAACATCGAAATACAAGTGCCATCCCAGACAGACAATCAGCTACTCTGTTCCTAACCCAATGTTTAGAGCCTTTCCTCCAAGATCACGACTCTTAGATCACTCTTACTCCCTTCTAGTTCTTCTCCCGAAAGTCCACATTTCTCCTAAAGCGTTATGGATCAAAGTGAACACAGTGCAGTCCAGCCTAGAACTGAGCACGTTGGGAGGATTACTTTGAATGTTTTTGTACGTGACATTCATGATTATACATCCTTATACTGAATGTGCTATTTTCACCTCATTAAACTATGTTGGATTACTTTCAGTTTGCCATTCCCCTTGCCCCAGTCCATGCCAGTTATTCCCCAGTTCACTTTTGTGTAACCAGGAATTCTTACTGAAGCATATTACTTCATTTTTGTCCTTATTAAGTTGTACCCTATTTATTTCAACTCATTAAGTCAAATGATCGAGGTTTTTTTTTAAATTCTAAATTGGTCTTTCAGTGTGCTTCCACCATGTCCCTTTCCATGTCCCACCACGTCCCTGTCTTTTCCATTGTCCAATTGGTTCATGAAAATACCAGGTAATACCAGATATAAGAAAACCACAGGGGATCCCACCTGATAGGTTATTTTCAGTTTACTTGTGACCCTCTAATTATTACTCCCACCTGCGCAGCTATTTCCTCTGGCCAAGATTCTCTATCTTGGTTACGTGAATGTTGCAAACAGTGTCAATAACCTGAAGATACACAGTATCTACTCTCCTCTATCAAAAAGGCCTGTTATCTGTCACAGGATGTAGTTTTATGCGACCTGTCCGTGACAAAGACTCGTTGGTTATTTGTCAGCCCTTAAAGGCTTGCCAATAGACTGATGTTGCAGTATTTCTCCAGGCATTAACTTAAACATCCCAGTAGTATTCCAGGTCTCTCTTTCCTACCCTTTTTAAGGAAGGCACTGTCTTTGCTCCTTTCCAATCTTCTGGAACTTTGATCACTCTCCACAAAATTTCAAAAGTGTTGGCTTGGAGGCTGCTGTATGTACACTGCCCTTGCTCTCCAAAGCTTCTCCTAGTACTAAGGTGTCCTGAGAAGCGAAGCTTTCTACACAGAAAGTGGCCTCATGTAATAGAATTTGATCCACAGCTCTGTGGAAATCATTAAGGTCTTTCCATCAGCTCCTATGAGTTCTGCTCGGGTCTTACATGTGTCTTAGTTCCTTACATCACATACTATAGAGAGTTTGAAAATTACAGTAATTATAGCAGTGAATCTGAACGCTTTAACGCACAAAAGCAGAGAAATTTACAATCTGTGATGTCTACTGCGGTGTTAACTCAGATGAATTACAAATACAACTCCTCTAGGTACAAATTATTAGCATAAATATTAAATCAAAATCTTGTTAACTGTTCTTTGGCCAGCTGTGATGTAGTGTTTGCCATTATGTGAACAAAATAATATTTCCAGTCATTTCCAGCCAAACACTGTTCACAGTGGTGGCAATACGAGATCTACGGCACACCCCTGCGTAGTCCTGATTCCACACTCAAAAATATACATATTGAACACACCCCCACATATCAGCACGGCCTTTTTACATTGCTTAGCTCCAATTTTACTGTGCTTTTAAAGTGCTTGCACTGTAGAAAGGAGACCTGTGTCTGTATGTCAAATATTGGCTCATGCATAGGCTAGAGCCTGCCATTCTCTCTGCCTCATAGAATCATAGACTACCAGGTTGGAAGGGACCTCAAGGATCATCTGGTCCAATCTTTCTTGGCAAAAGCATGATCTAGACAAATGGCCCAGCACCCTGTCCAGCTGAATCTTAAAAGCGTCTGATGTTGGGGGATCCACCACTTCCTCGGGGAGATTATTCCAATGGCTGGTTATTCTCATTGTGAAAAAATTTCCTCTTGCGTCCAATTGGAATCTCCCCAGGACTAACTTGTACCCATTACCCCTCGTCTTTTCCATGTGACTCCTTGTCCATGTTGTTGATCTCATGAGTTTGTGTTTCACTATGGTTTGTCTGCAGAATTCTCAAAACACCTCCAACTCAGGTATAGGAGTTGCACATGGTATCCCTCCTTTTTTGAAAGGAGACTGGGACTCGTTTGTGCGTCCAGCACTGATCTCGTGACATTGCTTTACGGCCTTAGGAGTGAGATGGTGATGAACAACAGTTCTTTATGCTTAGACACCTGTGAACTAGCTCCATTACTAGTAGGAACACTTGAATCTGTGCTAATGAGTAACACAAATACAATCTTTAATCCAGACCTCAGCTATGCCTAAGAGTGGGTTAGCAGCCAATCAAGTGGGTTTGGTCTAAGGCAAGCTTTGGTCCAGACATCACCAGGAATGGAGTGCAGTCTGCAACCAGAGAGAACAGAGAAAGAAGAGTGGATTTACTTGTGGCATTGTCACCTGCTGTCAGTTCAGCAACAGTTAATCTTGTCAAAGCAGGAAAAATACGGCAGCCCCTTGGTTTACCATTGATTCAATAAGTTTTCGTAAGTTTAAAGTGTTTTGAAATCCTGGCTGAAATTCACTCTATAGTTGATATAGTTGGGGAAAAATATATGAAAGGAACTTTCCCTGTCCCTAAGCTGGGCTGCCACTACACCTAAGCAATATTTTTGAACCATAAATATATCAGAGGCTTTTCATCATGGCCATGTGTCTTTGGAGCTTCACCTCTAGCCAGACCCAGCATGAGAGAAACTAAAAGCAGATGAGCATGCAAAATGAAAAGGAAAACAAAACCACTGCGGATTTAATATCTCTCTTTCTCATTGTTGTAGGCAGTTGCTGGCCCCACAGAGGGACAAATATATATGGTTGCACATACATTATTAAACATAATTGTATTGTTACTTATCGGTTTAATTAAATACCTAGGAAAAAATTGTAACAATTCAGGGCACGGTATGAGCAGCAATGACATTAACCTTTAATAATCATCTTTTCCTTTTGCACTGTGGTAATGACCATATTAATTAGTAATGAAATGATTAAATATGAAGAGCATGAACAATGCCGTGAATTGCTGCACGTGGGCACCTTTCAAGGACTAGCTGGCATCGCATCAAGCACACCTTGAAAGATGCATTCAGGGAGTTTTATTACTGCTGGCTGCAGCCTCTGGGCACTGCAGGGATTCTGCAGCCAGGAGGGCTGAACTAATGGTCTGCTGTTTTGGTAAATTTAATGATCTAAAACAAACACAGTCGGATTGTGCTGCCATCCTGGAAAATGCTATGACCTTGACGGCCCTGCTTCCAGCTAAACTGTGTTCCTCTGCTCTGTGGAGATCAAAATCTCTCCTAATCCTGAGAAACCACATATCTCAAAGTACAGCTGATCCTCTTGGCAGTCTCTTTAAAGGTACAAGCACATGAGTGCAGCTTCGGTGTTGTGAGAGGTACCTCAGACTTAGGACATGCCAGGTGATGCTCACCATGCACACCAGAGTGTATGTTATGCTGTAGTGGACAGGTAAGCAAGAGTGTGAGCTGCAGTATGCTTTTCTCACTCCTCCCACCCAAACATAGAGAGTCTTTCTCATCTCTTCCTTTCCACAGGCTACTAGTCAAGATACTCTTCACCATAATAGTTCTTTTCTGAAGGACTGCAGTTACTTTGCATGCCTTAATTATTCCCAAGGCTATAAACACTGTCCTCTAACAAGGTTGTTCTCAGAGGTTTGGTGCCAAAATAAACCAATGTTGATGTGATAACTGTGAGTGTGTGTGTGCTAGCACAAGGCTGCTGTCTGGTTTCCTAACATTTAGGATGTCTTACAGTCCCATTTTAGGCCATTAGAGTACTTATGTGTTGGTACAAGAGACAAGAGTTTGATGCAGGATCAAGGGAAAAATTGCCTCTTCCTAGAAATGGGCAGCTGGAGCCCAGGCCAGTTACCACATAGGGTTTGAAATGTCACTAAATGCCTGCTGCAAGGGACACGAATTGCTCCAGACAACTCCAACATGTTTCACAGAACAGCTGAGATTGGAAAGGACCTTTGGAGGTCATCTTGTCCGGCCCTCCTGCTCAAAGAGGGTCACCTAAAGCAGGCTGCCCAGCACCATGTCCAGGTGACCAGCTACATCATGGTGATCTGAAGTCACTCCCCTGTCATCAGTAGGATGATGCCAGATTTACATTAACATGACTGGAAACAAGCTTGGGCATTAGGAAGAGGATACATAAAATCCTCCCCATTCTGAGACTTGTTTTCCCCCTCCAAGGAATCCCAGGCTATTCAGTGTCACCCAGTGGAGCTGAAATGCTTACACAGGGCGCAGAGAATGTAGAGATCCCAGTAGCGCTTCTGTGTATTGCAGTCTCCCATAGGACTGCAACAAATCCCACTGCCTAATGCCCACTGAAAATCAAGAGTAAAAACTCTTTCCTCTCATTACAGACACAAATGACAGGCTTTTAGAATGATTAGCTGGAAATTGCCTTTTCCATCAGATACAAGCCCAGAGGAAGGAGGGTGCAGAGAAAGAAGATGCTGATATGGGCTTCTTTGTAATGCAAATGTAGGAACATGCTTTTTATCTTCAGACAAGTGCAAGTGCTTCACAAAGATTTTATTTAAGGCCTGTGTTCTCATGCATTACAAAAGTGAAGCAAAGAGACATGCCAGCATTAATGAACTTCTAGGGGCTGTATTATTAGTTCCGAGGAAAAAAGAGAGAGAGAGAAAGAGAGAGAGCGCACAATTTAATGTCAGGCTTATTAACAAAGAGACAAATGCTATTCATGCAAGGAAGATGGTAGAATTGAGTCACATCTCTATTTACTCTGGGGACCTCATATAAACACAAAAACAGTTCTATCTCTATCAACATCTAAATCACTCCACTGCATCCTTAAAGATCTTTTTTTTTGCTGTTTTTCTCACATTTCCATATCATAAAGCTCTGATAGTTGTGGTGACAGGAAGATGCAGTTCAAGGGAACACATCTGCCTACAAGGCATTCACTCTGTTGTGTGCTTGCCCGGCATTTAACAGTGATGTTGTAAACGCATAATGTCATGGCTTCCTTTCATTCACTTTCATTTCTGCTCAGAAACATGTGCAGACTGGGCTCTGCAGAATGGGCAGAGCTTCACAGGCAAGTCAGGAGAGATGAAAAGAAGCAAAAACCAAACCAAAACCAAACCCCCAAACCAAAAAAAGCCACCCCAGAACAACAGGTAATTCCATTCATGTCATCTTTATTCCCTCACACTATCAGCAAGGTCTCCAGGAAAACAACAACAAATGTCACATCCCAACACGGTTTTTTTCTGCACTTCTCCATCTCTGCTGTCACAGGCACCCTATTTCCTCTGAGGTAGTGGTCTCCAACTAGGTGAGAAAGAGGAGGACTGACACACATCCAGGGGTATCCAGAAGAGGAGGTGGAGTAATGCCATTCCCCAGCTGCTTTATGAAGCCCAAGTTAGCTAAATAACTGAGAGAGATTGCCTCAGCAGATATAGTCTCCAGTTGTATAGCTGGTCCAGCACTGGACTCAGAGGAAGGATCTTTACAAGGTCCTTTTCTGTCTTATTTTCTACAAACGAGAGGCTGCATGAAATTCAATCTGAAATTGACTGACTACTGACAGAGGGAGTAAGAAAGCTTAAGGTCTCATATCAAGGTATTTTGAGGATCATGTAGTCTGCAGCACCTTGGTAAGTAGCTGGTCTATATTATTCCAGGTGTCATTTTCCAAAAGTACCCAGCAACGTAGAACATCTCCTCCCAGTGCCCAACGTCAGAGGCTGCTGCAGAGCGGGCAGTGCACTTGTCCTCAGAGCTATTTGGCCATCCTTGGGAAGAAAAGGATAAGCATAGCTCATTTAAGATGTTGGCATGGCAACCTGCACTATAGTATATAAAACTGGGTTTAAAAAACGCTGCATTTTGAGAAGTGCTATTGAGGGAACAACTTTAGCCTAAATTAAGGCACCTCTCTGAAAAACTTTGATTTATACATACTGCTACTAAGTCTTTTTGAGAAAAGTAGGGAAAGAAGGAGGGAGAAAGGCCACTTGCTTGTAGTAAGAACTGTTGAAAAGATTTCTGCAGCCTGACAACATACTGATTAGAGGTTTTCAAGGGTACTCATAACACTGCATACCTGTTGGGCAAAAATATCTCATTTTACTAAAGATGGGGATGAACTCCTAGAAGCTAATAATTCAAGAGCTTTCTTGAGCAAGCTGTTTCTTAACAGAGCTTCCATTCCCATTTAGACCCACCTACTGCCCCCAAACACACATGTTGAGAAATGGTTTCCAATTCAGCTGAGCAATACCTGTGGCCATCTTCAGTATCTCCCCTCGTATGCTCAAAAACAGAATATCATTCTGGTTATCACCCTGTATCTGGTCATAACACTATATATTCAACTCAGATGAGAAGAAAAAGACAATGTTGTTTCCCTTCCACCATGGAAACAGACAGGAATGCATTGCACATTAAACTCTGCTTCTCTCTGAAAGCAAGTTACTTACACAGCTCTTATGACATGCAATTCCCGAAACATGGAGCACCCGCACAGTCTTGCTCTAGGTCTTCAGCAACTAATAAACCTCACAGAGAGGTGAGATTTGCAGTGCTTATGCCCCTTACTCCTTTGACACCAAGTCTGCTCATCCTCTAAACTCCACGCTTCCCCTCATTCCCCCACCTGGCTTTCAGCAATGATGGGAGTGAGAACCTTTCCGACTATGCCAGAACATTTCACAGCTTGTTAATGGTGGGACTTCATCTTGCCTTCTGAACTTGCTGGCTGCTGACTGTGTTAAGTGAAGCAACTTTTCCCTTGGCAGCCTACTCTAAGTAGTATGCTTTTGCTCTTTTCTTCAACCTATTGTCCTGCCATGAAAGCTGACCGTGTTGCAGAAGCAAGGGCAGGCATATTGCACCTATTGAATGGCTGTGAAATGGAATATAAGAGGTAGAAATAAAAAGCAGAGGTTGCATAGTAAAGAAGAAAACAGTTTCTTAAAAGGCTGAGTAATGCAAAGGAATCATTCCCCACCTTTCCACCTTTAAAAGGCACTAACTACAAATGAAAAAAGCGGGATTTAGAACTCTTACTGAACTTATCTGCTGAATAATTCATGAAAACCAATGTTGGGTCTGCTTGAACATCTCCACTAATCACCTTATTTAGTTCTTTCCTGGTGGAACACAAGTTTTAAAGTTAAAAAAATAAAAAAAAAGAACCCCCCAAAAAACAAAACTTAAAAATGTAAAGATCTTCAGAAGAAATAAACTACTTGCAGGTAACACTTCGTTTCCAAGAAATTGGAGTGACCTTAGCCTTCCCTCATACTCCATCCTACGGTCAGAAGAATCCCACCTGTATTGCAGAGAACAAGGGTATTATCTATCCAGGCTCATTGCTATTCACTGAGACTCACTCCCCACAGCAGGAAATCCCCCGCAGGGAGTGGAGTGAAGTCCTGGGTTGGTACTGAGCAATGGAGTGAACAGACACTAGAGGACTTACGGGGACATCTGACTGGAAACGGAGCAAGTTCTAGCCTATCCATTCACTGATTTGGCCAACTCATCCTATCCATTCCTCAATTTCTGCCCATCTCACCACACACTTTCAAGATTACCTTCTAATGCTTCAACAACACAAGACGAAAGATTTTGCACAAATAGAGGTTGTCTTATTTCCTTCTTTGCTTAGTCTAATATTTACAAATACATATTTTCAACTTGCCTAGGACCCATTGCTGTTCTCTGGCTTCCTTAAGGCTGTGCTTGTGGCACATCAGGACATCAGAACACCCAGACTTTGAGAAAGTGCATCGGCTTCTTCTACCAAAGCTGCCTAACAAAGTGTCAAGCTATCAGAAATTACCTCTTGATATGAGAGTACCAGCACCTCTTTTATGGGATGAATGAGATGTAAAACATGGTGATCAGGTCCAAGAAACTGCTGTCCCCAGCTCCTCATCATGGGAGATGTTGGCATCACTGTCACCAATGGAAGGTTTTTCTTTTCAACCCTTCCTTCCTTGTCTCTTCTCCTTCCATACATTATGTGTGGGGAGAGTGGGGAGGCTTCGCAGTGAATCCTGCAGTCACATTTTCTCAGGCGATTGAATACCTGGTGACATAGTGAAGCTAGAAGTGTTCGAATGGCTGCACTGAGGATTTGGGAAGAGATACTACATTTCATGCCTCAATCTCAAATGACCAACTATGACAATGCACCGGAATATGAAGACAATCACCTCAAAACTTAACCTGGCAAATCTTTTGCATCCAAGACAGCTTGGAGAAAGTTTATAGAAACAAAGAAAATATGTTCAGAAACAACTACGTAAACGTGGGGTTTAAGGCAAGAACAGGCATTAGATGATGACATTCTGGCCAAGTGCACAGAGCAGGACTTCAGAACAGTACAGAATCTGCTGGACCCCTTCCAGTCGTGTGCTTTCTAAGAGACTAGATTTTGAGAGTAGCTCCTCAGTGCAGTGTATACCTTCTGCCCAACAGATGTAAAGGACTATCTGTAAAGCTTTTATGTCATGTTTGATTTCACTTAGGCATCAGACTATCCTTAAATATCTGTAACCTAAATCAGGGGCCTGTATACCGTTTTTAAATCCCACTTCTGAGATTCTCATTATGTTACCATGGAAGAGAACACTGTTAATGCTGCAAACTGAAACTCTTAGGGAAAAAAATGCAAATTATATGTATGTATTTATTGCCTAAATCAAGTCTCTGCTCAGGATGGGGTGGGAGGAAGGAAGACATAGGTGGAAAAGAAATTTGTTAGTGATACTCATTTGTTCTTCATTTGCTCAGGGGACCAGTACATTTCTTTCTCTTTAACCATACTTTTACGTGTCTTAAAGCCTCCCTAAGGAGGTTCAGATTTTCTTATCTATGAAGATTTAATATGCAATTAAGCAAAAGGTGAGATTTTTTTATTTTATTCCAGTATTTCTCTTTAGATTCACTGAAACCATGAACCACAATTAAATCAGTTGAGAGGCAAACAGCAAGATTCCGCAGTCTATGGAATTGAATCCCTATCTTGGGTATTTGTTCACAGAAGCGGGAATTGCTTTATTGTCTGTGTCAAGAACACATCCTCAACTACGTAACTCTCTAAAAGGCTTACAAATGACAATCAGATATATTCTCCAAGGAACACTTTCTCTTACAGTACTCTTCCCTCCTCTGTTTTTGTACAAACTCAACAGTAATAACTTGGATTTCACAGCTAAAAGCCATTGAAATGTTGTCATGCCCAAGTAGTATCTCCTGACAACTCCCTCCTGAAGATTACAGCACTCTATTTATTGTGCTTTAACTGAACAGAGTAGTAAAAACATCTGGATCAGTGGCATGCAAGACTGAAGCTTATTGTTGCATTGGGGTATTTTTAGGAACGTGGCAAGCTGACACCGTCTAACAATCTGGAAAGTGAGCACATTCAAATAGCTACATCTGCCTTTCCCAGGACTGAAAATCAATAGCTTCTCCGCTTCAAAAACGGTTACTTTACATTCCTGTCTCCTGCTACACCTTACCTCTCACAAGGGAGAAAGAAAGCCATGACACAATTTATGTGCAGATCTATAGGTGCAGAGACAACATTACTGCTCCTGTCCTCTGCTTTCAGTGTGCTTCATTTCTGGTGATGAAAGGACAATCTCTTGAGGAATATGGGAATAATGAGGGAGACCTTCATGGTTCAGTAAGTTTTTGGCCATTCCTCTCAGCAGGACTGTCCATTAAAGTGCTGCAAAGGCACCAATGGAGCACATGCACACAACAGGGCCAACTGTATCATCAACTAAGAGGATTTCAATCCTTTTTGACCTAGAATGTGTTTAAAACTTGATCTGGAGGCAAGAATCATTCAAGATACTCCATTCTGAAGAGCTGCAGTGTTTTTGAAAGCCCCCAGCTACAAAACTCTGATCTCCTATTTTATCACCTTCTCTGTGCATCACTGTAAAAATACAGGCGTAGTGACACATGGAGGAATATACAGACTTCCAGTCCAGGACCAAATACTGGTCCCTTCCACCTGACCTCCTCGTCTGGCAGATGCTTCAGAGCAATGGCAGAGGCTCCACAGGGCGTCTGCAGTAGAACTAATGTTGACTGCTAAAGGAGAATTAATATCTTCATCCCTTTTATTGCACTCAGAAGTAGTTAAACTCATTTCATTGACAAAATGGCTAGCAGAAGAAAAGGAGATCTCTAGTGCTACCGATGCCAAGCTTATAATGCTACTAGAGCCAAGCCTTATTACTTCAAGTTTCAGACCCCATAAAACTGCAGAAAGCTGTATTGCTCAAGGGAAGCAAGGCGGGCCCTTGAGGGATGCTTTATTAAGGCAGCAAATTGGTCTTCGTCATCAGTGATGACGAAGGGCAAGATCCCATCAGCTGATTGCAGTTTTCTAGCCCATTATTTATTTACACAGATAATTAATTCCTCTGAAGCGCAAACATTTATCAACAATTCCATTACCTAACTCTTCCTTCTTAGTTCTTTGTAGGACTAGGCACACTGACAGCTCCAGTAACCACCACCTAATTAAAGTAATTGTTGGACTGCATTTCTTATTCTGTTTCATGTATAATTATACTCCATGGGAAATCTTGTGGGATTTGAAACAGACTTTTAATCTATTCCACATGAATCAAAAACAACTCCCAAGAAAATAGTTTAATAGTCATGTTTAACAGTGCGCCACTTCATTTGCACCAGAGATTTCACAGTTTCAGCGCTACTCACAGACCTTTTTCAGTCACACAGGAACAACAAAAGGCTCTTTCAAAAGGGAAACGCTTTTTAAAATTTTTGTACATTAATTAAGTTGGTTTTAAAGGGAAATCTTTGCTGAATTGTTTGGACAAACTCTCCTAGAGAGACCGACCGCTGCTCATCCTGAAGTTTTATGGACAGTTGCGCTTTTCTGACTTTGTTCCTTAGATTTCCCATGACCTGTTCACACTCTCATGAACTCTCCTTCCTTATTACTTGGCATGAGAGCACTACCAATTTTGGTTCAGTGATAACATGCACTTTCACTACTAGTTTGTTTACAGCACCAGTTAGTGTCAAGATGTCTTATTCTGGCACTGATATCACTGCAGTTCTTCACTGTAAGTGGTCCTACTAAAGAGGATACAGGAAAAAAAAAAAGGAACTTTCCTCAGTCTGTCACTTCTGTGGTACTTTCATGCTCAGAGTGATGGAATTTGGGTTCAGATGGGACAGTTGCACTGTAAAAGGACATTTCTAAGGTTACCTGTGGTTACATCTAAGTTCAACTGCTGGTGTGCACCATACCAGGGCACCAGTGCATCAGTCAATGATCTAGTTGGGCACAACACAGTTCCCTTAAAGTCCACCACCAATTTTATTTTTGTGGAAACCAGCATAGGGAAGCAGATGATGACACTTGGGTCTCAGCTGAGTATGGAGCCAGGTGTTACCATGATCAAAACCTTATTGACCTAAGAGTGGAAAAGCATTCCTGTGTCCCTTACTTTAAGCATGTCATGCAGAGAGGATACAACTTCTTATTAATCTTTGTGAACCTTCAAATATTATTTTGCCATTTGAACTGAAAATTGCTCAAATTGTCATGTTCTTAACTCCAGGGCATTTCAAGAAAAATCCCCAAATATGTTTTTCTTAGGGCAGTTTTCAAAATTGCATGTGAATTGATTATGAATGTCCAGCTTTTTGTTTTATAGAGACAAGCAAGGTGAGGCTGTCTGATCCTACAGATGTGTCACATACAATACACAACCACTTAAGACTAGGAAGCATTCAGGGATCTCTGTTTCACCTCCCAAGGGACAGAAACAGTGCCTATAGTTATGCTTCAGAATAACAACCCTGCCATTCAGATTGAAGCACTGTAGTTTGATTACTTGCAGTTTTTCATATTGGCTAAAATTGCCAGATAAGTGGATCTACAATGTTCTCCTTTCCTGTTTATCACACTGTCTTTCTGTGATTATGGTATATTAAACCTGGAGTGGTCATTAGAAATAGAGCTTGCCAAGCTATTTATCAGCTTAATTAACTCAACATTTTCCTGCTGCCTTATTGATTAGGCAGCCTGAAGCCACTGGACAAACAATTTTATGGGCATGTTTATTACAGTTCTAGGGGATTATATAGGTATTGAACTTTACTATCATGTCAGCTAGCCAGTACTTATATAACGGGCAATTATCTTATGCAGGTAGATCTCAGCTGGCACACAGGCTTCATACTGACTCAGTACACAAGGCAGAATTTCACCCACTGATAACACTCAGTGGTTTGTCAGATATTAGCTGACAGGACTTTCAGCTGGTCAAGAAACCACGCTATTTCTTTTCTTTGACTGGACAGCCCAAGCAGGATCATGTAAGACGGAGGTGGGTCTGGGACGCTGCAGTCAGAGCACACTGCAGGCAGATTCATCCCATGGACCTGGGATTACTCTTTGGCATTATCTACCACCTCACCAGAAGAAGCATCTAACCAATGTACAAAACTAGATGCTGTGACATAGGTTGAATACAGGTTTTGTGAATATATCCCTATGTACCTACAGTAAGGCCCTCCATGATCACTTTGTGAAGCTTTTCTAACCTTTTGCAACTAAAGAGACACTCGCTTTTGCAAAACTATTGGAAAAAAAAAATAAAAATCACCTTTTATCAGCATGATTACAGTGCCCTGACAAAGAACGAAATGAATTTTTCACTGATATTTGTACACAGCAAGCAAAACTTTGCAGACTATTCCTCTGCATCTTTGAAAGCAAATAATGCACAGTCCAGCTGGTAAGCTAATGAATTGCCTGTGAATGAGGTTTTATTCTAATTGACCACTTAGAGCTACCATCACTTGTTAAAGGGATGGACATTTTAAAAGCAAGAAAATTAATGTTACACAGGGAATAAAGCATACTTCAAAAGGACAGCAAGCCAAAGGCCCTATTTTGTGAATTTTTTGAGAGGGTCAGACACACAAAAACCTTTCAAAAACATTCTGTTTTGGAAACACTCTGTTCATAAAGCAGTACATTTCTATGGGGTTTTCTTACCTTTCATCTTTTTCTTTTTTTTTTCCTGTCACCATATAGCATAACTTTGCTTTAGGTCTTTGCTTTAGGTGGGTAAGGGTACCGTCTGGGCCAGAGGCACCCTGGGGCTGGGGGAGCTGCGGGGGATCCCCAGGCCTGCAGGGAGGCAACAGGGCAGCTGGGCAGCACCCACGGGGGTCCATCACTGCCCCAGCCATGGGCATCAGTCACCTCCCTGGTGGTGCCCCCAGAGCCCTGGCAATTTAATCCCATTCACTTCTAGCAGACATGATATCTCTGCCAGAAGTTATTTTTTCAGTTTTCTGTTACAGAGCTGAATATTTGACCTGTCTTCTGTGAACAAAACCCATTCAGTGCGTGCTTCGCAGCCTCACCTGTGACTCAGCGTAGCTATGCAGTATTTCCATAACAGATCTCACCTCAGCCTACTCTTCAGCACGTTGGAACATTCTACTGCACCTTCAATACATCTCCTATTAACAGAGATGGTTTATAAATCAGTCACACCCAAGTTTTTAACCTTCTGTTTATATACTTATTTGAGCAGCATGATTTTTGAAAATGCTGAACGCCTACCACTTTCTCTTGATTGCTCTGAGCGTACCTCTCTGTCCAGCTCAACACCTTACAAGGTGCGATAGCTAAATATGGCATTAAAATTGACTACACTTAGGAATCTACTAATTACTTCACAACTTGTGAAGAACTTCAGTGGGCTCTGCAGACACTTACTCCTCAGAGCATGAATACAACTCTGTCAACATGGGCAAAATCAAAAGCAGGTCACCAAACACACCCCACAGTCTGTATTCTCCTAGCTTGGCTATACATCTACACTGAATCACTGCATCCGGAACCTGTGCAGATTAACAAATCTTGCAGTCAATCCAATGCATTTACGTGTGTCAGACACGTTGTATGTGATGCAGAGCTGTTTTCTGTGACCATTTGCCTGTGATTGCTGGTGATCCTCCAGGCACTGCTACCTGGCGTGAGAAGTGACAAGATGATAAATTACTGGTAGGCAATCTGAAAGATTACATGAATAACCCAAATTTCACGAATTCCTGAGAAAACAACTTATAACTTACATTCATATCACTTTTTTAATTACAATTCTAAAGTATCAGATCAGAAATCACGTTCTATGTTACTGAAAGCAATAATTTTTTACATGCATAATAGAATAATCTTTTAAAACACTGTGAATTAGGAATCCAAATATAACCTGACAAGCTGCAAATTCGGGGGGCAATTGAGGAGACAGAATGCAGTGGTGGTGAATTCTTTCTAATGTATATGGAAAAATGTAGGATAGGGAATACAGCTATAGAATGCTAATATAACTAAATGTTTTGGAAGAAAATCCCCACTACATTTTAATTACTAGGTGTGAGCTGTATTTTCTTTTAAATCATATAAAAGCCCACCACAACTAAAGCTTTATTGTCTGTCCCCTTCCACCCCTATGGCGTCTGCCCTCATACCTGACTCCAAAGGAAGAGCGCTGCTTCTTTCATTTGCGACCACTGGCAAATCTGTATACCGACTACAGAAAAATAAATAAACAAAGCTTTCATCCCATATTCATATTTCTTTCAATCAACACACTTGAAGCAGCAAACTATTCTTCTGTCTTTCTGAAAATTTTCATACAATTGTCATTCCTACCTGACCTCCTGTCATCACTTGTAGAAATGGGGTGTGAATCCCAGCATTTCAGTATTGCTCACACTAACAATAGAAATTGGTAAAGACAAGAGATTCACTTAAATAATTATTGGATTGTCTGGGTAATAGAACATCTAATCCACCTATAAAATGGGTGTTAGGTAGAATTGTACCTGCAACGTCTACAACACTTGTTAACATTGTCCGATAGAGAAGATGGAGTCAACCTGAGAGTCTGCATTGTTACTCCTTAATGTTCTTTATTTCATCTATTATTTCTTCCATTTTTCCCAGCCAGTGAGGAAGAAGGGGGGACAATTTCAAAGACTTGTTGCTTTTTGAGGATATATCAATGTGTTGGGTTGCTTGTTAGAGCAAACATGATACTTCTTAAAGCACCTGTCCTGGTTTGAGGTAAAACCACGACAGCACCCTAACGATATTCGAGGAATGTGAGTACATAATTCCTGAGGCATAGGGTGGCCAAGCACTGAGGCTTCAGACACAGCAAGGGAAAAGTCCCGATCCTCACTGCAGTGCTCTGGGATATGATTCTGAGAATCCACATTTGTCATCCTTACCCAAAATCAGAGACATTAATTGCCACTGCCATGGGATTTTCAGGCTGTTCCTCAATCAATATAGACCAAAAAATAGCATGAAGATAGGGTCAGACCTGATCCCATCTGCATCGCATTATCAGTAGTTTCCATTTACATGGAACAAAATATGATTTTTGTGGATAGAGATAATGGAGGCCTTTCACTAGAACAGGTGATTTACTGAAAAATCAAGACAGAGCAGTGGGAACTAGCCCCTCACATGCTGAAATTTCAGTCACACCTTTTAGAAAGGAATAAAGATGGTTCTGTTGTTTTAGTGAAAGACCGACAGAGACACTTGCACTTTTTTTGCAGAACACATTTTTCAGAATAAATTAGGAGATTTATATGGCTCAAGTATTGGACTGACAGATCCCGCAGCCTCACCATCAGTTTGGTTCTTGAGGGATTTATCTCTTGGATTTCACTACCACCATATGAATTATTATCTAATTAGGGATCTCTGTAGGAATTAAAAAAAAAAAAACCCATGCAAAAAAGCCCCCCCCAAAAAAAACCTGCACAAAAAACACAGAAAAACATGTCTTAAGCTAGGAGATATCTTTTGCCAAATATTTTCACTAACATCTTTCACTGCAGGGCTTTGTACTCCATTTATAGAGCTTCTGCTGCACTTGAGTGCAGGGATGGGAGGGGTATAATTTCCATAGCCACTTAACCATTTTATTTGTAGCAATAGCTTCCATCCAATGTAAATTTAGTTAGAAAATATTGAAGATACATCTGTTTGAGGGAAGATAGTGAAAGCAGCGTTAAAACCAGAAGTGTTTAAAACATTTTGCAAAGATCTGGATCTTGTCAGCCTTCTGGTTTGGTTCTGATTTCTACACTAGGTTGATTGCCCATGGTCAGACTGGTTTTGGATTCACCTCCTTTAATCCCTGTGTCTGAAAGTTGGGTATCTAAGCCTGCAGATCACCCTAAAATATTTATAATCAATGAAGAGAAATGTCCAACACCAAAAGAGGAGTCGTGTACATATACCAAGTAACCTAGGGAGACTAGTTCAGGTTTGGATGTTCAAAGTTAGGTGAGATACATACTAGCCAGGGTGCCTAAATACTGATAATGTCAGTGTAAGAATATTCACATGTTCATACTAATGCAAAGCACCAAGCTGCAAAGCGAATTCAGGGTCATCTTTCATTGCTGAAGCCAATAGGATTCTTTACACTGATTATAAAAGCAGCTAAATCAAGACTATTTCCCCCATTGTAGGTAAGTTAGTGCTAATTTAAGCACCTAAATATAATGACTATTACAGGATATATTGAACATTATACCATTATATCTGATTAGTTTTGAACAAATAGACTACTGAAATAGCAGGCTTATGTTAGAGGGTATTTGCTCTTATCAGCTTTCAGGTATCATCTGTGGCAAAAGAAGATATGCTGCTCTGTAAACACTTTCAGCTTAAAAAGAAATCCAAGAAAACTCCTTCATCTCCTTCACGCTCGACTCCCTACACACTCCTTCACCTAATATATACCTTTATCTTAAATTCCCAGAAAAGGCACGGTTCATATGGCCAGACAATAGAAAGCCAATATAAGGCCAAATCAGAATAAAAAAACCCACATGAAAACAAACAGTAGGTGTTCACAGACTTGTAGTGGAAGTGGTGGCTGATCTGTCCTCCTTGTGCTACAAAATCAGAGCTTTTGCTCTCTCCAAAAAGCTCCTCTCCTTTCCAGTGCTTGATTTCTTGATTGCCCATTACACTTTTAGACTTGTTACAGATGTTAACATTAACCTTAGATCATCTTCTACTATAAAAATCAGATGGGAAAAAAATATTTGTAGACCATAGTAACAGAGTAATGAGTCCTTTACCATAAAAAGGACCACTTGAAGTATTTTTCATCATAGAAAAGACCAGTAGAAGATCTTAAAGGTCAGGAAAATGCCCTTTTGTTGAAAAAGATGTGAACATTTAGTGCATCAGATGTACAAAGGGTGTTATTTACTTTACCAGAATTGCAGTCAAATGCTATATTGAAAATTGAAATGGTGTGATGCTCTTTTGCTGGGGGCAAATTCTAGTACTTAGGGATGATTATATTGCATTTCAGAAAACTAGTGTCAGATGACAAAAAGAAGTTGAAAAGTATGGGATTTCTACAAGGGTCTTTGGAGCTAACCCTGTTGAACAACCCTCTGGCAATAAGTGGGTTGAAAACAAAGAAGAAAAACCTGTGAGTGGAAGAAAATTGTTTTCAGAATAGCATTTTACCTTGCTGAAAAGGTTTGTTTCCTTCATCAACATCAAAGAAGAGTTTGCCTTAACAAAACTTTACTGTTATTAAAATAAATGTCAATTTTCCCAGTGAAAAACCAGGCTACAGGGAGCATGCATATGAAATAACACATGGGTTGACTTGTTGACCTTCTATCCTCCTGGTAGTCAGAAATCCTATTTGATAGCTCTACTGACAAAAGCATAGTAGAGGAAGGGGTGATCTATGCCACATGCCTAGAAATTGATATGACACAAGGTCATAAGGTCTGTGGCATTAGATGACTCTCACTGATGCAGGAATTATGTCAGAATCTTCATCGGAGACTATTGTAGAAAGTCACAGAAGGGAACAGATCTCCAAGAGGCTGCTGAAGCCAATGTTAGGCAAGGGAAAACCGGACCCTAAAAAGTGTAGTTGTTTTTCTGCTCCTTCTGGACTGAAAAGAACAATTTATTTGTAATGCATTCACCTCCATAAAGAACAAATTAATCACTCTCAACTTATGCACCTTACAGGTAATATCAAATGTTGCCAGGCCCATGAAGTAAATTAAACAAATTTACCCAATGTAGACACATAACTGTATGTACAGATGCATATATAGACTACACAGAATTTTAAGGGACTTTTAGTCTAAGAAAAAAAAATAGGAAAAAAAACAAGACGCTCCATATCACAAAGAGGGACAAGGAAAAAAAAATAAAAAAGACATTACAGTTTCACAGATGTAGGCATCACAAGTTCATGAACATAACATTCTGTGCTCTCTTTCTGATTTGGCAATACAGTCAAGTAACTTTAATGCAATGATGCCAGGTTCCTAAAAGCTGAAAGACCAATTATAACATCTAACATCAATAGAAATGCTACCATGAAATGTGTTGCAAAATTTCTGTGAAAGCCATTTACTTTTTAAAAAGCAACATTCTTCTTCCCTGGAAAATAACATTGCTGCATTTGGAGAATTTATAACAACCAGGAATTAAAACCTACTATAAACAAAACTGAAAGTAATCTCTTTCATTGTTCATACTAAATGGAATGCAAAAATAAATACATTAAAAGAAAAAAAAAACCACAACAACCCTAATTAGGCTTTCTAACATTATTCCAGTACTAATCCAGCATACTGTTTATTGTACAGGCAAGATCACGTTTAACATTTACGTTGGGTGACTACCTTCATGAAGGATTTTTAATCCATTTTTTCTGTGGTAAGGCTAACTCATAACTTGGCCAAAATGTTTAGAAATTATTACTAACTAGATTCCTAAACTTTACTCATATAGGTGCGATATAATCAGAAGCACTTCTATTACTGCTGGTTCTAGGATTACACAATACCTCACAGTAATTTATGAGAGAGTAATTCACAAACCCTTAGAATGTGACAACAGGACACATCCAAGATCTAGACATTATAGGGGCAGGAGAATAACCAGTGCTAAAACATGCAGATATACTGTCCATGAGGCTACCAAAGGCCCAGGGAAGCTTCTCAATCACGCACCACCATCCTCTTCACAGCTGAAACACCAGAGGTGTTCACATTAGAAAAGTGTACATTTTTTTTCCTGAAAGAAACATGACTGCTACTTTTGAGAGGCAAACAAGCAAACAGCAATTTCATTAGAATCTTCCTGAAATCAAGCCAGAGGGAATAAAGGATATTTCTGCCAAGATAAACCAAAATAACTGGTGTTTGTGAACAGTAAATAAACATCAAATAAATGTAAGTCCTGCAAAGTCATGAAGCCGAATGCCCCTTAACCATGTTGCTTACAAGCTTTATATTGTATGGTAAATCTATTAATTTACATGCTCAGGTACTGGTGTTGGGATGTCTTTTTTTGCTTTGATATGCTCTTAGTTATTGCCCTTACCATCTGCCTTTCCAAGCCCAGCATACTTTTTTCCATGGAATGGGGAAACGGACTCTCAAAGAGCTGATGGCCATTTACATGCTTACTCTGTTATTCACATCTTCACTATTCCAATATACAACTTTATTGCCCTGAACATGACAGAGACCTACAGTTATTCCCAGGGAGTGATGAAGACCCTATCCCATGCTTTGTCAAGGTCCGTATAGACCCTTCAGCCTGGGAAGGCTGTTATGCCTTTGCTTGGCAAAAGCATGCATCCCTGTTAATCATGTTCCCTGCATGGTCCCCTAACCCCTGGACTCAGACTCTCCTTCCCAGGCTAGACAGCCTGTGAAGAGCTACCCAAAATTGTTTTCAACAGCAGTTTCACCTGCAGCTATGATTTTCTGCATGAGAACTGTGAGCTATCAAGAAAGAAGGCATTTCTAAAAAAGTCTGTATATTTCACACAGTAGGGGTAGGAGACAGTATTGAGGTTCTTTGACCTTAGGACTGCAGAATTCAAAGTTTTGGTCAGCCTCCCTGTTGAGAGGGACAAATGCAATGATTATATAGTGCCAACTCCAGTGCTGTATTAGTGGAAGGTGCTGATATAATACAGGTTCCGTTAAGAATACGTTTGAAGCTGTCTAGAAGAAATTGAGGGTATTATTGGTAGGATTTAAAACAGAGTGTGCAGGTACATGAAGCAGTGCCAACAAAGTAAGTTTTACCTGTCAAACTTTGTGGAGTGAACCTTTGATTATGTTCCCCAAGCCCTTCCCTTTAATTTTCCTTTTGTCTTTAAATTCTGTGGCTCTAGCTGTAAAACCGCTACAAAGAAAGCTAGTCTTAGAGCATTTCCAGCTGTGCTAACAACTGGAGAAAGAAGATATCTCAGGAGATACCTGCGGTTGAATATCCACATCAAAGGAATTAGAGAAACTTCTGAACTTTGGTTGCTTATTCACACCATATCCTTGGCCTTTCCCAAGATATAACTGTGGAATTGAAAGAAGACTGGAAGAAGACATTATTTTTCTATTATCTTTGCAGTATCTTCAAACAGACAGAAAAATCTACTTCTTCATTGGGCGGGAGCTGTCATTTTGTGTGTCAGCTGAGACAATCTTTCAAAGTTAGTCATTGTCCTTTAGTGCTTTTTTTTTCCTTCTCATGGAATAAGAGTTAATCAGAACAAGATAACACAATAAACTGCCTTCCCACAGAGAAAATCAGACAACAGGCTTTTAATTCTCATCTTTGTTCCTGAGGCTTTCTAAGTTTAACCCCTAGACAGCAAAATCTTTGGAACTGGACTCTCCTAATTTCTCTGTTTTCCACAGCATTGAGCACTCCACTGATCTATGTAGCATTTAGCCAATTCCTGTTGAAAAACGGGTTGTGAGAATGGCTTACAAGTAAGTTTGTTTGCTTCTGGGTTCTAATCCTTCCTGACACTCACGGGATATTTTCCATTTCTATGACAGCTGGGAGTTCTCCTGCCTCTATTTTAACAGAAATTTTCCTCCCATCATCTGTATCTGCAGCTTTAAGGTAAACTTCAAATATCAGAACTGTCATCAGAAAATTTCAGGAATTAGAAGCACTGTGGTGTTGAAGAGACAATAAACAATTATACTGCAAATGACTCCATCACAGAGTTACAATCTACAGTATCCAATGAGTGTTACTTTATTAGCAGTCGCAAACTCTGTATCTAAGCATTCAGAAACCAAGGCAATGTTTTTGGAACTGTGATGGATGGCTTAGCTATGCCTCTGCCAGGGTTTCTTTAGGCGAGTCAGAAGGGATGGTTCTAGAAGGCATCACTCACGCTGTCAGCAGGCACCAGGGGCTCTGGAAGGAAGGTCACTTCTCCCCTATCATTACACGCTGGCTCCATCATGTAGAAGTGGTCCCTGAGGGTGAATCACCTGGCCTCCCACTCAAGCTGATTGTAAATCAGATGTCATTTGCTGCAATATGCACCCAGCATGTCAACGGCAGCAAAACATCAAAAGCTTTCCAGGTAAAAATATTTACTCTCAGGGGGAAAGGTTTCCTGGATGTATATCAAGAACTTGCCGATTTGCATTAAGTATGTGGTATATGATAGTTTTTTCACCATCACTCTGGATGCCCAGTCCCAGCAGCGATCTCCTGAGATCTCATTTTGAAGGGTTGAGGGACCACTGAAAGAACAGAAGGTGCTGTAAGAAATGGGGAGGAGTAATCCGAATTAGCAGCCAGTCATGAGATCTGGTACCAAACTAAAACTGCAGCATGAGAACACAGGGCTGTTTGCATGACATTTTGCAGCGAGACTTACAATTAAGTAAGTGCTGTTGAAGAATTTCAATCATGTCTTATCTCATTAAAAAGGATCCTGAGCTGACTTTTACAGGAAACTGAAGGTTAAGGCCTTTACCTTGTTTAGTTGTACATTACAACACATGGACCCAGATGGAAGAGCTGGTGTTTCTTGATCAATCCTATGTCATTTGCTCTTGATAAATCCTGTTCAGCCCCATCCCACCGTGAATAAACTATACATACCCTAAACAAGCACAGATGATGTTTGCTAAGCACTATCAAAACTTAGTATATGGAAGAGTGGGCTAAGACAACAAAGCTTCTCAACAGAAGCAAATACTATATCAGTGTATGAGTGCAGATCAGGTCTCAAGAGTCAAGTTCTTTGGACAAGGCAGTGTATTTTCATTGGCAACCACAGAGCTGTATACTGTAATTCTGTCTAAAACCACTGCAAGCAAACAAAAAAAAAATAATCCTCAAACAATTCCAGGAATCTGCTCGGCTTTCTGGTAGAAAGTTGTCCTGGTTCCTCCTGTGTCTGAGCTCTTCCATCTGTGACCATGTAATGGTCTGATACGACTTCGTCCGAGTTAGGGTTTGTTAGCTCAAAGGCTTCCAGAGAGATCACCTTCTGAATGCAGATACTACCACTTTCATAGATAATTTCCATTTGTTTTTACTTTTCAAGATAGATCTGCTGCCAAGTAAAAGTCTTTTCACTGCGTAGCTCAAAGACTGTTACACTACAAAAATAAAAAAAAGAAGTGACACAGGACATAGAATTACTCATTTAGGAGTGGGTTATAAAAAACAGGCCATAAGAGAAGTCAGTTTTCTGATGAAGAATATGGAAGCATTAAAATGAATAGAAACCGGGCAAAATTGCTTATTTAGCACTTTTATTTTTCAAAAGAAGATTTTGACATACAGAGAAAAACATTTAATAAAAGCCACTGATGTGTCTCTCTCTCTCCTTAAAAAAGAACACGTCTGTATGCTTAATGCCAGCTATAACTGAATGTGATTAATTTAATCTTTTTATGTTAGCAAGAGAAGGGCAAGAGATAATTAGTTTACCATCCTCAGATACTCTGAATGACTTCAGCTTGTGACAAAATGTCAGAATTCATCAGAAGTATAATTTTTAGAAAAGTATATTTCAAAATTTTCAGACTCACTAGAGGTTATTAAAATGGCTATTTTCTGAGGAAAAGCAGGATAAGAATGAATTTCAGCATCAAGTTGAATTTTGTTAACACAGAAATGAGTTTAGGAGAGAGGTAAAAATAAACGTACACAACATAGTGAGTAGGACACAGAGATGCCATATGCATTCACTCTGTTTACAGTGTATTGTAAACATGTTATGAACATGAAGATAGATAAATAACAAGAACAAGAGAGAGTCCCCTGGGCCTACAGTGTCCCCTGTGAGAAGGCTTGGAATTGAAAAAAATGTTAATTCAGTGTGATCATGCCTTGCATTCAGAGAAAGAAATTGGAAGAGTACAAGGATAAGCAGCAAGATCACAGCTGGCTTAGAAATAAAAAGCATGCTGTGTAATATTCATTTAACAACATGCTTTGCCTTTTTACTCCCGATTATTTAAATTACACATATACATATATCCAGGAAAATTATTCAGGTCCACTGTATAGACATATAGGGAAGAAATTATCAATTTTCACCATCTAAAATAGTTAAGATGTGTGAAATGGGTCCATGAAGATTTCCAGTGCTACCCATCTATCTTAAATTAATGGCAAAGAAGATCTAATAGATAGAAAATGGAGAAAGAGTGAGTCTGAAAGTAATGGAGTGTCCTCTATCACTTTGATTCTAAGCTAAGCAGAGGATCAGACCAATGGGCCTATTCCACAGGTCAGTTCTGAAATACAAGAATGAGATTTCTTGAAATGACTAATTTTTATCTTATAGTCCTCTCACTCATTTACATGAAGCAACACCGCATACACGGGGGCTGTCACGGAAGACCTGCTCCCCAGCATAGAACACCACACACTTTTGCCCATGAATCTAGCTGGAAAATGTGCTGGTTTGGAGAGTATCAGGTGCGGGAGAAGTGTGGGCATCCCATACTTACCAGTAATCATCCAGGTTTGACATCAGAGCCATTTAAGCCAATCACCTCAGCTTTCTTCACTAACAGAAATAAGACCAGCTTGATAGTGAGGATACCACAAGTTGGACTCCTCTTCTGGTGAGAAGGGTGATAAAATGGGGCCCACTAGACCTTGGACTCAGATAATGACAGATAATCAAATTATTTTCCCTTTTAATGCTGCTCAAGTCATATAATCTATCTGTAGTTCTGTGACTGGAAAAGAAGAATAATAATGAATCATATCACATATATGTTGTAAAAGTTTAATCCAGTAATATTGTCATGTACCTGTCTTGATGCTGTCCTGCCTTTAGGTCAGAACAAGACCAGGGTTCATACATGCCATGACAATAATACAGATGTTCAGGCTGGAAAAGAATTGTATCATGCTCCAGCCTGTCTCTCAACAGAGACATCTGGGAGAACTGAAAAATACTGGGGAACACATCTGTCTCACAGATTGGCTCAGATTCATTTCCCAGGCACAAACTAACATGAATGAAACAGAAATGTCTGGGAGAGCACAGCCTTGGGATGTACCAGGAAATTAACTGAATGCAAAAGTCAAGGCATCTGTTCTCTGGTGCAGGCTGGACTTCCCAGTGAAATACATTATTCCTGATGCTCCTTTCTGGAGATCAGTTATTGTGTGCTTGTGGTTCTTCTTTACCTGGCAACCAAGACACAGAGGCCAGAGATCAAGAGCTTGGTACATTCTGTAATCTAAGAAGATAAGCCATACAATGGGTAGAAGAAAGGACATATTTTCAGTCAGCTCTGAGTAATGCTAGATGATGAAAGCACCATTTTCGAAAGCTGTGAAAATTAGAGCTGAAAATGGAGAAAAGTCTTATTTTTTTTCTCTTCAGGCTCAATACTCATTTGTCAGACTCCCCACCATGCAACACGTCTAAGCAATTCTATATCCAAAGACCTCTGTCTTATTAAGAAAGAAGATTGTGGCACCATGACATTCAAAACATTCACTTCAAACAGTTGATTACCTCCAAAAATAATTGAAAATGTGCAGGGGTTGGTAAATATTATGGATATAAAGAGTCTTTCAATTTTAATCTTGAAGTTTATAATTAAAAATTGCAGGGTTTAGCTAAACTCCTTTGGGTTTTTCCTGAAATTGATATTTCTGATTATGTACCAATGGCTCAAGATTTTCAACAGAAACATATTTGATGAAACTTTTCTTCCTCCCACTCTTATTGCCTTCCCCCCTCCCCCCCCCGGAAAAAGTAAAAAACCAAATACACAAGAAAACATTTGCTCAGCTTCACTCTCAGACAAGAAATTAAAGCCAAGAGATGTTACAAAACTTGCCTATGACACCTCTAGAAGCTTAGATTAAATCACAAGCCTATACTCAAAAGGTGGAAAACACAAAATAAAAGGCATCATTTGAACTAGTGACTGCCAGTCCAAGGCAAGGCACAATAAGCAGAGCAGCACTCAGAGAATGTCTGCTTAGGCTTAGAAGACATTTGCAATTCTGGACAGACAAATCTTAGTTGTACGATGTGTTTGAAATTCAGGGGACATAATAAACTACTTCTGGTTTCCAGCAATAGTACCTACTAGAGAGAGCAAAGGCCCAGGAGAGGAAATGTATAATTAGGATAGATAATCTATCTGGGAAGAAATCTGCATGATAGTTTGTCTTCTGCATTAGGAACAGGGGCAATGCTGACTTACTCAGTGCTTCAGTTGTGGAGTCTCCCACTCTGGAGACATTTAAAACCCGCCTGGATGCTGTCCTGTGCAACTTGCTGTAGGTGACCCTGCTCTGGCAGGGGGGTTGGACTAGATGATCTCCAGAGGTCCCTTCCAACCCTGACCATCCTGTGATTCTGTGCTTCATTGCTAGGATTTCCCTGCACTGAGGGGTATTTAAGACATCTCTTAGGACAGCAGCAACACTAGAGCCCTTTATAAGAGATAAGAAGCATGGGAACCTTGGACAAGTTGGCTTGTTGCCAATAAAAGAATAAAAAAATATATGTTACAGCCTTCAATTCCTTCTCACCAATTGTTACTGTCAATACAGAAATTTGGGGAGAATTCAGAAGAATGTTCTGTGACTAATGCTCAGCACTTCTTTTTCTTAATGCTTAATATTGGGTCTATCTGTACAGTGGCTACATCTGATTATCATTGCAAAAATAATTTACTGTTCTAGCTATCTAATTCCAGTTATCATATCTTTATATCATAAAGCCAGACTCCTATTCATGCCACTGGTATTCTTTATAAAAAGCAATTTCTTAAGACTCTCAGCAACTCCCTGAAAACTTGTTCTTGACATTAGTATAGGGGAAATTATTTGCCTATATTTAAATTGCACACTTGCTGCCAGCCTGTAAAAAGAAGCCAAACTTCCTGAATACTAATCCTGTGATATAATCACAGGTTGTTCCTTTTACTTCGTTTTCCTCCTCAGTCCTTCCTCACTCCCCCCCCGCCCCTTTTTCTTTAACATCTGGACTCCGCCACCAATGCACAATTTGAACTTGCGTTGGAGCACTCACAGAGATACAAGACATCAAGTCTGGACTAAAAGGTTTCTCTTACCTGTTTACAACAACATTTCCCCTTTTCTCCTGGCCAGGTATGTTTTTCATCTGTATCATTGGTATTTATAGTTACTTTACATAAAGTCAATGCAATACCTTTAAAAGAATTTTCCTTACGGATAAAACTCACCATTCAGAAGGCATTACAATTCATACAGAATTATTATCAAACCTAAACTGAATATACAACAAACACTCTCTCTGACCTTGCTGTTTTGCCAGTATCAGGGTTTGAGAACTACTAGACATAGGAGTCACAGTTATTATTATTACAACAGAAGCCATGTATCCCTTAGAGTATCTCAGCATTTTAAAGGCTGTTCCCCTCGGATCACCACAAACATCAGCTCTCTTAAACATAGGAAGTATTTATCCTCTGAAAACTTGACAAGAAGGGAAAATACACTCACATTTCTAATCAGCTTAGCCTAGAGGATGCTGACATACTGCAAACTGCCAGCTGAATGAATCCTGAGGATGACTGAAATGAATAACACATCCACAGGACTTTAGTTACTGCTATATGATAGCTGAGGAGCAAGAATTTTTTTGCACATTGTCTTGGAGCTCCCATCTCCCACTCTCACTTTCATCTCTCTTCTGGTTAATGGAGTGGAAAATGGGTCTACATTTTCGCCAGGTTTTACAACTTCCTTGATAAAAGCAAATTAAATAACTTTTATTTAGGCTGCCCTATCAATTATGATTTGTAGTGTTCTTATTTCTGCTTTCTCAGACTCCAGTCTGATACAAAATGGATACAAAAAGAGCACCTACAGAAAGCTTTGAACGCTGCTGGTACTTATTTATACACTTAATGGCATCAGACTTCTTAAGCACCAGCCATCCAAAGCAGCAGCGCTCACCTCTCACATCCTGTCATTATCAATCATTTGATCAAGGTAATCTATAATTAAAGTTGAATAGATTCAGAGAAGGCCTTTGGGAGGGTGGGAAGCCTCAGGAATTAGAATGGAAAGCAAAAAAACCCAACCAAGTACACATTTTTCACAGGTTGGGATTTCACAAAATAAGACAGAGGAAATTGCTTTTTTTTTTTATTCCCCACACACACACACACACAGAGTAAAAGCAAAATGAACTTTTCAGGCTTCCCTTCCAGTGTCTTAATTCCCCATTTCTTCCACTGTCCAGTTCTTTGTCTGTCTCTATATCTTCCCTCGTGACCCACTTGTAGGAAAAGGAGATGGACCCACCCCAGCCCCAAAGAATGAAGGCAAACCAGGAAAGTCCACACCTTGCAGTCAAGCAGGCAGGGAGCTGTTTCACTGCTTTCCTTAGCAAGAAAGAAAAGATTTGTGACCAAACCGAAGTTCTCATGAGAAATTTTGAACCACATTCTGAAGAATTCTCATCCAACATTTGTGTCAGCAAATTGGGAAGATGCCCAGTTAATTCTACTTACATCTCTTGTTCTATTGCCCTACATTCAACTGTTCTTATCCTCATAATAAAATAAGCATCACAAACTACTTGAAAACAATGATATTTTTTACCTTTCATAAAAAAAAGGATCCACAGGACAATTACAGGAAATAATTAGGCAGAATTCAATTCAAAATACTCTGCTAATCTCAGTTGCTGCTAATTTGGATCAGTTACAATTCAGTTTATTTATTTTTTAAAAAACCCAAACAGATTATGACACCTAACACACACCACATTACCTGGTAAATGGGAGGAGGACTGCAAAGGTGAGTAGCAATAGACTTTCATGTGGATGCTGTGTACTCTATTATAAAAGATGCCTCGAGAATTTTATCTAAATCCTGCAGAAAACTTTACCCAAACCTCAAGTAAAAAGGAAAGAAGAAAAGTGTTATATAACAGCACAATCTGTCAGTCTTTCTCTGAGTAAAACTTGTGCATTACTAAATCCCTCAAAAAATTCTGTCACATTTTTGTAAAAATCAATATTTTTAAATTTTTGTCCAGCTCCTTAGCCCTATATGTTCTTCCAACCCCTTTATCACTGGTTGATAGGAGAATACAATCAGAGACTTTTCCCAGCTACTGATCTGCAGTAAGCACAGTCCTTTGCAACACAACTCAGATGTTTCCTTGTTGCAATTATGCCTTTACTGTTTGTTTATTTGGGGTCAGTGCGGAATCCTGAATGATCTGGTACCAGAGGAAAAAAAGCAAGAATAGAGGCACCTTTATCCCTTGTTTCTTTCAAACTCTTGCAAACCGTGGGCAGTCAGAAATTCAACTCGGAATAGTACTTGCTTGGATCAGCCACCATGTAATCCCAGTATCATTCCAAAAAAACAGTAAAATAGCAAGACTAAGACACAACTCTCCAGTGCCTAAAAGATAGGACTAACACTCTGCACCAAATGTCTTTCTAGTATTAGTTCTTTAGGTTTTTTAGGGCTGCTGCTAATACACGAGTGCAATGCAGGATCAGCCAACGCAGATAGTCACTGGGAACCAACTTGTATACAGTAATGCAATAGTCCTACTGCTCATTTTAGTTACAAAACAAGTTCCGGGATCTCTTCATCTCATGGTAGGTTCTTACTGGCCTCATCAAAAAAATTTTGAAAGCCTGACTCTCCAGGACAGCAATTCTTCACCATGATTCCATCACAGTAATTTCTCTGATCTTCTGTGCATTAGAGTTGCTCCTCAGCCTAACCATTTCTCCCTGAAGCTCTGTCAGCTGTAAGACTACATCTCTGTTTTCCTCCAACTGTTTTCCTTCAACTGTTCCAAGGCCATCTTCCTGTCCTTTAGCTCTTACACGTTCTGGATATCTATCCAATATATCTGGATATCTATTCAATACACAACCAACACCTTTATCCTGTTCCACACTAAGATCAAAAAATTTCACTGTAATTTCTTTTGAAAATTAGCATTTTTCCTTAAAACACTAAAAATTCGTACTTTACCCCATACACCAGCACGAGGAGTTTTCTGATGATCAGAACATTTAAGCATGTGAAAAATAATAGACATTTAGTAGTCCTCACTGTTGACGAACATTGTGCCATGTAGCCCCTCCCCCAAATCTTGAAAACATGTACTGTAAGATTAAAAATAGAGACAGTGAATAAAACTAACCAAATTGCTCTACTATAATAAAATGTTGTTGTTTTGAAACTAATCCCACAGTTTCTGATGCCCAGAGAGTCAGTTGTTAAAAACACTCGGGGCAAGACCCACATGTTCAATTCCCTGGAGATACCCTGTCACTCCCTCTTCTCTTTAGGTTAGAGGGGCTCCTGTCCAGTGCCCCAGCTGCGTCTGGTAGCACCACTGGAACAGACTCACATGTGGCACCTCTGCTTTATTGTTTACATGATCCCACAGTGATCCCATGGCAGCAGAGCATCCTGGAGCCCAGCTGAACATCTGCAAGCGTGTGCCTTTCCCTAAGGGAGGCTGAACCTTTCCCCAGCCACTAGCTCCAGCCCAGCTGGAGAGAGAGACTGGCCGACAGCCCTTCTTGCTGCCAGTGCTGGCTGTACCTGCCTCAACAAACCCCAGTGCTACAGAAGACACTGTCGTGACATGCTTTGGTACCAGTCGCGGTGTTGTCGTGACTCCACCTGAGCACACACCACCACAAGATACAGCCATCTGCTGCAGTTTTTCTAGCTTTTCTCTGCTTTTTGATGCCACAAGTGTTTGTCTTGTACAAGAGTCACATGGCAGATTGCAATTTATCATTAGCAGCTTTAGGCTTCTAAGCCTGAAGTTTCTGCTCCTTCAATCTGCAACCCCAGGCTGACTTGCTGACAAGGAGTAATGAGGGAGCGTGTGAGTTCTTGTCCATTTTAGCTACAATAAATCCTCAGCAATTCTGATTTCTAGGCACTGCATACAGCACTGTGACAACCTCTCTTCACAAAGGCATGTCTTTTTGGGCTGGAAGCTGTGTCCTTAATAAGACATGTTGAGGTGGATGTCATTTTTGTCAGAAGGGGAAAAGATTCTTTGTCCAGATAAAGACAACTGCATCATCTTTGAGGAAGGCTGTGTCTGGGAAGCAGAGTCAAACTGAAATCTAGTGTTCTTAACGACATCTGGGAGTTCCTGTTTTCAGCACCAATGTGGCTGTCATCATTATCTTTTGCTTTTCAAGCCCTTGGGCCCTCGTGCTAAACTGCTTCTCCTGTGGCCAGGGCTGGAAGGCAATTAGACCAGCAGTCAGTGGGGAATGAAGCCCAAAGCTCTCTGTTCAAAGGTTCAGTCCTTTAAGATTCTTGACACAAAGTGGCAGTGCAGAAATTAACAAGCAGAAAAGCAGAGCTCGCTGATGTTTTTTCCTTGTATTACTAAGAAGTAGCAGATAACATGCAGAGATATCAGCTATCTTTTGGGGTTGTGGTTTTGGTTTTTTTTTTTTTATTGCCAGCTCCAAAATTTTTTGCAGGCTTGCACAGATTTAGAAAGCAGGGGTTAGGTTCTAACCCAGCAGGGAAGAACCTGGCTCCAGGTGTGATGTGAGAAAGCCAGCAATGTGCTTCTTGCACATCTGTGTCAAGGCAGTTTATTTTGCTCACAAGGGTCCCTTGCCTTCCCTCACATACACGCACCTTGCACCAACCCCTGAAAATGCTCAAGTCCTGAAAAAGGAAAGCCCATCAGCAGTTGCGATTTCATTAGAAGAATAGTGCCAGTTTCTCTGTGGAAGAACTGCATCCAAGGTATCGAAGGCAGAATCTAGCAGTGTGTGAAACCACATGGATTTCGCCACAAAAATGCACTCAGTTCTGGGATGGTACAAAGCAACACTACGTGTCCATTTAGGGTAAATACAAACATGGACTTCATAATTGAAACTGCTGGAAAAAATTATGTGGGCACAAAGAATATGGTCTGCCATATTCATGATTTGGCCTCTGTTATGTGTCTTTTTACATCCATAATAGTAAGGAATCTTACTTACAATGCATCTTTTCTGAAACGTGGCACTATTATTTTCTCTTCATCATTCTGTAATGCCATATTTTAGCCCTGGTAAGATTTAAACTGAGAATGCCTCCTTTTTAGTCCTCTATCAAGACAATTAAACAGCTGAGAGTAAGAACAAAAGCTAGCTGCATTTGCCACTTCTGATGCATTTGTTTTGTAAGCTTATCACAATAATGTTCTTAGTACAGAAAATCTCTGTAGGATTTACCAGAGATGAAGCCATTGAAGTTTTATAGAAATTAAAACCGGTCCTGTATATTTATGGAATCAACAGAGAACTGTATATTCCCTGCCACAGAATTACATAGCAACGAGGTGTTGATATTCCTCTTAACAACCTGACAGAAATATTATCAACAAGTTCTCATTCCCCACCACTATCTGTAGGTACCGCTCTGGGCAGAAATAGGGGATAAGACAGATGTCAAAGCAGGAGAGATCTGAACACAGGGACACGGTTGTTTGGGAAAACACACTGAATAAACACATGGATAAAGGTATGTCTTATAAGGTCTCTATGCAGGCTTCCCCCTGAGCTTTTCATTGTCCCCAGTGAGCATGTCCTTACAGATGATCCTATGGTCCTGGTCTATGAATGAAGTGAAAGAGTCTGTTTCACTTGTTCCTTTGATTTTGCAGAACCCTTGGTAAGAGAGTATTGTGTGGGTTAAATCTCACCTGAGGCAGCCTGCAGTTATCTTTCAAAAATCTTTGAAAAACAAAGCTATTTTTTTACCTAAAGAATCCAAAGCCACAGGCAAAAATTATTAAACAAACATCAGCACATAACTTTTCATACACAGACTAGGGTTTTCTACATATTTAATATCCTCCTAAAATCCAGTGTGGACAAATTTTGTTATAAGCATGACTTCTTTGGTCTTTGGTTTATGCTAATTGTGTCTAGGTTCCTGCAAAGAAGAGGTGTCTCCCTTCTCCCCCACTCCTTGTTGATCACAGAAGGTTATTAGGCCATGAGTAGGGAGAACAGCTAACTTCTAAGCACTTTCCAACTTCATCGCTGAGGTAAGCCTTGTCTACTGGAAAAAAAATCCCTACAGCCACATCCATTTCAATCCACCAGACAGGCACTTGGAGCTAGCGTAACAAGGAGGGAGATTAGGGATGTTAATAGTCAGCACAGTACTATGTGACTCCTGGAGTCCTGTCTCAAGCAAAATTCCCAAACTCAGACTCTGCTTTCCACAAAGAGGAGGAACTGTGAGGAAGCACCAGGACTCAGAACATGCAACACAACAGGCTTCTGCAACCCCTTGGGAGGGCTATGCTTTAAAATCTCTATCATAAAATAGATTAAAGAGGTATATGAACCTGTATCTCACAAACTGCAGTTAACTGCTCCAACAGCTGGTCTCTTGTGTAAGAGACAGGAAAGCATTTCTTCCTGCTGATTGTTCCTTCAGCATGCTCAAAGCACATCCACAAGGTCAGTTCCAGAAGCTGAGGTAGGCAAGTGGATACCCAAGCACTACTGAAATCATAAACATGAGTGTAAAGGCAGGAATAGCTGTGCGCATAGTGGAGATGACAGAAATGTAGGCACCCAGAGACTTCAGGGTTAGGTTGCAAGTAACTGCCAGAAATGGTTAGATTTTAGCAGATGGTTCAATTAGGAACGTAACTTCCCCCATCCTCTTTCTTCTTCCTACATGAGGAAGGGGTTTTAACACTTTGACAGTTGCAGAGGGTTTAGAATAATAATATGATAAAAGTGTCTGCTGCTGTGGTGATCATTAGAAAAATTATGATATGTAGCCAGTAAAACTACTAGCTGTGAGCTGTGCATAGGTGAACTATTGTTCTTTTACTTCTCAGTTCTGTCTAACATGGGGCTTTTTTGTTTTTTTCACATACACGAAGAAATAGAATAATAGAATAATACAGTAGAAGCAGAGATCCGTCATAAGAACTCACTTGCAGGCTTATGAGATGGCTACAACATGAGGACAAATAAAATGCCACCAATAGGAAGGTAAGTTAATATGCCAACTAAACCATTGCCTACAACAATTGGTGTCATTCTGCTTTGTTAAGAATTCCTTCGTTTCACTTTCCTTGCTTTTTCTTTTCTTTCTGCCATTACAATATAAAAACATTTCATAACACGAAATATAGACAGTTGGAGTTTTGGGGTGTTTTTGTTTTCATTCTGACTTTCAAAAAGCACGGCGGTCCGTCCTCAGCTTACATTAAGCCAGAACTAGATGATCTTCAGAGATCAATGGCCTCACTACAGAAGGCCAGATGAGAACAGTAAATATGCCTGAAACCTTCAATATAAGCCCTGATTCTAGCTAGCCTGAATGCTGTTTGGTCACTGGTTCCTGGGTCATTTTAACCTTGGCCACTTTCAAAGTATTTTGTTTTCTTTTTAATAGCTACCCAGCTCAGCTTGTCCCATTCTATTTCAATTTCAGATTCTACTCAAAATCAGCCCGTAAGACTTTCACAAATACTCAACAGCTGAGGTCCAAAACTCACTCTGACCCGTTGTTTGTATGTCAGTCCATTTCTCCCCTACTTCTTTCATTTCTGATCTGTAATCTCATAGCAGACAGATTCCCATGGTTTAACAAGCACTACTTGTATTCTCATATTTGTGAGTTTTATTGAGCTATCATTTAAGTGAAAGTTTCCACTTCAGAGCACACAGTTAAATTAAACCCTAGTGTAATTCTCAGCAAGTTTGGAAAAGCAGAGCACATGGTCTAAATACACAGGCTCTAAATGCACAGAGTCCAAGGTCCTCGTGGGCTAACTCTGCACTCCCAGATAGTCACTTGGTTGTGCTGCACTGACACAAAGTGTTGTTCATGAAATAAGGAAGGTTTATTTGTAGAATCATTTCTTAAAAATAGTTACCTTTATCCTCTAGTTATTTTCTTAACAATGATCAGATGCAACATGAAAAGAATGCAAAATAAAGAAATGGAGGAAAGCGTCCCAAGATTTTCCTGACTCGAGTGCATGACATTCACCCGTCTGTGACATTCACCCACACTGTGCAAACTGACAACAAAGTCCATTAGCACTAGTATATGTTCCTTTCAAAGCACCTGTCTGGAACTCGTATTGCAAAGAACACAAATCACTTTTCTGCTTTGGTTCCCTCTTGTCCTCCCTGTAGATATTTGAGGGGATGACATTCACAGCATCATTTCATTATACATGATATTAATAATTGTACACCTCCTTTAGTATTCAGACTTAAAGAAAACAAAACAAACAAACAAAAAATAATACAGGAAAGCCTGACTTATTTCTTATACCAGAGATAATCAGGATTTGCTCTTCTGCGGATAGGAAGGTTGCAACAGTATAAATCAATGAAATAAGTACTGACATATTTCAGGGCATCTGAGAGAGAATAACTTTAAAGCTGTGCATAAATTTTGAGACAAGAAATCATTCTCTTATAACAAGAATTTACTGAGAGTATTTTCACCTTGGCATGACTTTCTTCCACCACATCTTATGTATTTCCCTTTGTACAAAGATTGATATTAGATCAGTGGATTCAGAGGATGAGCATGATATACTCAAGAACTCAGTAGGTGTTTTTCTCTGCAGTTGCTCTGTTATATACAACAGCTCAGCAATGCTGTTTACAGGATTTCTGTACACAGTCACTAGTAGATGCAATCTACCTGTATAACCTGTAAGTATTCAGGAGTGTATTTAAGGGTTTTGCATTTAGATAAACCTTGTTCATATTGGTGGTGTTCTATAATATTCAGAGTTATGCAGAGATAAATCCTCACATGGTAGAAATCCAATTAATTTTGACAGGTTACACCGGATAAGGACCCAGGCCAAAAAAATATTATATCCTATATGCAACAAACCTCCAAAACTCTGTATGAGTCATTGCAATTTCAAACCCTCACTCTCTAAAAGAAGGTATTGTTTTTACAGGAAATAAACATGAGCCGATAGAACTTACCCAGCACAGTAGGAAATGTCGAAGCTGCAACAAGTTTTAAAACTCAGTAAAGCAGACATGGTTCACCCCACATTTGTCTGGTACTTAATCTACATAATATGTGTGTTCTCCCAACACAACTGTCTGGATTCATCCACACTGCAGCTGTATTCTGTCTGGATGGAGCTGCTTCACACCCCAGTGAAACAGGTGTCTCATGAGTAGCTGTACCTGGTCCATCTGGCAGTAATTTAGCAATTATGCTTTTATTATTAGCACTCTATAATCAGCTCATTGTGTGATTGCCAGTCTGTCCCCCGTGCCGTTTTCTTGTGTGCGTGTGTGTTTGCATGTTTTCATATTTTCAGTGTGAAACCAGTCTTTTGTGCCTTATGAGTAGCACGCGCAACTGAGACTTAGAGAATGGAGGCACACACAATGGGCCAAACAGCTGGCTTTGTGTTGCCTTAGTAGAAAATGTCTAATTACAGCAGAGTACACACGCCACCATTGATGGCAACACATTTGTATTAAAATGCCTTTGTTCTGGGTAGAGTCCTATCATTTATCTAAATGACTATTATTTTCCCTTTCTCCTCAGAGCTTTTATTAAATCTCTGAGCAATTTCAAGCCATTAGCCTACAGATACAGTCTTTATTCATCAGGAATGCATTACTAGGAGAATGGCTGCCTGCCTAGCTGTGTCTGGCACTAGCTAGTCATGTCAGGAGTCCCAGATCCAAGGAGCATGGCTCTTCTCGTTTTGATTGATGCTCCACTCCCCTAGTGTTGCTGCCAAGCGAGGTTGTAATTCATGCCCGGATGATTCTGCTGTCACTTATTTCTGCATACAGCGTCTGTCTCTTTCTGGGTGCATTTTAATTTCTGGGGTTTAGTTCCATTACTGCCAAAATCTGCTTGACACTGGAGAGACTGCTTCCCAGTACAAACTAATTGGGAGAAATGTCTGGGTGGAGAAGGAACAGTGTGAGGAAGAAACTGGTGCAGCTGGCCCTTATACATGACTCTGCTCTTCATCCTGCGATCGGTGGTGAACAGGGCACATTTGCAGTCATTTCTTCTCCGCGCTGTACTCTTGTCAACCTGCCTTGACAGATAAAATCGATCACATCGTCTGTGTTCTTCTTGTCTACTTAAATTAAGATATTTGGACTAGGGACTGCTTTTACCTGCCTATATGTACCGTACCAGATGTAGTAGGGCAAGCATAATGACATTACTAAAACGCAAATATTCACTAACATTTTACCTCATTAAAGTTTTGAAAAACTGCTGCAGCTGGGTTGAATTTCTGCCTTGCAGGGTCAAATATCACTGCCTCCAAGAGAGGTTAGCATTAGAGTTTTGAGAAAGCTGGGAAAGGCTTTCATACTGGGGACAAAAGCTCCTCTAGAATAGACTGAAGAATACAGCTAGAATTCCTCTTCCAGCAATGCAGAGTATGGATACACGGGCAGGACACTGCCAGAACCTAGGATTAGGGTTTGTTTCAGGGGGAGGAGTTAGGTGAAGGGAAGACAAGACTGAGAGGAAAAGGAGGTTCAAAAGTGTTTGCAGAAGTAAATGAGGGAACATCAGTAGAATTATCCTCTTGGAATAATTTGGGAATGCACACAACCTCAGTAGCAGCTGGGGATTATGTCTCCAACAAGGGTTAGTGTTTGGAGAATGAGAAAGCTAGGACAGATGATAGCAATAGAATTTGAATAGCCAGGAAGGGTAAGATTTAAGCAGGGACCCTTTGAAGCTTCTGGACTATTTTTTTTGCCCTGGGTAGGAAACCTAGCAGTAGCCTCTAGCCTACCATGGCAGATTGCACTCTCGGTATAGCTCCAGGCTTTTTCCTTGTCAGAACCTCCAGAGTTACCTTAACACTTCCTATGAACTAAAACACAGCCCAGGACTCCTGCCAAACACCTGTACTATTTAATATTTGAAGTGGAAATGTCATGGTTTCCTAGGTCTAGGGTTAGGTTCAGACTAGGGTCAGCATTCAGCAGAAGTGAAAGCTGGGAGACACAACCAGGTCTGCATTCCAGCTTAGTAGAGGTCTGATGCCACAATTCTCTGCTGGACAGTACTTTGAAGGATTTAGGGTAGACTGTCCTCTCTTAAATATCAGTTTATCTTGGGATTATGCTTCTGAGAAGACAGGCAGGACCTGTAGTAAAAGGAAACTATGACTGTTTTTTCAGTTCTCCTCCAAGCATCATTCTCTCTAGGGCTTTTAAGATCTGTACACCTCACTCTCAGACAAGAGATTAGGGTGCTGACAAACACCTGAACAAGAGACAGAGTAAAAACAGGGTTCAAAAGGGCCCATCAAGGTGATATTTGGGTCTTGGACTCAGGTACCTCTCCCAGCTGTACATTTTCCAGGCACTTGAAGACAGTCGGGCCTGACTCCCTGATTCTTTTCTAGCTTCAGGTAACACTGTGGGTTCTAAAAAAGGGAAATCTCTGGGCAGTACTAGGAACACAGTTGGTTGGAAAGGGGCTAGCAAAGTGAAGGGCTGCAGTGGGAATTTCTCCCCCAGCAGTATGTTCTCTCAGGGCCTAGAGGAATTCCCAGTGCTGTTTCAGTTGAGGGTTAAGGTTCATATTTGAATCAGTTCTCTGTAGGAGAGACAGCAAGAGCGACATTCAAAAAGTGCCTGCTAACTAAACCAAGATCTTGTTAATGTCTCTTCCAGCTAGAATACTCAGGTATTGTGTCAGGGAGCAGTCTGCCATGTCTCAGTCTCCGTCCACTACGGAATTTTTGTCTACACACTGATAACTGAGCTATTACTGTCTAACCCTTCTAGCCTCAGACTATTTCTCTCCTTAGCTCCATCTTCCTACAATGCAGTTACCAAAATTACATTTTCTTTCAACCACTACAACTGGCAAGCCACCCCTCTCTTCAAGGGACTTCACACTTTTCCTCCAGTTTATTTACTTACCCTGCTTACCCTCAGGCTTTGCACAGCTCTCTCAAACCTCTGCTACTTTTCTTATGTACCCAAATCCTCTGCCCTTCCCTTAACTTATTTTCCTAGCCTGCAGATCATAGAATCATAGAAGCATTGAATGGTTTGGGTTGGAAGGTATCTTTAAGATCATCTAGTTCAACCCCCCTGCCATTGGCAGAGACATCTGCCACTAGACCAGGTTGCTCAAAGCCCCATCCAACCTGGCCTTGAACACCTCCAGGGATGGGGCATCCACGACTTCCCTGGGCAACCCATTCCAGTGTCTCACCACCTGCACAGTCAAGAATTTCTTCCTAATATCTATTCTCTAAATCTACCCTCTTTTAGTTTAAAACATTACCCCTTGTTCTGTCTCTACACTCCCTGATAAAGAGTTGCTCCCCATCTTTCCTGTAGGCCCCTTTAAGCACTGGAAGGCCACTATAAGGTCTCCCCAGAGCATTCTCTTCTCCAGGCTGAACAACCCCAACTCTCTCAGCCTGTCCTCATAGGAGAGGTGCTCCAGCCCTCTGAACATTTTTGTGGCCCTCCTCCGGACCTGCTCCAACAGGTCCATGTCCTTCTTATGTTGGGGGCCCCAGAGCTGGATGCAGTACTGCAGGTGGGGTCTCACCAGAGCAGAGTAGAGGGACAGAATCACCACCCTCAACCTGCTGGCCATACTTCTTTTGATGCAGCCCAGGATGCGGCTGGCTTTCTGGGCTGTGAGCACACATTGCTGGCTCATGTTGAACTTCTCATCAATCAGCACACCCAGGTCCTTCTCCCCAGGGCTGTTCTCCAGCCATTCCCCGCCCAGCCTGTATTTGTGCTTGGGATTGTCCCGACCCAGATGTAGGACCTTCCACTTGGCTTTGTTGAACTTCATGAGGTTGGCATGGGCCCACCTCTCCAGCCTGTCCAGGTCCCTCTGGATGGCATCCCTCCCCTCCAGCAAGTCTGCCTCACCACACAGCTTGGTATCATTGGCAAACTTCCTGAGGGTGCACTCCATCCCAACATCCATGTTACCAACAAAGATGTTAAGCAGCACCAGTCCCAATATTGACCCCTGAGGAATGCCACTCATCACTGGTCTCCACTTGGAGATCAAGCTGTGGACCACAACTCTCTGAGCGCGACCATCCACCCAATTCCTTATCCACTGTGTAGTCCATCCATCAAATCCACATCTCTCCAATTTAGAGACAAGGACGTTGTGCAAGAATCTCATCATCCTATCTCTGCTCACTTTCATTCACAACTTCTTACTCCAGAAGACAGATCTCCTGTCTAAAGAAACTGCTGGCAACATTTTTCTGGTCCTGAAAGAGTTTCAGGTTTTATGGTTTGTCAGAACTGATTCAAAGCACCATGCTTGCTCACCATTGCTACTCCGAACAACATGCACCAGAAGAGGATTTACTACCAATATATTCCACTAATCTTCATTAGTCATGCATCCATCTCTGCAAATAGAATGGATAACTTAATTAGCTAAGTTGTATCTACTTCCCTGGCCCCCAAAATGGTAATTTAAAAAAGGAATGCACTGAAACACATTGAAAAATGTTTGTACTTAATTTTCTGCAAAATACTTGGATTTATAAACAAAGCTGGTTTCCTTCGTCAGTCTTGCACTTGTCTGCTGTTCTTCCTGGACCTGCAAATAATGGGATGGGCAAGTGGGCAAAGAGATAAGCCAGAGCCCAGAATTCCAAGGTTGAGATTTGTGCAGTGTCATAGATGTCCTGTGTGACTTTTCATCCTCGCAGATGAAACAGAGAAAGGAAGAATGTACTTTCTCTCACAGAGGTGGTATGGGACACTCAAGTACAAGTGCAATAGGGGTGACAAAAACACCTAATAGAATGGTAAATTAAAGAAAAACATACTGACCCATCCTTGCCTTTGACCTATTTTACAAGATTGAAGCTGATAGTTTTCATAAATCTAAAGGGAAGATGAGACACACATAGGAATAAGTTTTGCATCTGTAGTGACCCGAGATAGAATGAGATTTTAATGGCTGCAAATCATAGATACTCCAAAATTAGAGATACAAAAGACTATTTTATAGGTCATCCAGTCCATCCAATGGCAGGATTTCCCTGGAAACTATTCTCCAATATCTTTATCCAGCCTGCTTCTAGAGTCTTTGTGGCTTGAGGCAGAAGGTGATCTCCAGATGAGGTCATAAATAATTTTTTCCCTGTGGCACAGTACAATTTCCTGAGCATGTCTGAATCAATTTATTAATTTCCAGCAAGAGACTCTGCCATTTTTTCCCACCAATTTGAAGCAGATGGCCTCATCTGAAAGCTAGTGACCTGAAGATATGCATTTTTTTCCACTCACAGGTCAACCACTCATCAGTGACCTTGAAGAGAAAAAAATCCAAATCCTGAAAAAAATTTGCTTTGCTAAAGGGCAAACAAAAACATTTCAAGTGACTGGTTCAAACTGTCATTCTAAAATTTCCCTGTGAATGAATTAAGCACTTAACAATGAAAAATGCTCCGTGTTATCATTCGTTACAAGGGGTTTCAGCCCACGAGCCATCTGTAGCCTTATGTGACAGTTAACTCAGGCTGTAGCCTGCTTCTGGATTCCCTTTCAGAGGTCTCAGCCTGAGCCAACAGCAGTTTGCAAAGGAGGATGGATTTTTCTGAAGGCAAGAGGCTTCCTTCCCCCAAACATCTTTTTCTACAACACATTAAGTATCTGTGTGATCATACAATGCAAGAAGGACTGAGCGGACTAAAAGGTAAAAGACCTCCCAGGCACAGACTGTTCCTGCATTCCACTACTCCCTGTCCTAGTCCCAAGAGCAATCAAGAGAAGTTGTGCCTGTGAGTGGGCTGTATGAATTACTTTACTTATCACATCATACACATGGAAACCCTCTTTCCAGGTCATTTCTCAAGCCCTGCTAGCTCTAGACAGGCCTAAATACAGTAGCTGATATGTACATCAGCAGTACAACTGGCACTTCTCTCAATTTACTTCCTCCAAAATGCAAGGCAAGTATTAGAACAGATCAGGTGCAGTTTTCCTCATTCTATTCATAAGGGCAGTATTTTTTCCTCAAAATCCCTGCCTGAAACTCTGGTGTTGTTTTACCATCTTGATCTGATTGCCTCTGTAGTGCTGATGGACTTCACTTTCATATCTCTCTTTTCCATTTGCCGTATGTGGTGTTATTGCTGAAGAGCGGGGTTTCTTTGCTTCTGATTTATTCTAGGCTACTGGTGCAGATTCTCAGCTTCCTGAAAAACCCAAGAGCATGTGACAGTCTCGCCAGTTCCAGCTGGTCTGATTTCCAGACCAGTTTATCCAAACTGTTTGTTGGAAGATGCTTTACCACAGGGCATAAGAAAAGACCCTTCTCATGAGAACGCATAAAAGACAGGAAAGAAGTAGCTATAAATGGTTAATTTTCACAATGGTAAGATACCAAAAGTGGTCCTAATGTTTTCCACGGTATTCATATATGATGTGGCGCAAAGTTATTCAGAGCAGTGAAAACTAGAATTGACAGCTAAGAGTTGCAGAGGGCTCTTAAAGCTAAGTAACTAAGCAATAAAGCATCAGATGAAATTCAGTGTTGATAAATGCAAACTGAGGCACATGGAGAAAAACTTTAATTAGACACGTAAAATGTCAGCCTGTAAGTTAACTCTTACTTCTCAAAAAATGATCCTTGGATTCAATGAAAGCATCATTTTAGTGCTCAGCATCAGCCAAAGAGGGAAACAGATCATTAGAAAGAGGTGAGAGAGAAATACTGGTAAAAGAAAAGAGAAAGTGCATTATGCTGTGCTACAGTGCCTTGCGGCAGTTAAATGAGGCCAATGAATAATAAGGAGCAGATTTCAGATGAGGAAAAATTAGAAGATACAGGATCTTAATAGTGGCGATGAGACAGAAGAAAGCGATATTACAGGCAACAACAAAATTGTTACTGACATGGAGAAAGTGAACACAGAACAATTTTTTGCCATTTCACAAGAGCTAGATGGAACCCAATACAATGACTGAGAAAGAATCTTAAACTAAAGTCAGTATTCTCTTCAGACACTATTGCTTCAGGACAGTACAGAGGATAAAGTATAAATGGTTAAAAAAGTAACAAGATTTATTCATGCAAGAAAATTCTTCAAGGGCTCTTAAACACAAAATTGGGGTTATAGCACCTGTCTCAGGAAATCCTTACACCACAAATTTCCAGAATCCAGGAACAAGAATGGGAAAAAATATGATTTTGTGCTATTGTTCATACACTTTTTCCTATTCAGTGTCTACTGGACACCATGAAGAACAGTGTAGTGAGCTAAACAGACTGTTAAATGACTTGATATGGTTCATTTACTAGTATAGCTATTCTTAGGTTTGAACACCTTAAATCTCATCCACCCCATTATGATTTCATGCTTAGCAGAGGAGAATTATCAGTCAAGGGCTCTCATGCTAAAGCAGAATGCCTTTTTGTGGTCCATCATACAAGTGTGGGCCAGGAGTTCAGCCTACATAAATCCACGGGTGTGAAGTTATATACTCCGTTCTTGAATTAAAGTTTGGTACAGATGGAGTAGCATCTCCCCATGGCAAACAAATTGTTTTGGAATAGGTCTTTGACTGGCTCTAATACTTTGGGCTTTATCATTCAATCAACCTGTTTTGTTTAGCAATTTCATAAAGTAATTGAAGTTCTTGGTTTCCATGGTAACATGCGATGCTCCTCTGAAATCAGTATATGCTCTTGAAAGAACATTGTCTTCTCCCAGTTTTCTGAAGAGTAATGTTATAGGCAACTTCATATGAAGTACCACTGTTTAAACATGTAAAATATACCTTTACAGGGTTTTGTAAGGCAAGTATCCTTCATAGTCTCTCAATATATCTCACTCTCACTAAATAGCACTCTCCACATGAGAATTCTTATGGTCTGTTCAAGTAAGGAAGTGTTATTTTGCACGATCAAAAGCAGTAAAATCTGACTCAGAGTAAATATTAATGGCACTTTACAAAATAATAGAAAGTAAGGATATAGATCACTAAGTACTTCCAGAGTAGTGTTTCAATCTAGAGAAGATAGATACAAATATCAAGAATGGTGAACGGACCAGTTTCAACTGTTTATGTATTTAGTTTGTCATCTCTGTTGATTTCAGTATATGAGTTTAAAGAAAACTCATATAACTTTTCAGTATATGAGTTTAAAGACAAACTTTAGGTGACTGTTGCAGAATGTTTCAGAGAGTTGACTTTAATTTCATTAAGAGCTAAAGACCAAGAGTTGTTGGCCCATAGTTATTCATGGCAAGTTATATCATTACATAATTTTCTAAGGAGTAGAAAAAAAATAAAGTGTCAAGTTACTTTAGATGTTATTTGTTCACTTCTAAAATACATATAAATAATATGTAACTGAAGGGGAATGTTACTCTGAAATAAAGAACTAATTCTAGATGCAATCTTCAAAAGGTGTAAATCCATACTAGAATCAGTACCACAGATCAGTAAGTCATATTTCCATTGACATCAATTGGCCAAATTAGCAGCTGACATAACATGAAGTAGCTCCATAAGGAAGAACATACTTATAAGGCTTTTCTCCAGCTATGGGTTTGTATAAGTGGAAAAAAAGAAAAAAAGAAAAAGAGAAAAGAAAAAAAAAAGAAAAAATGAGATGCAAAAAGAAATATTTCACATTTCATTTCACACCAGCCAAAGAATTTCACAGTACCACTTCCTCCATCTGCTATTACCAAACACTGGGGAGAGAAACACATTGTGTTGCTGACCTTAAAGGCTGCGATTTACCCACTCACTTTCCTTGCAGCATTCCCCATTACAGGTGGGTCACTGATTTACTAAAGCAGTGGTAAGTCTCTCACTAGCAGGCACTGTGTTCAAACAAGCTGATTATTCATGAGTGCAATATGCCCCTCAGTGCTTGTACTTGACCTCTTATTTGTTCTTTTCCTCCTGTATCTGGACCAATTTGTGCTCATAAAATTACTTTGGGCCTTTTCTGTCCTCCTGGCTTGTACATTTCCATCGCATGATTGCTTCCTTACATAATGGGATAGTAATCAGTAATTGATGACTTAATATTTCCCTTTTCTAGCTAATTAGCTTCCTGATCACAGTGCTACCATCAGGAACGTTCAGGTGCCATAGATGATGATACCAATCAGGGCTCTGAGCCAGGATGTATCCGATGCTTTTAGTGCTGCTAGGTGTCATATTTGCTGGAGCTGTTCATTTCCAGATGTGATAGGAAGCCAAAGTTTGTGCTACACCAAGTTGCTAGAAGATGATGGTGTCTTCATATACGTTATCTTCTAATTCTGATTTACTTGCAAAATTTCATTTGCAGGTTTGGGTAAATAAACCTGACATGTGAATCTAATACATTATATTCTTTCTTATCTAAGCTAGTATGAAGAATTAGTATGTGGTGCAAGCTTATATTCTGTGCTACAGAAGGGATTCAGTGGAGGCTAAAGTGATTTTTGTTCAAGGAGTTTGCAATCTGTTGCAAATGTTCTGTGATCTTCAGCTGACAGATATTCGATTTTAGACACTTAACATATTACAAAATTTAGACAATGAATATGACTGAAACAAGAAAGAATCTAGAAAAAGTCCTTGTTAGTGATCCTTGTAGAACCTGAAGGCGAAGAGGAGACTTGTGTTAATGTTGCTGGTACAAACTATGTAACTTCATCTATCAACTGCAAATTCTGTTTTCCCGAACATGCCCCACCCTTCATACCTATTTATGTCCATATAGTACATTTAGATTAAGTTAAAGAATGAAAAAGACAAGAAGTGGCATATTCCAGAAGACTGCTTAATGTGGATTTTCCTGAGCGGAGAACAAGTTTCTACAATTAATGTTTACGTGCAGGCGTTATGTGTCATAAACTTCTAGTGCAGCCAGATGAAAGATTTTGTCAGGAGCACCACTGGAGACAAAAGTAAGAACTTTGTTGACTGCTAATGTATTGCTATAGGACTGGCATACACCATGTTTTCCAAGTTATTAGATTGATCTATTTATTTCCAAGAATTCCCCGTTTACCCAGTCTGACTATTATACTCATTCCCTTTGATGGACCACTGACAGTAGAAGAGATGGCTGTCCCTGTTGGTACAGGAATTATGTCAGATTTGGCATTGATACTGGGCAAAATTCATTTTCTTGGGTATTACTGCATCAATTTTTGTGTGTGTTGGCTTTCATTTACAAAGGGACTTTGTCATTAATAAAATGTCTACAATCAAAAATGATATAATTATTCTATTTTTGATCAATGGTAATTTTATTTTCCCTAAATATAAAGATCCTACTTCTAAAACCCTTAATTCCCATGGAAGCTTTGATGACACTAATGTTGATGGATTATCTTGAAAATTATGGCCATTTATCTCCAAAAGACACCTTAATACAAATGATTATGGCATTAGAAAGAAGCTTTTTTCTCATGAGAGCTAGTCAATATCCTTGATAACTTTCTTTGTAAACTATTGTTCAGAAAACTTTATGCACAATAGCTTGGAAAAGTAGAAGATTGCATGAAGGACGCTGTAGTCTACCTTCTACTTGGAGGAATAAAATAGACATGGTAAGCAGCAATTTATATTTCAGAGGTAGCATTTCTTATAATAAGTGGTGGATTATTTCACTCATCATAAAGCATTTTATTATGCACAAAGGAAAAAATCAGCAAAAAGTTAATCCTGCCCTGGCAAACACAGTGCATCTATATTTCCAAACACTATTCCAAAAACTATTTGAAATTCCTGATTGCGTATATTTTGTCTCTCTCTTTCTTTCATTCCTAAACAATCTACAAGATATCAAACGTCAAGACAACGGCAACAAAAGGTCCCTTTATTTAGGGAGAGGTTTCATTTTATTCATTACTGGCACACAGAATTAAATACCAGCCAGGAATGTACTGACTTTTTGAAGGTTCATTTTCATACAGTGAAAACCTGTAACTCACCAAGCTAAACCTGATGAAAGAAAGAATTTAAATAGAGAATGACAGCTGAGACTGTTTCAAATCCTGGAAGATCCCAAAGGCACAATCAGGTAAGAGAGATAAAAATCAGTAAAAATAATAATAAAGAAAAAGCAACTGGTGATAAGCAGTCACTAATAAATATATTTCTGTTCTTATGTTAATGTATGACTGTGTGTAATAACGGAAGAAAAATGGTAACTAGACAGTTAAAAGTATGTCTTTGAAGCTATAGTTTGTATAATTAAGCATATATTAAAGTCTGTGAATTGTATAAAATATCCAAAATTTGATTACAAGGTGAAGCTAATAATGAGCAGAGTTTGAAGTGCTTCTTGCCAAAAGGCAGAAGTTTCTTCTGAAAACAGTTTCAAAGTTTCAGAAACTCAGAACCCAGTTTTCTCAACAGGCAAGAGATGATAGAAGACAGAAAAATCACTTTCACTTAACAGGTGCTAAGTGCTCTTTTGTATTTATCCTTCTGTTCAGTTTCAGTTGCAGTTATATGTGAGCACTCAATCCAAGGTGATTCTCTAAAACAAGCTCATCTATTATGTCTTCAATGCTTTCTAATGCAAATCTACAATCTATATTACCTTTCACCTGGGAAAAATTGGTTCCTAATTTTATTAATAGCATTCGCTCTCAACTCTATATATAAGAACCTGAAACCTCTCAGAATGTCACAACTCCTGTTAGTGTATATTCCTCTCACAACATTAGAGGGGCCCCTATTCAAATCCAACCCTTAGTATCTGTAGCAGCTACCAGAATGAGTGATGACAGTAGCTGTCCTCCAGCTTTAACAGCTCTGTGAAATGAAACAAGAAGAGACTTCAAGACAATCCCACCTAGATTCAAACATGGTCTACCAGACTCGTGCTTATAGGGCTCACTTCACACTTTATGTTTTTGCAGCATAAAGCTGTGATCTCTTCCTCTTATACACTTTGGGTTTGGACACAATAAATTTTTAAGGTATATGCTGAGGAGGTATGTGTTTGTCTCTCCTCAGGGCTGCAGAGCCAGAGCACAGATTGCAATGTGGTCAGGCTATCAGCATGGATTTTGTGTGCAGGACCTCACGATTCTTCAGGACATGCACGAACCCAAATGTGAAAACTTCAGCTCTTGGACCAACTATTCATTGCCCAGCTGCATACATCACATGGGACGCTGGAAGAGAAGATCAGGTATAAAACCTATAAAAATGCACTGCAATGGAGATGGTATTACTCCTCTTCCTCAGGGATGGTCTTTGACTCACAGGAGCACCAGTATAAGGCCTCTAAAACAGAGAGGTGACATACAGCTGGTGTATCAAAAGAGGCAGTTGCAAGTAGAGCTCACACCTCTGCATCCTAAAAATGCACATTTGTGCAGAATATTTTTTGCACATTTTAGCATATTAGCTCAACACATAGACTTCATATCGCCTTTTTCTGACATGTGAATTTCACATGCCTGTCTTTGTCTATCTTACTTAAAAAGGAAAGTGTTCAGGGCACATGAACATCATCATTTGCTGCTGTAAGTATATTTTATCAATAGAAAATAACGCAAAATAGTATCGGTAGAAATAATCTTCCAGTCAGTGAATATAACTTGCTCTAATAGGGAATGAATTTACTTACTTATAAAATCACAGATAGTTTGGGTTGGAAGGGACCTTTAAAAGTCATCTAGTCCAACATCCCTGCAATAAGCAGGGACATCTTCCAGTAGATCAGGTTGCTCAGAGCCCCATCCAGCCTGACCTTGAATGTTTCCAGGGATGGGCAACCTGTTCCAGCATTTCACCTTCAGCGTAATGAATTTCTTCCTTATATCTAGTCTAAATCTACCCTCTTTTAGTTTAAAACCATTACCCTTTGTCCTGTTGCAACAGGCCCAGCTTAAAAGTTTGTCCCCATATTTCTTATAAGCCCCCTACTTAATAAGACTCTTTCTATCTATAACTACTGATCTGAATCTGGCTTCAACTAATTACCTGCCAGCATTCTGGTTTCTTTTGTGCTGCTGGCAAATCTTCAATCACAGCAGAGTTAATTTGGGAGGTCCAAAGCAGGTCAGTCAAGGGAGAGGACTTGCCACAACAAATATTCAACACACAGGTAGAGGGCTGTAGTGTTTCTAGCTGAAACTGTCAGTGCTGACCGACAGTGCCTTTTCACCTCCACTCTGAAGCAGATAAAATAACATGGAAAGGGGATATCAGTAGATTTTGCGAATGGAATAATGCTTTTCCCACTTTGCAGCTTTAAATAAAGTTATCCAAAGGAGGTCAGAGGCAGAAAACTGCACTCCGAACAGGAGGCTGTTCTGAGCTCAAAGCAGAGATGTAACTGCCACAAAACCATTCCTGAGAAATATATTATGCAAATAAAATAAAACAGGCTCATCTACTCATAATCCTGACCAGACACCATCAGTACAATCTGTTCCATTTTAAGTCCATTCATCTATGAAAATAACAAGTGCTAGAGCTTCTGATCTCGCTTTGCACCATTGTCAACACAGTTTCCTACGTTGTCCGTCTCTTCAAGTTTGCAGAGGGACAGAAAGAGGTTGGAACAACCAGACACCAGCACATTCTCTCACTAGGGGAAGGATTGAACTGTTCCAGCCTTCTGTGATCATTAAACTATGGTCTTTTGACCCAAATCCAGTTTTACAGACTCAGGTGCCTTTTCATAGTGAAACTCAGAGCTCCTTAATGACATCAGCTCCTCACCACTGCTTTGGATATTCCCCTCGCAAAGCTTGATGGCACATGTAACAAAATCCCTGCTGCTCATCCCATTATCCCCTTTAAACATAGGAAGATGGAAGAACACGGACAAAAGGGAAACATGAATAACATGAACCTATGTATATTAGATTGCAAACACATTTTAAATTACATTCCTCTCTGAAAGCCGATTTCTATAGAAAGCAAGGAGCTGCAACAGCAGCCAGCAAAACGGAGTTTGGGATGAGTGGTGTGTACGCTGTGCCTCACAGCATAGCAGCTGGAGGTACCCAAGGCTCAGAGCAGCTCAGGACCTGATTAAGCCACAACGAATGAATGAAAAATGACAGAATCATGGTTAGCAACCCGCATGCCATAGTGCAGTATACAAGATACATAACAAGAGGAACCAGCAGACATGCCACTGGTGTGAATGCATTCTAGCTTTGTGTCCTGACCCAAAGAAAAGGAAAAAAGATGTTAATACCTATTGCAAAACTGTTTCTGCTAAAAATATATATACTATGAGCTCAGTCTGTTTTGCGACTGAGGCTGACTGGAAGCAGCAGAGGTCCCTCAGAATTGTTTATTCTTGGGGAAGGAGCAAAAAGCCCACTATAAAAATTTCTACCCCACTTTCATCCTGTCTGTGAAGAACAAGGGATGGACCCCTTTCTCTCTTGTCACTGCAAACCCAAAACAGCAGAAGCAGCCTCTTTCAAATGGCTAAGCCTTGTCGTGCCATCACATCTCTGTACACATCTGAGTTTCTTTTTGTGTAGATGTATGAACAAAACCTTAGACATGCAGATGTTTATGGAAAAGAAGATAGAGAAAACATTGGTCCTGAGCTGACTCAAAGCTGTGTTATTCTTGAATGGACTATTTATGGAATATTTTCCCACTTTGCTCTGAGCTTCAACTTTTCTGCAAAGCAGTGTGCCAAGCACTCTAAATTATATCTATCCATCTGAGCATTTCTAGCAGTATAAGCATTGAACACCTCCTATGACAGTCAGGATGGACAAGATGAATGAATTCACCACATCTCCATCATTAATTTCCGTGATTTCAATGCAGCCAGACAGCTATTTGCCAGTGGTGATAGCATCTCCGTGATGTGCTACTTTCTCTGACTTAATATTTTTCTTAACAGAAACATTAGAGTGAGCTGAGCAGAGATGTGGAGCTGTTAAAGCAGAATAAAATTATGTCTGGGAAAAAGTTTAATCAACACCTCCCCCCCCTCAGTTTGCCCATTCATGGAAATCTTGTCAAATTCAACCAAAGGCCAAAAGAATGAATGAATTAATTAAATAAATAAAAACAAGCAGAGAGAGAGACACGTAGCTCTAGTTCTCTACTTCCTACAGAGTGTATTTGTTACACTATTGTCATTCAGACAAGTCACAGGAGACTGAAACTACAGGTTTTGTCTGAGATATACTTGTGGATAAATTCAGCAAATGTAGTTAATGGCTTTCTAATCAATCCTTTGAGATTCCTGTGGATTCCTACCCACCGGTGACTGGGAGGAAGGAAATTTAACTGGGAAATTTGTCATTTGCAGAAGTGCTTCAATATAACCAACTAAAAATCTTACAGAACCAATTTCTGCTCTCACTCCAGGTCCACAGACTGAGACTCCAGTGATACCAATATAGATACTACTTATTTACACTTGTAGAAGCCATAAAGCAGATACCAGTGAGTTTACATATTTCTCTCTTGAGTTTTAGCATCCTCTTTTTCATTTTATTTTTAGTGTCAGTACTATTGTTTAGGGTTCTTTTCCTGTATTTGTTTTTATTGAATTATAGTATAATTTATTCTTGGGAAAGCATCATCATCATTTGTAAGCTGCCTCCAGATTTCGTTTACATTTTTATTCCTTTGCTTCTGAATAAAAAAAAATATTCTTAAAGGCTAGCTTGCAAGATGGTGACTACTTTTCCCATAGGCACTGCAGTCATGAGACTACAGTGAAGCATTACAGCAGTTCAGCTAGAGAAAACACACTTCATCACAGGATCTGGAGCTTTGCCAGTGGAGAATAACAGCATGAGATATCAACACGGGGCATTTTAGTGGTTTAGGGAGGTGTGGGCTGATCATGAATGTACCCAGAAAGTAAACATTTCCTTATTTTGTATGACAAAAAGGAACATTTTGATTCCCATCAGTCCGAAGAAAAATTGTAAATGTAGTTATTAGCTTGCTAGTACACGAAAGAAAGTTTATCAGGCAGAAAAGGATCTCACAGCATAGCAGCATTTGAATATCATTTAATGGAAACTGTAAAGGGTTTTTAACCAGGGGGAAATAAATTATGTTTTTCCACAAGTGGGGGAACTAAGGAGATACGAACTCTCATATTCTGGTGCTCTCTGTTGGCCTTTCTTTACTCCTATGACCTTGAAAATCTTACCTTTCTCTGAAATACTTCCATGTTCCTCATTTACTTTATCCCAACACAAAGATGAACAGCCTCTCCACACTCAGTCTAATCCCTGTACTATCTGCCCTCTAATAGACTGAGGACATGTGCTCAAACAGCCTCCAAGCTTTGTGTGCAATTTTTTGCCAGAGGCAAGCCAAGCAGAAGAGTCAACCATTGAGTTTACACTGCAGCCTTTCCCTCTGTGGGCCCTCTAATTTAAGTCTCCTTTCCTCACCCACCACTTTTCACGAAGCATCTATGAATGCAATTACTTTTGATGCCTCTTCTTCCTTGCGAAATGTAGTCAAAACTGACCAACAGATTTGACACTTACTCAGGTAAGCATTAGGAGACAAACAGATGAACAAACAGGTGGAGAGCCAACATGATCACATAATCTTTGCTTCCAGCCAAAAAAAATAATTTTGGAAAAATTACATTTGCTGCTACAGAAAGGGTTTCACAGAATCACAGAATCACAGAATAGTCAGGGTTGGAAGGGACCTCTGGAGATCATCTAGTCCAACCCCCCCGCCAGAGCAGGGTCACCTACAACAGGTTGCACAGGACAGCGTCCAGGCGGGTTTTGAATGTCTCCAGAGTGGGAGACTCCACAGCTTCTCTGGGCAACCTGTTCCAGTGCTCCACTACCCTCAAGGTAAAGAAGTTCCTCCTCATGTTAAGATGGAACTTCCTATGTTCAAGCTTGTGCCCATTACCCCTCATCCTATCAATGGGCACCACTGAAAAAAGACTGCTCCCATACCACTGGCATCCTCCTTTTAAGTATCTATAAGCGTTAATAAGATCCCCCCTCAATCTTCTTTTCTCTAGACTAAAGAGACCCAAGTCTCTAAGCCTTTCCTCATATGAGAGATGTTCTAATCCCCTAATCATCTTCGTGGCCCTTTGCTGGACCCTCTCCAGCAGATCCCTGTCCTTCTTGAACTGGGGAGCCCAGAACTGGATGCAGTACTCCAGATGCGGCCTCACCAGGGCAGAGTAGAGGGGGAGGATGACCTCCCTCGACCTGCTGGCCACACTCTTCTTGATGCACCCCAGGATGCCATTCGCCTTCTTGGCTGCCAGGGCACATTGCTGGCTCATGGTCATCAGGTTTTGTGAGAACTCTTCCATGGGAATGCAATCGGTTCCGCTACCAGCACTGGGTACCATTTTAAACTCTTGAAAAACAGCTTTACTGAGCCCACACCATGCAGGTAGAATCAAAGAACCTGATACTGCAGCCGTGTTCCTGCTGATGAAGAATAGTGCATTAGAGAAAGAACGACCTAACAACATGGACCTAATAGAACTGCTCCCTTCCCAAGACCAAACTGAGGTGGATAAATGTATGGAATCCTGGATGTACTGTAAATCATTCAAAGCTGTTGCTCTTCCAATCTACAAGTCCAACACTCATCCACATTATTTTCATTTTCAGGATGGAAAACTTGAGGGGTTTCCTTTCAATTTTAACTTTTATGTGTTCTTCTGTAAGAAAAAATAAAGTGGTAAATGCAGAAGAAAACCAGTTAGACAAGTATTATTGTGAATTGAAAACTCTGTGGATCAAATTTTCATGATCATTATTCCTTGACCTAGCACTGACCTGTGCAGATTTAAAACAATTGCACTGGATTTTCACTATGCACCTTTCATCAGTGCTTATGGAAGGCTGATTAAGTGCTCCCTTAAGATTCAGAGAGAATTCAGCATGTTATTTTGCTTTGGCACCAAGATCTTTCACAGGTGTTGGGGTTTTAATTGTTTTCTCATGCAACATTTTATCTGCTTTCCTTGACTTTCACTGAAGTTGTCATCAACTTGCCACATTGTCATCCCTTTAGAGAAATTCTATCACTTCTGAAAAGTGAAGGGTATTAAACTGCCTCTCCCCCAAGGTAAAATGAGATTCTTGACTTTGTCTTTTGCATTTTCATTAATGTGCTCTGTAGCTCTAGGCAGGGGTGGTTTTTCAGTTCTGAATACTGACATGGAGAACTGAAATAACGGTCATTACTATAGTCATCAGTCACTTTATTCTGAGCTATGCCTTGAGGATGCTTCAAATAGTACATGCAACTGTCCCTTGCAGAACACCTGGGTCTGTGCTGAATTCTAATCAGGGTTTCTAATACCTTTTTTTTTTCTTTTTAATTGCTGCAGATTCATTTCTCCCTACCTCTCCACCTGTATATATACCTGTTCGCCTCGTTCACTCTTTCAACTTGTTAGAAATCTTTATAAAGCACCTTCGCTATTTCTTAGAAGGCTTTCACATTTGCACATTTCTCTTTTATACGGACTGAACTCCGTTTCCTGTGTGGGTTCTGTCTCTTCTGTGTAACCCCAGAAACAAGAAGGGGAGCAGACCTACTGAATGGCTCCATTGCCCTAAGTCAAGGGTAGGACTGAGCTTTATGATACACTTTCAAGACTTGCTTCTGGAGGCAGACAACAGGTAAAGGTCACACAAGGTGTGTGTTGCATCTGACACGCTAGGAGTTGTACCCAGACCAGGCCAGGCTTCAGTGCACGCAGACTGCTCTGTCTCTGCTAGCTCCAGTGGGAACCTGCTCATTTACGCAAGCCAAGAGTTTGGTCTATTTTGGTCCACTGTCCTCTCTCCTCACCCTGCCTGCTTGCATACCTCAACCACACCTTAGATACTGTCTTCCCAATCATACATTCACTAGGTTATGGATAAGTATATGCTTATACATCTCGTCTAGTAAAAAGGCCTCACATGATTTGATATTTTCTTTAAAACCCCCATCTCCTAGAATCAAGGTAATATATCAACTTTGTACCTTGATAACGTAAGGTTTGGTATTTTGATGGGAGAATAACATTGGACTCTTATCCACTCTAATCTCAAAAAAATGGAGGTAAAATAATAAAGCCCTAAGGCATGTTATTACTATGGTTTTAAAATTCATTATTTTTAACGCTATCTCATGATTTTCAAGGGCGTGACTCATCATTCTAGACTGCCTGGAATTAACAATAACAAATGACAGTAAAAACAAGGCTCCATCATAGCATAAGCCCTTAGGCAATACTGTAGCAATAAAACAAACACCATCTTAGAGCTAGGAAGCTGTTTCTAGGTCCCTCTGGGTGTCAGCAGGACTTAAGCAGAACATAAAAAGAAGTGAATTTCACAATGCATCTAAGCCTTTGTGATAAAACAGCACAGCTTCTGTGGAATTAATTCTGCTCACAAGAAGTTTCCACCTCCACAGTACAGCAGAATCATCTAATGAACATTTTTAACATGAAGCCACTATCAGGTAGTTTCTATGCAGTGCCTACACCTTTCCTGTCGCTATTGTGGCTATAGTGTTTTGTGTACCATTATGAACGGTGAATTTTAATAGAAAGCAGTTTTGCTGCTTGATAAACTAAACATCATTTGAAGCGCTTACAATTTTACTTAAAAACTCATAAACACGTGTTTGTTTTGCTAGGACAATGAAATGCCATTTAGCTACTGAAATCCCAATTAACTAAAATTCTATGCTGGTGCTACCGATGTAAATCAGGCTATTAGACAGGCAGTGCAAATGAAGATGCAGAATTGGTTCCAACCATTTAGCTGCTGCTAATTGAGATGAAACGGTAGGCAACACATTGAATTTAACATTGTCTGTATAGACAGTTTAGTAGTCTTTTTTCATTGCAAGAATTTATGGACTGTGCAATGATAGCACCAGTGAAAACATGACAATGTAATAGCGTGATGCATTGTAATGCTTTATCCTTTATTGTAAAACAATTGGGAAATACGGAGGTGATGGAACATTACCTCCCACATTTTCCAATGAACCTTTCCATACCACTGTATCCCATGGGACTGCTGAATCTAAAAACAACGGAAGACTTACCAGGGGAATCTGGTCACAGGGGAGGGGTCATATTATCATCACTAATAAAAGCACCTCAAGACTCCAGATTTCCACAGGGGAATCTCCATGAAGCAGTATTTACCCCTCTAACATTAGTTAGTAGATGGTTTTCTATCCAGCTGCAGATGAGAGCAAAAAGGCCTAAATAACACACAGGGAAAGAAAGATGCCTAAAATTTGATTCAAGAAAGTTGATAGCTCAGCTGAGGAAAGGCAGAACTCAGCTGAGGAAAACAATTAGGGAAGAAGTCACTTAGACTCTGCATCTCAAAGAGATTTTAATAACTGAGCCTAAAGGCACTACTCCCCTGACCTGTGTTTGAGAGCTAGAAACTTTCTTACAGAGTCCATGGTCTAAATTCGGTCATTCTTTAATTTTAAATAAGAAGTCAATAACATCCACCATACAGGAAAGTGCCCTATATACCACCATGTGCAGTCTGAAGTACAGCTTTCTCCTTCCTTCCCACAGAAACCTTCCCATTTCCTATCAACAATACAGTGTTGTGTTAATGGCAGCATACAGATGACTGGGCAGACCAATAGTTAAAATCATATGCAGTTCAGGTCCTGTTTCAGCAAATAGTTAGGTATTTCCAGTAGAAGAGCTTTAACGGGAGATGTTCAGAGCACTTGACATCAGAGCGTCTAATAACCCATCACACTGGAGCGCTTCAGGGTTAAGACACATCTCAGAACAGTAGCAGTCCCTCCTTCAAATCAGGATGAGGAAGTCATTGAACCAAACCAACTACATAGTCAGTGTAAACAGTTGGCCACAAGGACCTTTGCTGATCACACAGACATCATTATTTTTCTTTTGTTTTACTATTTTCGCCAAGAAGCTGAATTATGTTAAGAATAACTGTTCTCATAGGATTCTTTGAAAGGACAAAAAAGTAGACCTCAATGAATATCTGGGAGTAAGATTAAATTTTAGGCTAGGTAACTTGGTTGCCATGCTAGGTGTCCCTAGATGCCTAAACTTAGCTGTTCCCTGGCTGAGGTTTATGAAGTTAGGTCTTTCCACAACTCAAGAAGTACCCTATTACTACAGCATGCATTCTTTTTTGAAGCTGCGTAAGGGGACTGAGAATGGGAAGAGGAGTCAAGGAAAGGCATGACCTCTCGATATTTCTAGCTGAAGCTATACTATTCTGCATAAAACAGTTGGGTCAGACAAAGAAAGATGGAATAACTTATGAAACTTAGGACATTAGTCAGAGACTGAAGATAAGAAGAGGAAACCTAAATCTGTTATCCATTCCAATAAAGAAAGCATTTTGTCAGAAAATTATTCTGGCAAAAGCTGAGGGCTTAAAGATTTTAGGTTGTAACTGAGAAGGTCTTTGGAGAATCATAATTTTCAGTGTTGTGCCTGTATGTTCATATCAATGCACTTGTCTTCTGTGGTCATTTCCTATAAGCACTTCTATGATTGAGTTTCTCTGAAATGAATATTCATGCAAAATATATGTATTAGCCTGCATATATGAATGCCTGTGCAAAAAAAAAATAAAATTAAAATGTACTTTCTGCAAACATTTACATCTGAAATTAATCACAGTCAGCCAATCATAAAGTGAAAGCCCTATAGTGTGATTTATATGATCAGACACATGAAAGAGACATGGCTTCTTCTGAATTGCAAGCTGGCATAGGTCAAATGGTTGAACTGCAGAAAAACACATGACATTCAAGAAAGTTCTCAGATAAACAGTATTTTTAATGTATTTGTATTCATTTCTTATATATTATGATGCTCACTCTTTCAACAAGAATTTTTAAGATTGAAATTATCCTTGTGACAAAATGAATTGGGCCTTGCCAGGAGCCTGGCCCTGCCTATACTTACGTGTTCCTCCTGGGCAGAAGTACCAGAAATGAAAATGCTACAGGGCACATACAACAAGGTAATGAGACTTTTGGCTGAAATACGTGTTTTATGAAAAGGGATGCTTTCTTCTCTTTTAGGTGTGTTGCCATGAAGAGTTGGAAGTAGGAGCCTGGAGGTTTATAAGATGTCTATAGTTTAAGAATAAGGACTTAAGATAATGGGTGCCTAAGTCTGAAGAAAGAAGCACCTAGAAAACTGAGGATCGTGCCATTGCACCTTTTGGAGATGCCTGTTTTTTCCTTCTGGTCTCAAGATTGGAGCTTGAGGTAGAAGAAGTAAACGAACTTCCATATAACCTTTCCCATACCTTACTCTTAAATGTCAGGTGCTCAGCATCAGAAATCAGAATCCAGGATAACTATAAAAAAGGTTTGAAAATCTTGAAGTTTGTTTGTATTTTAAATACATCAGCTCATACTCTGAGTCTGAGCCTTTACAGGCAAGTCTTCAGCTTTTCTAAACCGGAAAACTACTCTACACCAGAATCTCAAGGGAGAGATTGGTTTGTCAGTTATTTGCTTATATTATGTGTTTCCAGGAGCAGGCAGGAGCCTTAAGAAGAAAAACTAAATGTCAGCGACTCAATAGCTGGTAGTATGTTGGTCACATAAACTAGGAATAGGGACAGGAGAAAAAAGGAAAAAAGCTTACCATAAAACTTTGCAGTAAGGAAGACTGAAAGACCCCTAAAGTATAAAAATGGACTATGACCACCACTGAAACTTGATAAGAGAGACTTTAATACTAAGCAACCAAAGACCAACCCTTTTCCATAGAGAAAGTGTGGCCAGAGGGGACACAGACATCACCTATAGCTGTGCTTGAATTTTGTTAGCCTCTCTACCCTTTGAAAATAAGAATGTCTGGTCCATGTGGCCGATAGCTTCCACATACCAAACTGTCCTACCAGCAGCAGAGGTGGCAGCTCTGGAAGAAAATGGTGATGAAAAGTAGAAAAAGCTGACACATGGGTATCTGGACACCAGAGCAATTACTGTGATTTCTGTTAATGTAGTTTCTAGAGACACTTGAAATGATTTGATAAACATGCATGTCTTTATATTTTGGGTAGGGTGTGATTGGTGTAGCTGAGTAGACCATACAAACAGGCAGTAATGCACTTGTAGCTCTGTCCTATTGACATCAAACTTTGAATACCCCATTGACTGCAGTGGGATTTGAACCTGGTGCTCTGAAGGTTACTGATCTTCTCCAGTACCTTGTATTGAACTACACAGCACGCTGCCGAATGGCGCTTCAGAGAAACAATGGCAGGACCTCAGGAGGTGATTATATTTGTTCTTAAAAAACTTATAGGTTACTTTTGAACTAAGGAAGAAGGAAGAAGAAAGCTTTTATGACTCAAAGACCTGTGCATCGAAAGAACTTGAGAAGAAAATACGGTAGACTTCATTTCTGAAACTGTCTTACAGAACAGCTCTTTGAAAAGTGAAATATTTCTTTGCACCTCAACTTCTTTTGTCTTTAATGAAGAGGGTACATATGCTGAAAGCACAGGGATAAGCTGTAAGATCCCGAAAGAACAATACCAGAGAATCTGAATGTATTTGAAGCTTTCCTTAAAAAGTGACCTGGAACATGAGATAGCACCTCAATGATCCAACAGTGAAAACTATTTTTCTAATTTTCTCCTTGTCTCTTGAATGATGTCCCTCATGCCTCAAATCAGTTACTGTTGCCCTTGCAAGAAAATTCAGGTGTGTGTATAGCTGGAGTTTTATATGGGCCTGGATTTTATAAGATGTGTATGCTCTAAATTTTTAACATGTTACCTTTGTGAGCTGAAGATGCTCAGAATATTGACAGACAGGAATTGACAGAAGGACAAAATGGGCTATGGACACTTTTGAACTTTATTACCTGCAGACCTTGCAGAGTCTAGAACAATGAGATAAGAGAATTGTGGTCATATTTGCTTCAAAAATAGCAGAGTCTGCTAATAAAAAATCACTTTGTTTTGTATGTTCTTATCAAGCAGATACAGAAAAGATGATGAACCGGTTGCGAATATACCCTTGCTTTGTTCTGCTCAGCACTTTCCTTTACCCACCTCTCTATCTTTCTGTGCTCAAATATCTATACCAGTGATAGTGACAGGAGCAAGCTGGAGAAAGGGAGAAGGAAAGCCAGACAAAGCCTGTATCCATTTTTGCCAATCATGTGTGGTCTTTTAAAGCAAGGACTCAAGCAGTGACAGAAATGGTGAATAGAAACTGGACTAACTGAATCCTACATGAAGAAAAAAATGCCCCAAAAAATTACAAAGAAACAAAACTAAGTAGAGGGGACATGGACAGATACATTGAAGAAACTATGTAAAAGCAGAGGACACTTAAAGAAGGTGATGCTGAAAAAGGAAGAAAAGAAGAGGCAGAATTTTAAAATGGATAGGTATGTATAACAAAACCTAATTAATATTTTTTGGAGCTTCACTAGACAGCCCTGTTCTTGAACTGTGAAGTTCACCACTCTTGCAACCTGCAGAAGCAGCTATCCTGTCCATGTATGTTTAATGTAGTATTGGCCATAAGGATAAGACCCCCTGCATTTGTAGGTGTTTAAAAAACCTTCATTAATTGTCACACAACACTAGTGATCTCAGCAAAACAGCTGGAGGTAGAGGTAGAAATAGATCGAAGTCCACTCAAAATACAGACCATTGCAATACCCACTAAAAACTGGTGTTATACATCGCAAACAGCAATGTGATTTTAATAGATTGGGAAATGAATAAGGTTAGTGTGTGAGCCTGGAACTCCTTAAGATGACGATTTTCTATGTTTACTGAGAATACAGAAGCTTAAGAAGATACCTTCTTACGAATTGCAGTTCATGTTTGTTCAATGCTTAAACTGAAAAAATAACAGGTAAAAAAAATTTCTAGACAAAAAATAAACCATTAATTTCAAAAGCAAAAAGTACAATAAAAGTGAGACAAATTCCATTTTAACATTCGAGAACATTCAATAATTTAACTTAAAAGCTCACCAAGTCAGAGACTGTCCACCTGATTGTGCTATGCTTCCCCTGCCCTCTCCACAGTCGGATACTTAAGTACTGCTGTGCTTAAAGTATGTAAAATAGGATGCCTTGGGATCCCAGGTTTAATCTTTCTACAGTGAAAAGTTCTGTGATGTTTTCAGAAGCTTTTCCAAGCCTGTATGCAGGCTTTGGAAGAAAATTTTGAAAACAAAGAATTTATTTTCACTTATTCTTACTCTTGCCTACTGGAGAAGCCATTTTCTTACACAACAGAGTTTCCATTTTAGAGAAGTTCCTTACCTTTTATTTTCCCAAGGTTGCATGACCGAGAGCTAGCATGCTAACAGATGTGGTTCGCTGTGAGCATGTAGAGATGTTATTGCGTTCATTTGGCTACAGAGGAGCTTCCTGGAGCTGCGGCTAAGATATTGTAGGGAGTTATTTTGGGTCCATTCTTTACTTTGGGTCAAATATTTCAAGATTTTTTTTCTTTTTCATTTTTCTCACAATAGATTTCTGGAGATGCAGATCAGCTAAAAAAAAAGAAGTCAATGCGCTGAATATTAACACACATCATTTTAATGGTATTATCTCAGGCTATATTTATTTGGAAGGTAGATTCATTATAGTTGAAATGCTAATAAAGAATTACTAAGCAAGAGGCTTCAAGGGTGATACTATCATTTCTGATTAATAAAAGTGCTACTAATGTGCCTTAATTAACTACAATATGTGGTTCCTATAGCTCGAAGGTCTGACTCTTCTAAGCAATTTATTGCCAATAAGGTCCAAGGCAGTGCCCATTATAAATTTAATTCATTAAAATGCTACACTTAATGAGAAAAAGGTTATTCTACAGAATTCAGACTGGGTGCACATATTAGCTTTAGCAACTGGTAGACCTTTTCTAATCTTGCAACAACTTTTTAACATGAAATTCTTTGCAATACATTCCTCCTCACTTTAGTTTCAATCAAAGGAAAACACAGAGGAAAATCAGAAGTAAATCACAAACACAAATGTGGGTCTCCCTCTTCTGCTAGAGGGCCTCTAAAGGCCTTCTTGGTAATGTGTGGTTGGGGAGCAGGAGGAAGCGGTACTGCCTCCCTATTGTTTATTTGATCATCTAGATGATAAGACATTTATGCATATATTTTTCAGTGGGAAAATTAACAGTGTTATAGAGTATAAAACAATGTTATAAAAGAGTATGTAAAATTGAAACTCAAGAGCTACTGAACTATTCAGGCCAGACAGGACTAACATGATTATTTATCTAATTTGTTGCATAATATATATCATAGAATTTGACCCAGCAGTTCCTGGATCAAACTCACAAGTTTTTTTTCAGTTCTACAGGGGGCATTGAGACCTCTTCTGAATCACAGTCACGGAATCACAGAATCACAGAATTTTCAGAGTTGGAAGGGACCTCTAGAGGTCATCTAGTCCAACTCCCCTGCCAAAGCAGGATTGCCCAGAGCACATTACTCAGGACTGCATCCAGGCGGGTCTTGAAAAAGGGGACTCCACAACCTCCCTGGGCAGCCTGTGCCAGTGCTCTGTCACCCTAACCGTAAATAATTTTTTTCCTGTGTTTGAATGGAACTTCCCATGTTCCCTCGTCCTGTCACTGGGAACCACTGAAAAGAGTCTGGCTCCATCCTCCTTCAACCCACCCTTTAGATACTTGTACGCCATAATAAGGTCTCCCCTCAGCCTTCTCTTCTCCAGGCTAAAGAGTCCCAGCTCTCTCAGCCTTTCCTCATAAGGGAGATGCTCCAATCCCTCAATCATCTTGGTTGCCCTACGCTGGACTCTCTCCAGCAGTTCCCTGTCCCTCTTGAACTGGGGAGCCCAAAACTGGACACAGTATTCCAGTTGTGGCCTCACCGGTGCAGAGTAGAGGGGGGAAATGACCCACCTCAACCTACTGGCCATACTCTTCCCTATGCAGCCCAGGATTCCATTGGCCTTTTTGGCAACAAGGGCACATTGCTGGGTCATGGATAATTTACTATCTACCAGGACCCCCAGATCCTTCTCCTCAGAACTACTTTCCAGCAGGTCCACCCCTAACCTATACTGGTGCTTAGCATTCTTCCTCCCCAGGTGCAGGGCCTTGCACTTGCTCTTGTAACTCCATGACACTCCATGTCATGTGACATGTGACTCCATGACACTCCATGTCATGTGGTAGCTTGACCTGCATCAGCAGATAGTGAAAGAAAGACTAAAGGATCTCATCCCCCTCCCTCTCTCTTCCTTCCAGTGTGTCAACAACTGCCACAATTTTCCTTTTGTTTTTGAAAAGCTTATTTTCAAAGAAGACTAATTAGGCCAAACGAAAAATAAATCTGGCCCAGAGAAGAAACTGAGGCTCAAAGAAATTAAGCAAATCATGCTACAAAAGGAACCTCTAACAGAGAAAGGATTTGCAGGACAGAAGAGCGTGAAAGGAAAATACAGGACTACTTAAGCCTGATTATAGGTTTGGTACTGTTTTGAATGCTTGACAGACTGAAGGAGCCTGGTCCTCCAGTCCCTGACACCACTACTGTTCTGGTAGGATGCAGCCAATAAGAGCTTTCTTATTCCTAAATGAGAGCTGGTCTTCTATGTAGTTTCATTATCGTGCCGAGATGAGGATCAATGTCTTGAGATTAACTTGTGTGTGAGCCAATGTGATGCATGAAGTGCTCAGCAAATATACTTCCACCCAGTGATATAGCTCCAAGAGAGGTCTAGCCTGTTCCAGACCAGTTGGAGTTTTATGATTCATGTATGCCTTCCAATACAGAATGAGTTAATTGGATCAGCAAAATGGCCAGAGAGTGAGGTACAGGGTCTCTTTCCCAATCACAGATGGAAAAATGCTTTTCTGGCATCGGGATAAATTTGTGTATCAGGAATCAAAGGAGTCCACAAATGCTCTCAGGCAATGAACCAATTTGACTTTTGGGAGCAGAGACTGTCAATTCATAAAAATGTGACACCACCATCAAAACACTGCCTGCCTTCCTGTCTCTAGCATCCCTTTGGATGGATTTAGGTTAGCCGGTTGCTTCATAGACACTTGCTGATTTTAGCCAGACAGTGAGGCATTTGGATAACAGAGAGCTAGGCTCTGCCATAATGGATTTTCACACAGACAGCCAACAGACCCAGGTGGTCAGACCTTGAACTGGACAGCAGAAACATGTCTCCAGTTCCTCAAACTTGCTGCATTCTGACCACAATCACATAAGACCTAGACTGTTATCCAAATGGCTTCCTTATAGTAGCACTACATGAGCTTTTTGAAGGAGACAAGGAGAAACTGAATCCATATGTAGCTGGGTAAATGTGCAAGTTTATGCAACTTGTAAACATATGGCATCTGCTGATCTTCACACAGAGCTCAATCCTGGCACCCACGAGACCAGCTCTGAGGTCATAGGAAACCCAATAGCGGTAGAAAATAGAAAAAGGAATGCTCTACCCTGTCTCCCTGCCCAACCGATTGCAAAATTAGAGGTTACCCTTCTATTTCCCTCATGCTATCAACCATACCTTAGTCAACGTCACTCTATTTGTGGCCTTTCAATACTTAAAGGGGGCTTACAAGAAAGATGGGGATACAATTTTTATTAGATCCTGTTCGACAGGACAAGGTGTAATGGTTTTAAATTAAAAGAGGGTAGATTAGACTAGATACAAGGAATAATTTTTTTATGATGAGGGTGGTGAAACACTGAAACAGGTTGCCCAGACAAGTGGTAGTTGCCCCACCCCTGGAAACATTCAAGGTCTGATTGGGCGGGGGTCTGAGCAACCTGATCTAGTTTAATATATCCCTTCTCATTGCAGGGGTGTTGAACTAGATGACCTTTAAATGTCCATTCCAACCCAAACCATTCTATGATTCTATGATTCTGTTTCTCAGATGTCCTTATAATGGGTCTGAGTGGAGTATGGGAAGTAGGTGAACTTTAACATAATTGCTTTTACACAAGATACTGATTCAATTGGTGACGCATTTCACATTGGAAAATAGCTTCCTGACACTCCTACAGAGCAAATGGTCATATTTCAAAAATACATTTTGGTGTCCACACTTGCAATATTTGCAGCCCCATGCATCACTTCTAGTTCCAGTAGAAAATAAAGATATATTTCTGAAAATCTTACTGTCGCCTAAATACCTTGATAAACCTGTTTGTTTTTTTTTTTCTGGGGCAACAAACATTATCCCTGTTTCCTCCACTACACAATTAGCAATCTGCAATGCCAGTAGTTGACAAGGAACACAATGTCTGAAACAGATGGTCTGCTTATTGTGTTGTTCCTTTCTTCCTAGTCAGGCTAATTTGGGCAAGCTGTCTTTTTAAGAGATCTTTTGAGAGGTGCCTGCTTTCACGTTCAAGCTCCAAGAGTTTTCTAAGAAAGTGAAAAGGCTGGGATGGAGTGTAAGTCAGGTTTCCTCTTGGGTACAAGTAGAAACTGGCAAAACTGTTGCTTTTAGTCAGTCTACAGATCAATCTTATAGAGCGTGGAAGGAGCAACCTCCTGACTTATCAGCTCACTTGATGTTAGGTTCCTCTATCCTTCTTTTTTCCTCTCTCACCTTTTCAGCAAGCATTGTACAGGATATGCATATTATACTGAAGTACCTAAGACGAGTGAACCAACCTTGCCACTCAGTATGTTGAACAATTCAATAATACGAAGGAAAATGATTGACTGTAGGGTTGTGATGAGAGACAACTGTGGGCGGGGAGAGACTTGAGAAAAGAGAAGTTTTAAAATAATGTTTACTTTCCTATGCTTTCTATAGCACTAGGACAGGGTTAAAAGGAGGGCTAAAATTCATTGATGTTCCCTCAGTCATGTGTTTTTTCATGTGGCCACATCCCCTTGCTTCTTCAGAGTCCTCCAAAGATAATGTGCTGTCACGTGGTGGAGAGCTGGGTTGCAACTAATCATTTTTGTGGGTATAAATTCATAAGTGAGGAACAGAAAGACAGGCGGTGATAGAGCCTGTATACAAGAGAGAATGTTTATGCAGGCAGTTTGCTCAGGTTACTTAACCTTGTAAGGCAGAATTCAGATAGAAAAAAGGTGGTAGGTAAGAGAAAATGTGTCCGTGTATTATAGCATTCTCTCAAATCAAATGGAGAACTGCAATAAATTAAAAACAAACTTTCCAAAGACCTTCATCAGACACTGAGCAGCATTTTTAAAATGATTGATAAACAATTATAAAGCTGCTGTCACACCTCTAGCATCATAATTCAAGTTGTGTGCCTAGAGTTCTGTTTAAATCACTGGTTTGTGTCAGGAAAAATAAATAAGACTCGATTCTCATATGGCACTGAGTTTTCCTCCTTTGCTTCATTTCTACCCAGAGTATTTTCCCTCAGCTGTTTGAACACTGGCTAACAAGCCAAGCAAGTTTCTCACCTACAAGCTAGAAAGAAATGGCTGGAAACCTCTGGGCATGCTCTCTGGACTGGCTGCTTAATTGTTGTTCACAGGTGCCGAATACCCTAGGGAAACCCTTACCACTGAAGAGGATTTAGAACCAGCCTCCTGATGAAAATATTGGCAGCTTCTTCCAGAGAAGCATGCAAAGAAACATGACATTTTGGGACTAATATTTATTGCTCAACAGCAGCTGGCAAATTGCTCTCATCTGATTTGGCTGGCTGCTTCGCCTTGGAAATCAATAGCAGATTGGGGATATTTCACTCCATCTATTAGGTGCAATAAAAAAAATATATATAACCATCATTAAAGTCAGAAGTTGCATAAAAACCTCATTTGAATGTGGGTGGTATTCTATAAGCCAAGTTACAGCCCAAACACTACATGTCTGTAATGCATGTCTAGCTGCTACAATAGGTGATGAAGTATATTCAGTCATCCAGCTGTGCAGCTGCTGCTGTAATTCTGGAAACTACTGAGGAGTAAATTGTATTAGTTTGTTAACATGTTGTCAGATCACAGCACATCGTAGCACAGCTACCACACACAGGCATCAGGGGGCAGCACCAATGAAAAGACCACACCAAGAGCATGCCATGACTGAGCTGTCGCACGTTCCAAGGTATGGAAAAGCAGGGATGGGATCCTAATGCTAGTTAAACAAATTTACCCGGAGCTCAGAAAAGATAATATTTGAATCTAGTAAAAAAGAGAGGGTTTAAGGCTGAGTGATGGCGGTCTTTCTAGTTCAAAAAATATCTGGTAGAGCTGCTTCATAGAAAAGTTGTGATCTGATCAACAGCCCTAGGGTCTAGCTTTCCAAAGTTCAGAAGACCACTGTTTTGATGGTGGCATTACTATGGATAATGATTATGCATACATAGTACTGCAGAATACAGTGAATGAAAGAACAGAGGTTTGACAACCAACATCTGCTCAAATAGCCAAAGAAAATTTGGGAAAAGAAATTTATCCCAAACAAGTGAACTTGATGCCTTCACAAAGTTATATCCCTGTGATCTCCTAGTCTAAGCAGGAGGCTGGATTCAGGACTGAAGTTTTCCTCAGTCTTCAGCTACTTTGCTATTTGATTGATTCCTAGATACTTTTGACAAAATAGGCAGGAATTAAGATTTGTGTTCACCCTTAATGCCACAATTGTCTTGGATGTTAATTAGAGGGGGAGAGCTACTTCTGATTTATCTTGATCTTAATTCACTCACTGTGAATTCAATCAATGAAATTAAAGCTAGCCCTTATACCTGTCCTTCATTTCTTTACAGAACAAGTTTCCTGCAGAAACATCAAACTTACAAAGTTATGAGTCTTAGATAACATTAACTCATCCAAATTATCAGGGACCTCAGATCCATGTATTTCAGGGAGCTTTGAGAAGCAGTTCTTCAGATCTTAGTAGTGTGAAAACAGTGAATGGCCACTGTGGTGTCCAAAGATTAGGCTGGATAGCAAGAAAATGAGCTGGCACAGTGACAGATGTGAGTTAACTCAATATGCAAACTGCACTTTTCTGGTGCAAAGATTTGATCTCTTGGAATAGCCTTGTCTTGAGTTCTGTTTGTATTTCAATATAAAGTAGATGCAGATGGAGTGTTTTTCAGTGAGTTTGTATAATAGGTCATTCGTCTGTTTCTTTCCTCTAGAAGCCCTATATTTTTTCAATGATAAATGTATTAAATCTTTCCTGAAATCAGCAAAAGCGATATGGAAATAGGAAATAGATCAAGGGCTTGAATGAAAGAGGCTGTCATTTTTTTTCACATTCAATTGCCATGGGATGTCAGGTTGCCAATTTTATTTATGTTCTTATCTGCTATTAAAAATATATGATTAAAACCTGCATTGAGTAAAATAATATGTGGGTGTGCCTTTACCATAAATTCAGTGAGTCCAACTAACCAAACAAAAATGGCTAAATAAGCCATATGCTGCAGTGGAGAAGTCACCATAGTTCATAGAAGTCTTCTATGCTGTCAACTGTCCATTCTGGTCTCTTCCAGTCTAGATGCAAATAGATGAAAAAGTAGCTTTGAAGGAACCTTTATCCCTTCACATCCTTCAGTCAGTCCTGGAGTTATAATATTGAGTCTTAACTCTGTTGTTGAAGCTCATTGATTGCATTCCTTCAGCTGACAAATGAGGCGACCTTCTAGACACTGAATCTGCTTTATTTAGGCACTTACATAATATTTTTATTTGCACATCTACATTGTCCACAGTGCTGTCTTTTAAAGCTCTCTCTGAGTCTAAGAACAATTTCAGAGCACAGCTTGTGCACTTGAGCAGAGCCTTTGTATACTTTGTGCATATTTTGGTAAATACAATTAAAATGGATTTTCAAAATTAGTTTGAAATTATTTATTTTCAGCATAAGAAACCTTAGAAAGTCCCTGTGGGATGTTTTATTCGCTGAAAAGAGACAATTACAAACTATAACTGGAATCTAAATTGGAAAACACACAGACTTGCAAGTACTAGGGAAAACATCTGGAAAGGTTGAAACTGATGAGATAGGATGTCATCAAACTCAGTGAAGAGTCTAGATTTAATATCTTTTTACTGCTTGTGTGTCTTTAAAGGACGTAGAATGGTACTGAAAGTATCTGTCTTTTCTATCAGATGGTCAAATAAATTATTCAGAGGTGAGAAGGATGCAAAATAGGCTGTATTCAAAAAGTGTTCAAAGTGTTCAATGTTATTATGCTGCTTTGGATTTAAAAAAAAAAAAAGGAAAAAGAGCAAGGAAGAGGTAGAGAAAGGGGAAGAGGAACTGGAAGCAGAAGGGGACTTCAGGGAGCAACGCATCACCTTCCAAAAGACCCAGTCACAAACAGGTTCTGAAAGTCTGGCATAAACTAATTTACAGTTCATATTGGTAAATCTTGGGTGTAGATCTGAGAAACCGTTGGATTTGCTCTGAGAGTTGTGAAGTCCTCTTCAGTAGCCCAACTCATCGAATTCTGCTGACAAAATTTTGCTTGTGTTCTGGACTAGTAACAGGAGAAGACTCGACTCCAGCTTCTAAGGATCTGGAAAAGTTTTTGGTTTTGCTCTAATGTTAATCTTACTGCTATTGTGGCAGTAAATCAAGTACCCCAGGCAGAAATCAGCAGTACACGCAACAACAGGTGCTAGTGACAGCTCTAAAAAGATTGTGCGTTATTATTGAGATGATTCACAACAGCATATTCACACTTAGCTTGTAAGCATTTTGAGATGTGTACCATCTGTTCCTGCGTGCCTTGTCCACACTTGAGAAATTACTGTCATAATAATAGTTTTAGCAATAATAGATGATTAAATGGGCTAAGCTAGACCTTTCAACAGTGTCAGTCAAAACAACAAAGCCCCAAAGAAAAAGCAGCTTTCAGCCCTCTTCATGCCTCAAAGATTTCAGGTTGCTGCTCACAGTGGTTCTCAGAATAATAATCCTTCCTGTCACCGTATTTGTTCCACTAGTTTTAAATCTCTGACAAGTGGTCTTGTCTTAGACACGGGTCTAAGAGTGTTCTAAAAATTCAGCCAAGCAAGTAGAGTTATTTTCATTTTTCAAACCCCTTTGTCTCTTTCACAATTCCAGATCATGAGGCTTTAGAGCTGCAAAGAAATCACAGGTTTCAGCTAGGCATGGAGAAAGTACCATACTATCCACCAGAGTCCGGTTTCATTAAGTCTTACAACATCGTACAAGAGTCACCATTTGTTGTTGTATGGGTCTTCTAGAAACATTTCTCTCCCCCAGCAGATCTTGACAGTTTTAGATTAAAATTTTAATTGGACTGACATTTCCTAGGCAACTGTACTTTGGCAGCCCTTGAGTGCAAACAAAAAACCCAAACCTACAAACAAACAAAAAAAGAAATTTGCATTTAGATGGTGAAATTATTTTTTCTTTTGTTTTGTTTTGTTTTGAAGAGAATAACAAGCAGCAAACCATGATAACTTCCAATTTTTGAGATAACACCCGCTTGGAATTATGCCAGCCCTGATCAAATTAGGGTACTGCCTCTTATTTAAATACATTCTCCCATCCCAGGCACAATATGTTCCTTTTTTTTTTTCAATTTTATTCTTTGCCTGTAGCATGTGGCAATAGAAACAAATCAAATCAGCTCACTTTGTGCCAAATCCAAAGAATGAATTGCTTTCAGTAATACACCCACACTTCCACACTTCAAAAAAAGTAAATTGTTGGCCCCATGACTTTTAAAGCTCTAGAACATTTATTTTGTTCATTAAGAAGCAGTCAGCCCTATAAAGGTACTCAAACTGTATTGTCAAAGAAAAAAAACACTTAGTTGCTAAATGATGCCATTGTAAGTGAAACGTTTAACTGACGGTTAAATGCTTCAAAGATGGCTGTCCCAGGAGGTATGGCTGTTGCACAGATTTTGAGAGTCAAGGGTAGAATGAACTGGAAACTCCTACCCACTCTGCAATCACACCTTCACTTGAGGTATAGAAACAGACTGAGTTTCATATTCATACCTGACAAGATTCTTGGAATCTACAATACAAACACAAAACAAAGGCATCCGGTACAGCAGAAAAGATCTGATAAAGATTGCCCATGTCGGCATATTCCGGCAGACAACATGAGTGGCGGTCTGAGATGGGGCAATTAGCAAAATTGGGAAGGGGTCAGAAATGCAAATTCTGGGATCCAGTCATCCACAGACTACTTTAGCTGATCCCTAAACCAGAAATTAGTTTCCTCAAATGACTATTTCCCTTTCTGGAGCAGCTCAGGAGTAAGGGAAATGGAAAAAGTAACAGAACCACCACAACCTCCCTTCACCCAATTGTGCCACAGAGTAAGTGAGGGTCAGTCTAGCTCAGGCTGCATTCAGACTGAGTATGGTAATTTTCAGCAATCAGTATGTGCAGCACTGATACTTAAATAAAAGGGAACAAAGTGCCAAAGGACAGTTTCTGGGTAAGTCTCAGGCCACGATCAATAGAGGCTGCATCTGAAACAACAGCTTTTGCAGTTTCACTGGGGGCTTCTGCGCAAGCTTCAGTCCTGTGATGTGTTCTGCCTTTTACAAACAGGTACTTCAGAAGGTAAAGGATTATTACAGCAGATGGCTAGAAAGCATTGTAATTTATTTTTTTAACTATACTAAAAGGAGAAGAGATGAAAAGTGTTCAAAGATAATTCTTCATAGCAACTACTTAATCCTGCAGTTTATTCCGATTTCCTCCACTTACTTATCCTAAAAATAAACCCTGCATTTTCTCTGAAAAATTGTATTCTTGGCATTGCTTATTCTCTTTCTACTCTGCTCTTACCTCAGCTCTAACTTTGACTCAGGTCAAATATAATACTTAGTACTTAGAAACTGATTTCTGTTTGATGGCTCAATTTGCTTTGCAAACATTAAGAAACTCAGTCCATGCTATTTCCAAAAGTCAGGTGCTATTTGAGGAGTTAAGGAAGTTAGTGACACAGCCTGGAAGAGAAAATTGCTGTCCTCACTTCCAGGACCCGTATCTTAAATGAGAGACAATCTAGATTTGTTCTTTCTTTTTTTTTCTTTCTTTTTTTTTTTTTTAAGGGTAGAAGATATGTTGTGCTATACAGGAACAAAACTGAGCTAATTCACATTTCATGCTGTTCTTGTAACTGAAGTGAAACTGCATACCAGTGCTAATCAGAAACAGTTCAATAGTATTTCACTGGGAAAATACTGTCTTGTCTGCTCTAGAATGTTTTGATCTTGATTTAATTCCTTCTATTGAAAGAATTTTGAAGTGATTTGATGTCAAAATGTGGTATTTCATTTTTTCTCATTTGATTCTCTTATCTTTTTTTTATTTTTAAACAAAAGAGGATATGTTTAAAATAGATGTTACCTCAGAAATATAAATTATTAAGATATAGTAGTTAAACAACTGGTTTTAATACAGACATTTTGACATTTCAGAATTAATTTGTTTTGAATTTTTTTCTAACTTTTATCACTTCAAAATTCATAATTTATGCAAAACAGAGAAATACAATTACAAAATTGGAATTTCCTTTGAAATACAATTTCTGGTTTTATGACAACTGTGTGCTCATTTAATTTTAAGAGCACCTTGTAGTCAGGTCCAATAACAAGCTCGTATGTGCCTATTGTGATTGTAAACATGTTGTTTCCAATCATGCACCCACTGTCTCCATTCCAGACCGAGTCTCTCCTCTACAGTCTGAATAGCCTTTATGACATCCCCAACACAAAAGGAATAGAGACAGGACAGGAAGGGGTTGAAGACAAAATGGAAAGTGTACATTTTTTATCTTCCAAGTTAATGAAACAACTGACTTGTCTTCTACAGACCAAGTAAGGATTTCCCAATGGTATGTTCTGGATGATATGTGATCCTATATGGACAACAACTACAGAATATAATGCACATGCAAGTTATCATTTTTTCATAGGCATACACAAAAACTCTGTAAGCGGCTATCATGAAAAAGTTTCTTTCTGTGTATTTTTGAGACTTTCAGTAGAGTTGCTTCCAAAACATGCATATAAACTCAATATTAATTCTATTTAACAAATATTTGTACAATTGTTACCTGACAGTGTTTGGTTTTATAGAGATTTGTCAAATGCACATGATTTTAATAAAGCTAAAGTACTTGCAATGAACCAAGCAACTACAGGTCTAGCCCCAGTTTACTGGTGCTAAAAAAACATTGAAATGGGGTCCCATTTTGAAAAAGTGTTCATTCTCCACTACTCTTCCTACCTTAAGTGGCAGTTATGTTGTTTAATTCTCTTACAATTCGTACAAAACTGAAATCTTGAGTATTGTGTCAAAGACTGTGTCAAAGTAACAGTTATACTGGAATATAATGGGTCAGTTGGTACAAAAGGAACATAGCACATTTGCTCATTCAAAAATCGGTAAATGAACATCACTGCACACTGACTTAAAAAAGAAAATGGCTTGAGAATGAGACCAGTAAATATGGAAATAAACAGGGTTGTCAGCCAGTTGAGACATTTCTGGAAGCGAGTGGGTCAGACAGCACCAAAACATATGGGATCAGTCTTAAGCATGAGGTATTTATAATCAAGTCAGAGATGAGCTTCACAGTACCTCCCATGCTCAACAGGGATCACAGTGTGACTGGAGCTGAAACACTGATTCTTAACAGTTGGATAATATACAGTGCATGAAAATACAGCAGGTACAGATACGTGTGGGGAGACTGAATGCAAGTGGTGTGATTTTTTTCCAAAGTGCTGAATACTCACAGACGGCCTGAGAGTCAATGATGTTGAAAATCTTGGATCAGATAATGAAGGCACCTGGCTCTGCAGGCAGAGGAGTGGATGCCAGTTCTCTAAAAATTTTTCTGATACTTCTGCTGACACATTTGGAATAGAAAAAATACACAGGGAGTGCTCCCTTGCAGATACCTAAAACGATTTGCACATGAGAGTATGTCAGAGATTTTCTGCCTGAGTCCAATTTTTCTACAGTCATCCTTCCTATGTGTTTTTTGGTTGTCTTTTTTTTTTTACATCAACAGCTTTAAAATCAGAATAGCCTTTTCTCATTTAAATTCTTATCCAGTGTGGAATTATTGCAAAGCACATTTTTAAAGGTCATGGTTTATCAGATTAGCATCACGTGGACAGAGTCAGACACGAGGTATGCATAGAGGAAGCATCACTCAGGAAAGGTGAAGGTTTCCTTTTTAATCCTGACCCTGACATGTCATATTAATGCCAGCTAGAGACCAACTAATGCTCAGGTAGGGAGGAGCAGAAACCATGAAAGTGCACAGACTTGACAGAACCTACGGCTCGATACAGGACTCATTTTAGTGCTGAAACACTGTTTTTTCTAAGTAAAGCAAAGCCTAAAAAAGAAAAGTGAGGAGGCATGGGAGGAAAATAAACAATGTTTACTTGCAGCTAGAAGATCACAAACAGGGGATTTGTATTCAGGCAGTAAAAAGGAATAGAAGTAATCCTAAACAATAAATAAGAATACAAACATAACTATTTCCTTTTTGTGTTGTCCTGTGATACATGAATAGGCATATCCACTGAGCTCAGCACCCTACAGGATGATTGGTAGCTTATATGTCAATTTGGAATTTGAGAGCTTATACTGTCAGTATGAATCCCTGTGCAAATGGTCAATGCTGCTCATAATGCCCTTTAATATCTGGCGGGTTTTGTTCAGATGTTGGGGTAGTGATATGAATATCTGAGGGTCTCTTTTGGGTGCCCTCACTTTGAGAGCAATAAAGCATGGAACAATAGCACACATTACCTGCAGGTGTGCCCGAGGTCTTTGCAAGCAGATCATTAATACAGCTTGGAAGGAATGGTGCTTCTCTTTGCAGAAGATAATACTATAGGAGACAAACTTCTGGTTTTTGTTTCTGGAGCTCTTCTGTATTCTCAAAACACTATTCCTCAGCCTGTCGACACTGTTAATAGTGTTCTCATATAATTAACAGAGGAAGATTACCTAAAGATGAAACATAGCATTCCCATTCAAGACAATTTTTTAAGACTTTGCTTCTTTCTCTATGGGATCTTTGTATTGGCTTTCTCAGAGGCAATCTTAATCTGAAGGATGGTATGAATGCTGTGAGAGATATCCACATAATTTCAGCCTCCAGGAGAAAAATTCCTTGGTATCAACACAGCGTGAATAAAAAGTCTGGGGAAGAGGGGGAGCCCCATTAGAAGAGTTTGATTTTAATAAGAGGATGATGAAGTTAATTAAAGCTCAGTGCCTGTGAGCAAAGAGAAGAGGAGAGCACTTTGGGGTTTTTCCTTTAGCTTTGCTCCAGCTGTTCCTATCTCCAAGCCAAATACATGAGCCAAAAATGATACGAGCTGGCAGCTTTTTATAGAGAGGGGATCATCTGTTAAATGGTTAGGTTGGTTTTGTTTTCCTATAAGAAGATGGGGAGTATAGTTTCAAAGTTTTCAGCAGGAATTTAGCCAAGCAGTTCTCATTGCTTTTTAAGCCTCTCTTTTCATTTTCCTGGCCATAAATTGTACAATGAAATCCCTCTCCCTCAGAGCACCTCTCATGTCTGGATTTAGTCATCAGTTTCTTCTTTGCTGTACCAACTTTAACCTTTCTGAGCATTTTGTGAGTTCTGTGCTTTCATTAATAAGGTGATTATGCATAAAATAACCCCCTGTTTGCATCCTAGAAAATAGGCATTTGCGCATGCAAATTAGCTAATAATTGGCCAGGCCCTTAAAGATGTTAAGAACCAAAATTCGATAGGAACATAATAAATCTTTCAGTATTTCACCTATTATGAATAATTTCCAGGCCACCCACTTTCCAAAGATTCAGAACAGGAGCCTCAAAGCACAGGGTTTAATTCTTGTCTGAAACCTAGACTAGCCAGACTAGTGAATTTGCACTTAGGCCCAAACTCTCCCAAGCATCCTTAGTGACTGTCTGTTGGTTCTCAAACTTGGTTTGTTTCTGAAATAAGTACTTTGGAGAACTAGCTCACACTAGGTCTCGTTCCTGTGGATAGTGAGAACACAACACATATGACTTTCTCTAACAACCAGGTCAGGGAGCCACATACTGTCCCTTTAACTAAATCATACCACAAATAGGTAGGCTGGCACTGTTTGGAAGTTTCCAATTACTCTGTATTTAAGATCCGGTTCACCAAAGTGCTGAGAATTTCTTGAAAAAGGCTAAATGTGCTGAGACTTACTTAAGAGAAAGACAATTGGTATATTTATTCTTATCCTGCATGCGCTTGGCCCCATAAACTGATTTGATGCTAAAAGAAATTCCTGACACCAGTAGATTTGCTTCTCTTTCGCTTCAAAATATATAATGTAAATCACGTCTATGGTCTGTCCTGCTGTCTCTTCTTTCTTAATGAATATTCCTTTCCATCTATGCTTTGTTTGACCAAGACAGTTCCATCATAAGTTGGAATTCACAGTCAGCACCTCGCTTTCCCATGTTTGCCTTTCCTGCTGATTCACCTCATTCTCATACACTTGAATCTGAGGAGTTTCAAGTGCTAAGACACTAACCTATAGCCTCCAACAACTGGTGGAAGAAACACTTCCACTGGGCTGTACCTTCAAATACAAACCATTCAACCAGCAGCTGTACAACAAATTTATTTGTTTACAGTGGCAACATGTCAGGATCTTTAGGGATTGCACAGTGAGGCACCTAATTCAGTCTTGACTAGGAGTATTCCCCAAGTTAATAACAGGAAAGAGGAGAATCGAGAATTCCACTAAATTCTCTTCCTGGCAGTCCTCAGCTCCAATAGAAGTCAACAAAGTGGAGAATACACGTCAGACTAAGAAGCTGGTTGGAGGAATCGAGAGGGATAAGATGATTCCAAAAGGATGGCAACCAAGAAAGGCAACTTCTTGTACACCCAACTGTAAACAACCTAGCTAGCAGGTTAGTTTGCAGTACAACACAGAAAATCAAGTAGTTTCTCAATGCCTCTTTAAATATGAGAGTTGCTAACATCTGAAAGCAATTCATGGTGATATTGTGTAGGAAACTAGGAGATAACTTTAACCCCCATAACCGCACTGGTATCCATTAGGTTTCTGGGAGAGGAATGACTAGTCAGCATGGGTGAAACAGCAAAAAGGCAGCCTGTGCACTAAGTTCTCAAAACATTTGGAGCTCTAAAGAAAGCTACTGAAAGCAGAAAAAGTACATTGCAGTGCGAACATTACAAAAAAACCCACAACAAACAAACAAACAAACAGAAAACCCACCCAACAACAAATTGGGCAGTATCCCAAGAGTGCTTAAACAAAAAGTTGTGACAAAGTCAAAGTACTGGAAGACAAGGGTATAAATAAGGAAGGCAGTGTTCTTTCCTCACAATCTACACTCTCAGAGTTTAGATAAACCTCCTAGTTACCCTGTGTTTCTGTTTCTACTTCTGTAAGACATGTAGGGAGAGCAACAAGACATGGATTCTGGAAGGCTTCATTTCTGAGACTTAATAAGGAGAGTCTGAATAACAAGACATAATGCCAGCGAAAGTGCAATATCTCATTAAAAGCAGACTCAACTTTCAGCCAAGCCTCCACTTCACCTCACAAATTGAAAATAACTGAAATTTGAATTAATTTTCTCTCATTTAGGGCATTGTTGAAAATATAGCCCATTCTGAAAAAGGAAGCAGGGAGGTTCTGGGTGCTTCTCAGGATACCTTTTTTTTTGGATGGTGAATGATAGTTTAAGGCTTTAAGCATAACACAAGAAGAAATACCATTGTTAGGAACTCCTTGGCCTTCACATAAATATTTACAATATATTATTAAGCCTATCGCCTTGCTGATTTTACACCAACGTTCAACCTTTTCAGTGACAAATTAATCATCTACCTTGAAGTACTGCAAAGTATTCCAGGTAGATATAAATAACTCCCTCCATCAGATTCTCAGATCATACAACATCATCAGGACCAGTAGAGTCATGCCAACATTGGATTTGGCTGGTAATCCCTGCCTTAAAAAACACATAGTCATTTCCATGACACAGCAAAAGACTGATCAAGGAGATCAGGACAGAGAAAGTCAGATGAGAGCATAAATAACTGGATTATAAATAAGTCGATTGGTTTGCCTCATTTTTCTGTCATAATTATTAATGATTCTTTTATCCTAACAGTATGACAATGGAGAGAAATTCACTCCATATCAATCTAATGTGCTATATAGCAATAATACTCTTTGAGAACTGGTAAACCAGAAGCAGGGAGGCAACACCTGCTGGCACAGCTTCCTATTCTGTGTTACCTGTTCTTATTTTGACAGCCGCATTAGAGAAATTGCAAACCTCCTTTTTCCCATATCCCATATTTGTATAATTTTCTGTCACAGTTCCAAATGTGTAGGGCTGCAAGATCAAATGGTGCTGCAATCCCACAGCCGACACTCTTTTTTTGCAAGGTTGCCCTTGACCTATAAAGCATAGGGTATATTCAGTTTACTTGAAGGAAGAAGGGAAGACAGTTTTATTGCTATTGAGGACTGTATTTACAGAATTTTAGCCATGGATCCTCCAAATGCCTATCTGTTTCTATGCAGAATACAAAATCTCAAAAAAACCTGTCGGAATGCAGGTTATCAACTTGTTGGTTACCAAGAAAACAAAGCAAGATCAACGTTGCAATTAACAAGTTATATTTATACAGGTTATCAGTATTCCAAGCACAGCAAATGAGGAAGCAAGTACAGCTCTACTTTGTGCCATGGATTTCTTCCCTACGTGCAGCTGAAGCAGCTAATGACAGTCTCTGCAGACTGATGGCATCACCAGCATTTTTTAAGGTCTCCAAGTAAACAGTACTCAAAGGTAATAAAAAAGGCAAATAGTCTATGTGATGAGGGAGCAGTGCCATCAGCCTGAAAGCATTCAGGTTCCAGAGATGGAGCGCTATACATCGAGTGGTTAAAACATTGACCAAGGAAACAGAGTAGGGCACAAGGACCCAGAGCCAGTTATAAGGATTCAGAGTGGGGTATTTGGTTGTCCTATGACCTTGTGCTTCCCACCCTTTACTTGTCATTATCTCCTTGGGGATAAGCATTGTCTTTCACTATCTGTCCACATCAGAGAGCACCAAGCCCAATGGTGTTCCTCTTTCACATGTGGCCTCTTAACACCAATATAAGGTGTAAGAAGCTTCAACTCTTCTTGTAGGTCCTGCATCCAAACATGAAATATATCAGGAAAAGTTATAAGAAAAGCCTGCCCTGACATTGCTTACAAAGTATGTTTCCTGAAGAAGAAAATAAAGATGTCACTTGAGCATCTTTCATCAATGCCAAATTCCCTTGCACTAAGTTCATAACTTACAGAGTATTGTTTCAAGACAATGTGAATAATGAGATGGAGATTTTAGATATAAATGGAAGCCTAGTGATTATTTTTATCCTCAGAAAATGCAATAATCATATCTTTCAAAGATGAAGTGAAATGACTGACCATATTGAGAGCAGTGTAATTGATCCATGTAATGGAGAGTGTAGTGGGGGGAAGACCTCAATAGTGATGAAAGAAGGAAGAGTCTAAGCAGCAAACGTGAAACCAGCAGAAGAAACACAAGGTCAAAACATTATGCAGATTACTCTGATGAGGCTTGTAACTCATAGATTTAAAAGATGGTGTGCACCAATTATTTTGATTTTATACTGCTTTTGAAAGGAAACAGATAAGAAATGGTAAAGGTGTAAACTCCATCCACTGCTGGTCACTGAAGCATGTAATCGATGTTTTACTAATATTCCCACCCATACCTGAACTCAGTTTGACTTTTCACAGTAAAATCAATGGAACACTTCTAACTTCTAGTACTGACTCTCTTCCTGGACTGAAACATTTAGAAACATAATTACGGTTGGGATTTCATTTTTCAAATTATGGTTTCTTCTTTAAGCACTAGCAGGTTTTAAGCTTGTACTAGTGGCCAAAGTCAAGGGCAGGACAAAACCACATAACAGAATACTTTATCTGGAACCTGGGCTGTCTGTGAGTGTTGTCCCATAATCTTGACTTATAACAATATTGTAAAATCCATCAAAATCTTTGGAGTTCAATTAGACTCACCTCTGTCTGGTTAATACTGTCCAATGAAAGACAGATATTCCCTCTCCTCATTTCCCTGCATTAAGGTGAATGTTGGTTTGGGTGTTTTTTTTTTAATACTTTGACTAAATGTTTTGGAGCTTTGGACAAGTGATCCCAAACCCCAGAGTTAAAAAGCTCCAGAGCCAGCAGGGTGGAATGCACTGATTCCAGGCAATTTACTTTCAAATAATTATTAACTCTGGACAAGTGCAAATAACAGGAATTGAAAGCTCTTTTTCATCTTCCCACCTCCCTTTCCCTCAGGGTATTGACTGGCTGCATCACTTTCCAGGTACCATCTCTTGTAGTTGACTAAACTATTACCAAATCTTTTAATCCTTTGGATGTTTAAGCCCCTTCCCAAAATTATTACAACACACAAATCCCAGACTGGTTTTCCTGTTACACTACAATATGCATTTCAGATCAAACTGTCAGCTGATCTCATGAGTTAATAAAAGGGTATAATATGAGTAGGTTATTTTCATTTATTATGAATTCTTGATTGAGACCTGACTGACTGAGTCTGGGGTGACTGAAAGCTGCAACCACTTTGAAAATTACCATGCTGTTTGCCATGTGAAGACAAAGCCAACAAGATCCTTCAAGGTAAAGTTTATAATGTCAGGCTGATTGCATTTCATCAAAAAATCCTTCATCCAGCACGTCCGCTGACAATACAGACTGGGAGACTTGCAGGAGTATTCTTGCTGTCTTCCTGCCCACACAAAGTATTTTTTTTTTCCCAAAAGGAAGGTGTGAAGACAGAGGCCCTGAGCCTAGGAGCTGGGAAGTATTCCTGCATCCCACAGTTTAGATGTAAGCTGTCTAAGCCAGTTTGATATATAATAGCAATCCCAGCAGTGAGTCACCAGCTAGTTTTGAAACAAAATTCTGACCAAGATTATATGGTTTGGAATAAGAAATAAAGGTCAGCGTTACTCCTGTTAATCACATTTACATTACAGTGTATATTGATACCTACACAGGGACACCGAGGTCATCAATGAGAGTCAAAGTCTTGTTTGAAAGGCATAAAATCTCACTGCTTGACCTGAAGGAGCGACTCTATTGAATGCACTAATAGCAGGCTTTTATAATTCACTAGGCCAGTCTTTGGAAGCAAACAAAATCACATGCACTGAATCAGAGAAACAAACAAGCAAACTCTGCTGATGCATTCACACTTGGCACTGTAGACTCACAGGTCTTACTCTGAAGATTCAGATTTAATGCACAATTAACCATGCCCACTCTAAGGGACAGAACTTGGATCTTCGTGGTTCCTTCAAAATTTAGATCCTTTAGGAAATATTTGGTCTCCCTGGTCAGACAAGCACCCCACAGGGACTCTAGCTTCTGCCTTTCACAAGGTGGAATATGTGAGGTTTTCAGAACTTACGTGAAGAACACCAGTAGGTGCTCTGCTCCTACAGGATCCCTCAGCACTTTTCTCATCCCAGGACTAAATCTGTTCTTAATCAGAGGTCACTTTTTTGGCAGAAGTAATGGATTGTGCCCACTGAAACCCTTTGCCAGAATGCAGAGTTCCTGTGGAACATGTGGAGCCCATTTGCAGCAATGCCGATGCAGCCATAAATAGGTAGTTCTAGATCAACATAGATGGGCCTCTGAAGATTACTCTCCACAAAACTTCAGTGTTGGCCACTCCATCAATTAACTAGAAAGAGTTAATGTAGAGTCCTCTCTGAAGAAGTGAGAGAATGCAAAACAGCTGTTACCTTCTTTCTCAAGACACACATCTTCTCAACTCAATGTTCTTGGAAGAACATGCTTTAATTTCTTGGTGAGTCTTACGATCTTATTACAGACTGAACTGTAACACCCTGGCTATAACTTCTGTGCCCTCCACTGGCAGAAACCAGTGCTTCAGCAATCAAACCCTTGTTTTTATTCCCATTGCAAATATTTTGTGTCTGTAAGTGAACACAAGGTAGAGATCAGACACTAATCCTGCAAGTTAAGAGACTTGAATTCCGTTCTCCATTCTGCCATATACAAAACCGTATCAAGCTCCTGAGATCTGGAATCCAGTTCCCATCCGTCACTGAGTCCAGCCTGGGACTGCCCCAGTGCCAGCTGGCGTCGTGATTGTCATCTCGGGAGCTTGATATGGTTTTGTATATATTTTTCATGATTTCTTTTTATTTTATTATTAATATTTCATTAAAGTAGTTTAGTTCTTTCTAAACTCATAAGTTTTTTTTTCCTCCTCTGCCTCTCTCTCTGAAGAGGGATAGAGGGGAGTATCTGTCAGTCCCATCTGGGGTCCCCCAGGTCCCCAGCAACGGATTTGGCCTAAACCACGACACACTAGTTTACCTCATGCAAGTTATGCTTGTTCCTTAGCCACTCTTGTCACTTCTCCCATAAAAGTCAGCTTCTGTGTCACAAAGCTGACAGCAAGCCTGCCCAGCACTCTAAGCCCACACAGACAGACTGTGAATGACTGGAAAAATGACACTTTGAGTTCATTAAAAGTTGGTCTGAGCTATTTAGCTTCCATCTTCTCCATCTATGTCCAAGGACAGATTTAAACTGACATAAACACTTCTTCTATTTTCTAGTATCATTTAACTTATGACACATTAACATGTGCTTTACATGCATGGTCCTTCCTTAGCACAAATAATTCCATCAGCTTAATGACACAGGGAAGGGGAAGATGCCCATATGCAACCCACTGCTTGTTTTTTAACAGTCACACATACCTGATATTTTAGGAAGCCAACTGATTTCGCATACTTATTCTGGAAAAGATCTGTCTGTGTTTATCTAACACTGCCATAAGTAATGTGTTGCTTTTCAGTACAAATCCTATTTATACAAGCACGAAAAACAGAGACACACATAAAGAAAGATTAGGGGTTCACATTTTTAAGTTATCTGAAGGTCTTATTACAACTGACAAAAAGCCAGGAAACTGACAACTAAGAGCTGACACCCCATGTATCATGTTGTGTCAGGTTTTATTTTGTGTGTGCCCGTGTGTGTGTATTGGAGTGTGACTTTTCCTTTCTGGGCTTCTTTAACGTTAATTTTTAAAAGGGACTTGTATGCTGGAACAAACTTGAGAGACAAGAACAAGAACACAAACAGACAGTGTCCTTATAAACAATAAAGGCAACACCAGCAGGCATCATCCGCTGTAATTATCTTGACATGGTGCTGTGCATCTGTCTCCCAGGGCTGCTTAACATGACCTTTTTAACCACAGTGCCAAAGGCTTTCTCTTGCACTTCCCCGCTCCATTGGTACGATGCCATTCTGCCTCCACCCCACTCTGGGTAACGGGGCTATTTCAGAACAGACTGGTCACAGACACAGGAGATGACAGAAGATTATTTGGCACATCACGAGAACAGAACAATCTTCATTACCTCCTGAGAAGATCCCCACTCAAAGGCCTCAGAATGCTTCACAAATACCCATTAATTAAACGTCAGAGAAGCCTCTAAGAAAAAGGGGTTATTTTGTACAGGTCCACAGCGCTGCCGTACCAGTATAATTCCTCCCTCAACAGGAGGCTTCACTCCACAGGGAAGGTGGGGTTCCCACCGGCAGGGTGGGAGCTGTGAAAGCAGAGGATAAGCCCGGCATAGCCTCCTCTGGCAAAAGGACTCCCTTTCTAAAGGACTGAGAATGACTTACAGTCTTACAGCTTCCAGAGCAAAGTTCCATCGGCCAAGGGCTTACACATGCCATTAATGGTAAAACAGCCATTCAAAAATGAAGAAATTACTGTTTAAGAATACCCTTACTGGCAAGGGTGATACAGCCTCCTAGCAATGACCCTCTTTTTTGTGTCTTGTTAGGCGTTTAACATCAGGCTGCCTGGGTATGTGTGGATAGGAAGATTTAACTAAAGCATAGATTTAAGGCTGAATAAAGCAGAAGAGGATTGACAGACTTGAAGTGATTACATGTCTCTGCTTATTCTTTCTTATTCTTTTTCCAGTCTGCTGGTCTTTTTTCTGATATTCCCAAGTTTAGAACTGAAAACAAGGTGGGACTTAACTGTTTCACAAGTGCTATACAGCAAACAGCAGGCAAGGATTGATCTGCAAATTCAGCTTACCCTTTCCTTCTCCCTTTTCCTCCAAATACATTGATTTTTAATGCCATTGTGTTTCACTATAAAGTAATTTAATTTGTTTTCTGTGGCCTCCTCTAGGATTCTTTCAGCCTTGTTTCTTTTTCACTTATCTGTCTTCACTTGAATAGCATGGATTTGAAATGTTATTCTCCAGATAATTTAGTTTGCATGCTGTTTTCTGCCCATGTTTTAACCTGTAGATCCTTTTTTATTATATCTGAGCCCTGACTGGCATTTGTAATATTTTCCAATACACTTTCACAGAGTAATTAAGATGTGAGGGATTGCTTTTCACCTTTTCTAGGCAGCACAGAAGTGGCCCTGGAATTAGATATGATGAATGGTACACAGGAGTATGACTTCAGGAAGCTAAGGGTGCCAGTAAAAAAGATCCTGTTTTCAGATAATACTCCTTCTACATCTATAAATACCTGCATCTTCTTTCATTTTTCCAAAAGAGCAACATCCACTATACAAAGGACACTGCGAAACTTTAAATGTGCTTAGGTTCATTCACGTCAGCATTCTTTACAAACTGATTAAAATCTTTTCATCCTCCTCGCAGCTTTCCTGAAGTCTGGCCCAAGGTACATGGAAATGATCACTTTTTAAGATCCTGACTCCCAGAGACTATTTAAAGGCATGGCAATTAATTGCCTTGCAATCCATTTTATTGATAGACTTACTCATCCGTTGTGCTATGGGAATCAAGGAAAGTGCCTGAAGTCCTGACAGAGGACTTAATAACTCTAGCTCTGGCTCTCGTGATGTTATAGTAGAGCTAGCAACATCCAGAGTAAGGTATGCGAGTAATCTCTATGCAGGGTATATAGCCAATTTAGCAGCTACTTGATGAATATGTAGCTTGGGTGTAAAGGAGGCATAAATGACTACCATATGTAAACATCTTCAAACCAAAATACAAAACTAGCTTTTCGTCATGGGTTTCCCCTGTTATCTAAAAAAAAAAAGAAGAAAAAAATAAAAAAAAAAAAACTGCAAAAAAGACTTGCAGAATAAAATCTACTTTTGACTAGAAAGTGATAAAAATATATTTATGTGTACTTTTTAGGATTGCAAAAGGTAATTGAAAAACAAATTAATAGAACTTGCTAATAATTCAAAGACTAAAGTAGCTGAGTGATTTCAGTAATGTATTTTCAACATTTTTTTTCCTCTTTCTCTGTTTGTGCATTATCCTGCATCCAGCTCTGGAGTCCCCAACATAAGAAGGACATGGACCTGCTGGAGCGTGTCCAGAGGAGAGCCACAAGGATGATCCAAGGGCTGGAGCACCTCTCCTATGAGGAGAGGCTGAAAGAGTTGGGGCTGTTCAGCCTGGAGAAGAGAAGGCTCCAGGGAGATCTTATTGCGGCCTTCCAGTACCTAAAGGGGGCCTACAGGAGAGCTGGGGAAGGACTTTTTACTAGGGCATGTAGTGATAGGACAAGGGGCAATGGCTTCAAACTGGAAGAGGGCAGGTTTAGATTGAACATTAGGAAGAATTTTTTCACTTTGAGGGTGGTGAGGCACTGGAACAGGTTGCCCAGAGAGGTTGTTGAGGCCCCATCCCTGGAGGTGTTCAAGGCCAGGCTGGGCGTGGCCTTGGGCAACCTGGTCTAGTGGGAGGTGTCCCTGCTTATGGCAGGGGGGTTGGAACTCGATGATCTTCAAGGTCCTTTCCAACTCTAAACCATTCTATGATTCTATGATTCTATAAATCACTATTTTCTTGAGTATGTTTTTCATTTAAAATTACTGCTCCATTATACCCCTTGCATGTATCCTATTTATGCTTTTGTTCTTGCACTGGATGAATACCATTCTTGGAATCATATTTTATCTCCTCAAAAAATTCGTTAATGTTTATTTGATTTATAGAGACTTCAGAAATATTCTTTCTTCTCAGCTACCTATTTTTTAAGAGGAAAGCAAATCCAAATGGACTATCTAATCAAATTCACTTAAAATACTAATTTATTTTCCTGGAGTTCACATTTTTTTCAGGGTTTTCAAAATTATTTTATTGCACTAAGAGGAGTAAGCAGTACTTTTTTTAAGCGTTTCACAGGTGCAACATTGATGTTAAATGATTTCACTGAAATTGGTGTTATTCAGTGATATTGAATGTTTTTTAGTCTAGCATACAGCGTATAGTGTAGTGCACCCTATACTTGAAGATGGTTTCAAGTGATAGCTATATAATTTTGTGAAGATCCCTGAAATCATCTCATGTAGGTTACAAAAGCAGTCTAAGGAAACTATTGTTTCCTTATCTCCTATCTTTAACCAGGAATCGAAATGTGATTGCAACAGAGTGGCTTATTTCTTTCAGTTCTATCCTTTTAGCATCTTCCTTGCTAAGTACGTCTTGCTATTTCATCATGGTCGGTGGCATTTGTTCACTGCGTAAAGCTGTTGTGAGTGGTACTTCAGATCAAGTGGCATCTCTATACTCTGATAGAGCTGTGGCCGAGAATTCTCATTTGTGAAAATCTTTCCGATTTCTGAGTGTGTCCTTGTTCATACCTGAAACAAAAATGAAACCTTTCATAAGTGATTGGTTGCTGTTTGTTTGCTTTTTAAACAGGGAAGTTATATCAAAGTTTCTAGTTCCAAACAGAAAACTTCAGGTCTGATTTGAGAAAAGTTGTCAAAATCTCCAGAGGTGTGTCACCTAGTAGCTAACATGCCCTGCTGAGGTTGTGAGATCAATTCCAGACCTTCTTCTCCCTGGATCAAAGCAGCATTAAATCTAGTTAACATTTGAAACTGTGTCCCTTGTATCCCATAAATATTTTTAACTGCCTGATGCAGAGCAGGCATTCTGGTTTTAACATGAATAATTTTACTGAAGTTTATTCAGGAGAAAGCAAAATATGAGGCCATCCAGACACTGCACTCAAGTAGAGCACCTGGAAACTATGGTATTGCACGGCTTCTGTTCCCTGAGTAAAGAAAGATACATGGCATCTTCTACAAGATGCTGAAGAAGTCACACATTTGGGAGCTCTGTAAAACACAGCCAAAATCTACTTGTCATTTTTGGCGTGATGGATCTGGATCATACAGGATGAGAATTCACTATTTTCAGAGGTCTTCTGTGAAGATATGAACATTTCTCTTTTTCTTGCTCACTCTCTTTTTATCTCCTAAAAAAGGGCAAAAAATCTTTGATATTTGGCTTCAAAATGGAAACGAAAATTCAGAAACAGATAAGAAAGGGAAGAGAACTTAGACTGCAGGTCACTCTATGGATCTTCTTTTAGTGAAAACAAAAGCAGAAAGCTCAAAAAGGAACATGTTTACCCTTTTGGCACTAGTATGATGCGTTTTGGGGCGAGGAAAGGACAGTCTCTTTTTCCAGAGATCAGTTTTGAGTTCTGGCATAAATCATCCAATTTACCTACGGTTGAGTTAATGATTGGGATGGGGTTTTTTTTTGTCTTAAGTGAACAGCAATGTGAATGCGTCGATCTTCATTTGGAAAGCAAAATTCCACTTTCTCCCTGATTGCTTTAATACTTCTCCCTCTGCTGGCCCTTGCTCAGCTGTCAGCAATATCTTCTCTTTTTATTCTGTGTGCACCAGCCATTGGAAGAGCTGTTCTCCGCCTGGGGAGAACTGTTAAAAGCATGAACTTCTTTGCACAGCTGTGTGGTCAGAGGTGCAAGATGGTTCATAAATCCCCAAAGCAGACACGCGTAGGCTATTGCTTTAGTACAAAGTCCTGTAAAAAATAGTATGTGGCAGAACAGCCACAGGGAGGCAGAAATAGTACCCAGAGGATCTGCAGCATAACAAGTTCAAGTAAAACAGTTCATGCCGATTAAGGCAAGATGCACAAACCTCTCTTACAAAGTAACGAGCTGAGCTTTTGATTCTCCTGGGGTTTCATGATGATTTGACTGGTAATGGTCAGAAATGTTTCAAAAAAATCAACTTCTGTCAGAAAAATGCCAGTCCATTGAAAGTGAAATGTTTTGCAGATATGTGCCAATTTGAACGTGTCTGCTAACAAAACTCACCGGTTCTCTGCCTCTTCTCTTCTTCGCTCATCCACCCAGCTTCTCAGATGCTCCCTGAAGGACTGCCACACAGCTCAGATCCCCAGGATCCAGGATATCTGCCTCCCAGAATTGCTGCCTATCTTTCATGCTCAGGAAACTTGTTTTCATCAGCAGTGTGAAGAATTTATTGGACAAGGTTTCCAGTCTTGCTGACACAGTGTTCAGAGGCCAAGTCTAGGATGTGCTCCTGGTCACCCTGCAAGCCACCATCCAGAACGAAGTGTGAGAAACCCAGTGTTTCCATTGCCCGACCTGGCTACTGGTTTAAGGCTAGTGGCCTCATGTGGCCCTGGCTATGTGACCAGTGCAGCTGGGGGAGCCAATTACCCTGAAAGTAGAGCAGTCATCTGTCCCTGTAACTTTATGTTGGAATACTATGAAATTGGCCAGAAATAGCCCCACTTTGAGCCAGTAGGTTTCAAGAATTTGGAGAAGCGGATTTTATTTTAGGAATATCAATTTGCAGCATTTCTGAAACAAAATACTTTGGAATTTGGTTTTAACAAGCATCTTTAAATTTTGGTCTCTCTTTCTGAAGATGAAAAGGTTTTGGATAATGCAAAATTTATGAAGAATGGGAATGTAGTTTTCTGACCTACTATAATCTTTTCTACAAGGATAGCTCAATATGTTGTAGAAATAAAGTTACTTTACTGTTTCACTGCTACCTACCAGCCCACTGCCAGTTGCTAAGGGAATGAAAATTCGTATCAGCCTTAAAGAATGAATGCAAATAAATACTCCCGCTACAAAAGGAAGACCTGGTTCTTTTCCCCTTACATCAATGAGACTGTCCTAGGCCAGTCCTCAGCCATTGACCACACAAGATGAAGATGTGACTTGCATCCAGTCCCAGAGAAATACAGTGGTGGTAACAAACAGGAATTTCAAGAAGGGAAAAACGGTAGCTTTTGCTCATTAAATCTATTCTCCACTTGAACAAGCCTTGTGGAGTAAAAGTTGAAAGCAGACAGGAAACACGACCTTCACCCCTGCCACCCTTAAAACTGCATCCAGGCTTCACAGTAGCCCCTGCATCATACATACTGCAAAGTTTGTGTTCCCAATGGGAAAGCAAGACAAAGAGCCATCAAGTGTTCACAGGAAGTCACTTAGAATGATTTGGAAAGTGTCTGGACTAGACTGAACACCTGGAGAGTTTCTGGTTTCATTTCTGACTATATTGCCTTATTTTACTTTACTTTTATAAATGCTAACCCTTGAGGAAAAGGCATACTGATTCTACAACAATGCATATATATCACCGCTGAATCCCTTTTCTTCCCCCACCAATAATCAGTCCCCAAAGTCTCTGAATCATTCACTATGTCTGAATTTCAGATTTAGGTTTCAGGACATGGAATAGAGTGTGAGCCATTTATAAGTACTGAGGAAATGCAGTGCAGGTATTGATTATCTATTACAGTTCTGCAACATTCTGCTGGATTCAAATCAAGGACAGAGAAATGGGTTTGGCTGAAATAAGATTTCTCGCTTTTCCCTTTTATCTTTTTCCCACCTAGCAAAGCTTTGCTGCCCAAATTATTTTGCATTAGCTGCTTCCCTCACAATCTTTCATTGTGCTCAGCTTCAACACAGCCTTGATATTTTCAGGTTTAATTTGCAAAAATACAGGGGGAAAACTCTGCCAGGAAGAACTACATTAGGCTAAAGATGAGTAGAAAACTCAGATTAAAAGAATCTGTCAAAAAATTCTTAAAATGTCAATGACATTTTTGTCAACATTGTGAATTTCTGTCTCCAGAAAAAGATTATTTCTTTACAGAAGGTATGATTTTTTTTGACCAGATAAATTTTTGACATTTGGAGTAGCTATATTTAAGTACACTGTCCACACCGTATTTGAATAGAGGTTCTTTCTATCCCTGGAACCTCTTCTGACTTAGAGTATGGCTTTGAATGCCACAGCTTGAACCCCTCTCGGCTCACCTGGAAAACTGACATCATTCCCACCATCATTATACACCATTTTGTAACTGATGGGCAACAGCTCTGTTTAATTTCAAAGCATATTATTATTACTTGAAACATGGAGCCTTCACAATTTTCTCACTTGTGAGAGATGCTAAAGGATATTACAACAGTTATTCATGAATAACTACCATTTAAATGTCCAACAACAACTAAGCCCATTATGGCAATGTGTGGGAACACAGTCTCTGCCTAGATGTGCAGTCTATATAAAAAAGACAAACAGAACCAGAAATTTCAGTTGTGAATTCCCTACATAAAACATCTGTGAAATAAAGCAAGCAGCTCCCTCCCACAAACAGAATACAAATATTTCACCAGCAGTTTTGAGGGATTTTTAAGTAAAGTTTATATTGCAACAGAGCAGTAAACATGATGATGGTGACATACATATTATACATATCATCTTAATGCTAGCAGTTTCATTATTTATTAATTTCTCATATGGTCATACAGCAGAATGCCATATAATTTCTTCTTCTACCTTGCCACTAAAGGTGAAGGTGCCCTAATGGAATTGACTTATTCAGTCAGCTGGCAAAATGTTAATTAGTTTTCATAAAAGATTAATCCATTGAATTCTAAGTGAGTGAATTTATTCCAAGGTGCTGAAGAAACTCACTATGATATGCTTTGAATTAGCAAGCCATGTCTTTGGGAAACACCACAAAGTAATATTATGATTCCCTGGGCATACTGTTCCAAATGTCTCCCAGTAGTTAAAAGGTTAAAACACAAGGAAATATCACAGGATGAAAAGGATGAGATGATACTGTTTGGGTGCTATTTGAGCAAAATCCACATTTGTACAGGCAATTATCATCAAAATCTAATCCAGAAGCTTTCCTGAACTCCTAGTCTCTGTCATGGTGGTGTTTCTGCTGACCACAGCTTAAAAGAGATTAAAAGCAATCTGATTTAAAGAAAGGGGCTACAAAGATGAAACAAATACAGAAAAAGGAAAAAAAAAAGAAAATACAGCAATTAATAAAACTCATATATTAGCAGTTACATAAAATTGATGGGGGAGGGGGAGGATATCAAGGGAATAATCTGTAGCCTGATAAATTTAGCAGATAAGAAAGAGCCTTTAACAACAAATAGAACATGAACATGGTACTGGCTTATTCCTACCCAGAAAAAATCAAACCATTGATAATAAGGTGCAAGGGACATATGTATTCAGTAAAGATTTCTTGGAAAAAACAGGTAATGTATTCTCAGTACCTCGTGGTCTTTCAACACCTTCCTTTCTGCCAGCAATGCAAGAAGATGTAAAGAACTACTACTACTAAATACATTTAAATTAGCAAACCTATTCAGTTAGTATGTACAGGTTTTGAAAACTAAGAAGTTCTCTTTGACATAAATGTTGATTTTCAATTAATCTTGGAAAACCAGCAGATTTCCAGAGGATACTTAAACAAAATGACCTGAGTCATTGTCAGTCTGACACTGATCACAACCACAGCCTGATAGAAGACTGATACAGGTCTAGAATAAAACAGAATTAAAGGAGGGAAATATAATTAACTCCAAGCAACGTAGCCTTATAAAAAGCAGATCCTGTCAAGATAACATCAGAACTTACTTTGAAAAAATTAAAAGCTCCTAAATACAATAGATAAGATGTATTTCCATTTGATTTCAAAAGGTATGGTATGACATGCAAGTTTGAAAATAAAATTACTGCTATCTAAAATCAAGAAGGCATGTATTACAGGAATTAAGAATTGGCTAATTGGCAAGCTTCAAAAGGTACTTGCAAATTACATTTCAGTAAAAGACCAGCAATTGGTGCCATCCAGTCAGAACTCATTCTTTTTCCTAAGTTATCTGCCTAATGTAGTTGCAGACTCTGAAAGTCTTATGACTACGGAGATGGGAGTAAACTGGGAGAAGAACCATTTTACACATACCCTTATAAGTTTTCCTTAAACATTTTTGGCTGCCCACTGCTGGAGATGAGGCATGCTCTAATGTAGTAATTTTTTTTTAACTGGTGCCTCAGAAGTAAACACAAACTATTAATCTTCAGCTTTTCAGATAACTCAAATGTTAGGGAAGTGAAATAAAAGTGAATAAAATGGCTAATTAGACCATTGTACATATAAACAGGTCAAGCAGCAGAAGAGCAGTTGTATTGCCTCTATCTACACTAAGCATCCTTATAGCACTGCCTGAAGACCGTGTTCAGCTCTGGGGTCTGTAAGGATGTGGGACGTGGAAGACTCGGAGAAAGCTCAGAAAGTAGCCCTGAGAATGGTTACAGAAATGAAAACATGCCCTTCTAAAAGAGATTCCAAGAGCTCATCGGAAAGCTGTCTGCACATATCTTCTTACATCAGAAAAAGGGACTACAGAGAAAGAGGGTCTATATAATTCAACAGCGTATTTTAAACAGTAGGTTGTCTAAATACAGGTTAGATTTTATTTCAGCTGTTGTAAAGTCCCCACCTCTGGCATTTTTTGAATTAATATAATCTAATCTATGCTTGTTTTCTTAAACTTTGTGTCATGATTCCCCGAGACGTTATAGAAAACTGAGGGAGAAGTTTAAGAAAGAAATGTTAGAAAAGGCTTATGATGTACTTAAGCTTAAGAAATTCTACCTATTTCCATAGGGGGCTGCATGAATACAGATGATCAAAAAGGGAGCTAAACTTTCAAAACAATTGGGAAATAAACGACTCCAGAAATCTTCAAGGCCTATTACAGGCAGAAGATCAGGTGAGATAATCATAATGTCCTTACAGTTCTATTTATCTGTTAATTACACCTGTGTAAGTGGGGATTTGATTGCTCCAAGGCACTGAGCTGGAAGCTTAATTTACCTGGTCTGCATGGACTTATTGTACCAGATGTACACGAAATTGAACTTAGATATTTAAATATATGTTAGTGACCCAGCAGGCAGGTTGACAAAGGGCAGGGAAGTAATAAGACAGCTATGATACAGACACTTTTGCAGGTATGAATCGGGATTTATGCCAACTGAGGATCTGCTATTCAGTTTCAAGTCTGCATAGGCCAATATTTTCTGCTGTCCTAAATACAGTAGAGGCTGCAACATAATTAAGGATGGCTTCTGCAAGTTTAAAGTGCTCTCTAATGTTTATCTAAGTCTTTTGGACCACACTGTATCCTCTGTGTGGCTGCAGAATGTAGTGATGTTCTTTGAAATGGTTATGATCATTATAACATCATCAGTTTAGCAGCAATGGCTCAAATATGTATGGTGGCACTGGGAATACATATTTAGTCTAATCATTCAGTAAGAAGGAAAGAAACAATGGATAGAGTTTTTTTCTGGAGGATGAAGAACACAGAGCAAGTATTAATTTTAATATTTCAACAGTTGTTTTACTATTTCTTAACTAACAAGTTAGCTTATATTACTACTACTATTATTTATGTTGTTATTTATTACCATCTAATCTGCAAGAGCTACTCAGTCCTCTGTTCTTCATGCCATAGCAAGAAATAAGTCCCACTGCTCCTTTAATCTAAGATTATTTTAGTAAAACAAGCAAGGGAGAGAAAATGCTCAGTGTCCCATTACCTTGGCCATCTGTGTGTTTTCCTCATGGCATTTCTCCAAGTGCTTTTAAAATCTGCCAGGTAAAGTGTTAATGGCGAATGAAAATATATAGTAGACCCTGCTCCCCTACACTTTATCTTCTTCGTGACCTTCTCTTTTTCTCCTTCTCCAAAAAATCAAACACAGAAAAATTTACTTGATGCCCTGTGACCATTCACATCTGCTCAAGACTGAAAGCAACCAAAAATAAAATCTTAATGTCTGCTTTTCCTAACAAAACCCATGTTTGTCCTGCTTCCAGATTGACACAAACCTACAGGTTATCCCCCTTGTTCCATGGTGGTGAGGTTAGCAAGGATGACCAGGTGGAGAGTGCCTGGCGGGCTGGAGCCTGGCTGGGCTTGTAAGGATTCTTGCACTGGAGCAGGAATCCAATCTACAAAGAAGACGGCTTTCAATATTCCCATTTCTGGAAAAAGGGGAGTAAAGGAGACTTTAGACTTACCCCTCCTTAGCATTTCCCATTAGGCCTCACCTCTGCCCTGGGTTCTTTACACAAGCTGGAAGAATAGGATGAGCCCCCACTCCTCTCCAGTAGATCCCTACAGACTTCAATTTGTCCTTAGGATGCAGAGGCAAGCTGTAAGTCACTTCCTTTTCCTCTGGAAGCAGAGTAACTGGTTGCATCGTTCCTGGCTCAGATCCATCTGTTTAATAGTAAAGTAAGGCAGTATCTTCTCCAGATGCAGCACCTCATACTGAACACAGACCTAACATCAAACATTCATTGGTACATACTTCTGCTGGAAAGGCACACGGTACTTCACAGGTGGAGAAAAGCCCTCTGACAGGATCTTGCCAGACGCAAGACAAGCTGCAGTGCAAGTCACTTCCAATACTAGAGCGGCTTTTAACACTCACTAGCCACCAGTATCTGCACTAATAAAATTATAATAAAGGAATATTGATGTGGAGTGATCCACCCTGGACGTGAACAGACCTGGCTACGCCTGCTGGAGATGGGTGCTAACCCTCTGGCTAGCATGCTATCCACTTCCAAAGAGATGGTTTCAAATGACACTTTCTTTCCCCCTGTATCTTCCTCAGTATGTTTATTCACTTACTTTTGAAGTCTATGGAGAGTTTTGCCCCCAGCTGATGGAGGTCTTTGCCTGGATGATCCTTGGCACCAAGCACCTCATCTTCCTGTCTGCCTATAAAAGATCACGCACATGGGGTTACCCAGAGAAGTGATAGATTAGAATTCAGTTAAAATGGTTTTCACTAGTATCATAGACTCTCATGTTTTCCATATGTAAGGCTTTGCACTTGTAGGCTTATTTTTAGAAACAAAGAACAGTAAACAGTATATTTTTAGTATGGATATCCTTTTATAAATATTTGATCATCACAAGATTCTCACTGAGCTGCTACTTTTTCTTTACCTCATTTTATCTGAGTGGGGCTTCCCTCTACCACCGCCCCTTGCACAAAAATGAATTTGCAATTGCACTTGAGTAAAACCATGTTTACTTTTGCTGTGGTCATTCTGCAATGATTTATCATTCTACAGACAACCCTTGTTCTGCAACTATCATAAAATCAGATGAAAATAAAAAAAAAGAAATGTTCCAATCATATAGGACAGATCAAGAAGGATTTAACCACATCTGAAACAATCAGTTTGTTGAAGGTACACAGCATGCTGGAATGTGTAGAATTTAGCACATTTCTCATTTTTAGTCTCATTTTTTTACATTTTGAAATCACTGACATATCTTAATTTGGTACTAAAAATCTATTTGGAGAATAGGAACATAAAATTTTGCTTTGAAGTTAACATTATTCTATCATAAAAAAAAAAAAAAAAAAAGAAAAAATACAAGATATTTCCTGACCAGATTTAAATTTTTCAAGCTTTCCAAATTGAAATAGAGAAGCACACAGTCTAGGTTCTCCTCCAATAATCCTATGACTCTAGTTCCCTCTTGCACGTGGATTTATTATCATGTGGCATTGACTTTTATGGGATGGTAATGTTATTGCTTTGATTTAGATTCTTTCCAAATACCACAGTCTATTAAAAGCAACAGTTCATCAAAGTCCACAGTATTAATTTACCAGGAATATCCCCACAGGATTTTTTAAAATAATTTTGTATTATGAAATCATGCTTCAAACTGAACTAACAGAAATCTAATTATAAATGGGAGCACAGTGCTAATTAAACCACCCACTCCAGCATTAAGGCCCACTTGGGGGTATTCACGTTGGTAAATTGCCAATTTAAGCTAAATTGCAGGATATAATATCCAAGTATTGGCTAGCCCTACCTTTCTGCTCCTCTCTCTCCTCTGGCCTGCTCCATAATAAAAAAGTGTAGAAGGCAAGAAATCCAACAATTTTTCAACCCTTGAAATATTTTTCTGTGAATAACAGTAGTTCCTGTAGCAGCAAGGGTCAACCTAAAACACGAGAGTTCCCAAGCCTTTTAACCTTCATGTGGTTAAAAGTAACCTGATATGCTCTCTAGCATGCCTGGCCTGCCCCAGATGTTGTCCCAGATCATCTCGTTTGCCCAAGCCATGCCGAAGGACCGAGGAAGGCAGCTGTACACTAATCCATGCTCAGAGCTTTGCTGTTTCCCAGCAGAAAGTCTCACTTCAGGAGGAAGGGCTCATCAAGGTACAGCCCCAGCCACAGCACTGATATGGCACATCTAACTTCTCTGCCTTGAGTCTTCATGATAGATAGGTCCTCCAGCAGAAGAGCCGTAACAAACCTCTGTCAAGCCTGTCTGATCTACAGGGTCTGATAGTACAAAAGCCAAGTGCCATCTGGGCCAGGTAGCCTTGATCTTGTTTTGTGTCATTTTGACTGAAGGTCACCTACATGACAAGCAGTCTGTGTATGATAAAATCACCTTTGTTCAGAGACAGAGAGAGATACATTAAAATGAATACTCAGGGCATTCATTTTAATGAGGAGGGAAATGATTTGATTCCCAGCAAGCCAGTATTCTGCTGAGAGATACCAAGAAAGTGACATGACTTACGCAAGAATTTGATCCAGAGTAAGAATAGTGGCACATATCTTTTGCTCTGAGAGAAAGGTAACTAGGTCATAGACACCTTACCACTCTGATTAGACAGAGGCAAGGACAGATGGAGAAGTGTCATGGCAATAATCCTTTGCTAAGTAGTGATAACCTGGGATCTAGGACAAAATAAGGGTAGAAGGAGAAATCGTAATAGGTTATGTCTAGGGCTATATATACATGATATCTGCTATCTTTCCAACAAAACTTGGTTTTCTATTTATTACACTGAAGTGTTTGGCCTCTTAGATACCACCTGGGTGTTACCATCAAACACTAATGGGAATTTCAGCACTTTAGTGGACAGATCCATAGTCAAGCTGGGGCCTTTCCGACCCACTAGCAACATTTCCTTCCAATCACGTATGTCTGGAGAGATCCCATGGGTAACTTTGAAAAGCTTGTGTGATGTATCAGTAGAAAGACACACAGGACTATGATTTCATACAATAACTTACCAACTAAATGGTGTCAAGCTTGTTCACAATTTGGCTGACAAATCTCTGAAGATGGCCTAGGGAAAGAAGTCACACTAGCACTTTGCAGGTAGAAATGTCCAATACACAGAGAGCAGTGAAGCACTGCTTAGTGCACCAGGGCAAGAGGAAGGCTGTGTGACTGATTACTTGTGGTCATTAAAACACCAAAGTATTGACCAGAGCAAACATATTTCCCCAACAGGAAAAAGAATCCTGTACGGGAAAAGAAAATTTCTTCTATATATAACATTATTTTTGTATTTCCTGTTCGATGTGGTAGCCATCACTTTTTCCTTTATATTTGTGTATCCTTTTTGTCTCCTATGCCGCTCTATTTATTAACTGCCATAATTCACACCAGATTTTTGTCTTGGATGGAAAAAATTCCATTTCTTCTTTGTGAAGCTCTATTGTTTTGAAAGATGCTATGTTCTCACATGCCTGCAATGGAATTCCTAGTTGACATGAAGCAAAAATAGGCATGTCTGGACGTACCTTAAAGAATTAGATTTGCTTGATGCTAAGACCCAGTTCTCAATTTCTTACAATTTTCCCAAACTTTGACAGTCCAGGCTGAGATTTGTTATCCTGAACATTTGTCCTAAGCTTTATCAGTGACTTGGAGGAGGTGGGGAGCACACCATCACGAATTTTGCAGGTGACACCAAGTTGGTAGGAACAGTCAATATGCATGAGGGCAGGACTGCCATACAAAGGGACCTAGAGGGTCTGGAGGAATGGCCAGGCAGGAAATTCAACAAGGACAAATGCAAAGTCTTGCAATGGGGAAGGAAGGACTGATAGGCTGAGGAGCAGCTCTGCAGAAAAGGATCTGGGTATCCAGGCAGAGAGTAAGCTGGGTATGAGCCAGCAGTGTGCATTGGCAGCAAAGAAGGCCAACAGTATCCTGGCCTGTATTAACAGAACAGCCAGGAGGTTGGAGGAAGTGATTTTTCCACCTTACTTGGCAATCATTAGATTGTATCTAGACTACTGCATCCAATTTTGGGCCCCCAATACGGGACAGATATCAATTAACTGGACCAAGTTCACTGGGGCCACCAAGATATTCATGAGCAGGAGCACTTGTCCTGTGAGGAGACACCAAGGGACGCGGGCTTGTTCAGTCTGGAGAAGAAATGCATTTGTGGGCAGGTAGCAGCAGCCTCCTAGTACCTGTGAGGGGGTTATCAAAAAAAACACCCACCTTTTCACAGTGCATGGTGAGAGGATGAGAGACAACAGGTATGAATTGCAACAAGAGAGATCCCGACTGGATGTAAGGAAAAGCTTTTTCACCATGAGGACAGCCAACCAGAGAAGAGGTTATACAGTCTCTGTCATTGGAAATGTTCAAGACCACATTGAAGAAAACCCTGAGAAAACCAGCCTGATCTAATGGCTGACTCTCCTTTGAGCAGGAGGTCAGACTAGAGGTGTCCTGAAGTCCCTTCTAACCTAAATTCCATGATTATAAGCTCATTATTTAAAGTTTCAATCAGGAGAGTTCAACCATTTCCAAGAAGGGATTTTTCAACACATTAGGATACTTCTTGTAGAATACTGTTTTGGAGACTCTAGTTCTCCAGAGTCTAGAAAGGAGATTTCTTTCATATTTTCATTTGAAGTTACATCTATGTTGGGGATGTTCCTTTTTGCTGTTCTATTAAAACCCATTCAAGCCAGAAAACTTGGTAAACCTCTTCTCAGCAACAAAGCAGTAGAAACAGGTTAGAAGTTATCAAGAAAGCTACCTGAAAATGTCCTTCTCTCTTTGCACTAATTGGATATGAAGACTAGCATTGAGATTTACCTCGACTACCTTTAGAAGTCTACAGTGTAGGTGTTCACTCCTGAGCTAGTCAGCCCATGCTCCTTTTATAGCAAAGTGTAGGAGTTAACAGCTGGTTAGCTGAGCCCTGCACTGGATGACTAGCCTAGACACAGAACTTTTAGAAGATTTAAATTAAACGAGATGAATCTCATGACTAACAAGCAGCTATCTAGTCTGTATTTTCCTCATTCCCCCCCACCCCATTACGTGACTAGAAAGCAGTATTACATTACTTCATTGGGTGGTTTTCTGTAGTACCCAAATGCTTCGAACACAGGCAATGTTAATTTGATCTTGGTCTGAGTCTATTATTATTCCTACTTTATAGGTGGAGGACCAGACCATCTGTATTCACAGATACCCAGAGACATATTTGTCTAAAGACACTTCACCTCCAGTCCCTGTCCTTAGTATTGTTGGTTTGAGTTGGTTTGATGTGACCTTATAGGACACCTTCACATGTCCTGACATTTGGTTTCTGCAAATTTTCACTAAAGCAGTGCTTGACTCATATAAGGCACTGCGCTTCTCTCTTTAACTTTACTCACACTGATCACAAAATGTTCCACAAATGATGGTGAGCAGGGTTATCCCCATTCACCAACAGATAAACTGAGATACTAAGATTTTAGAGTGTGGCTTGTAGAAGGGTTCAAATCATCATGTTAAAGTTCTTATGTGAATTGACCTCACAATTTTTTCTCAGCTGAGAGAGAAAATGCGCTTGGAATACTGGAGAGCAATCCTGGGGGCTAATTAATTTCTTAATAATAAGGTAAAAATAAACTGTAGAAGAAGAACTGAATAATTATTAAATATCTTTCTATTTTCTTCGAGAAAAAGAATAAATCTTGAGAAAGTTGCAGGGAAGATCCAACGGGAAGTGAACGGCATGACTGATCCTGCAGTCAGTGAAATAGTCACAACTCACTGCATGTGCCATTTTCTCTCAGAACTCTGAGCTGGTTTCTTCTCTGCCATGCATCTGTGTGAAAAGCATAAGTCATATGCTTGCTCTAATGCTTTTGGAACAGATGTGTCTCTGACCACATTGCTGCAAAAAGATGAATCTTACAAATAGGTAAAAAGATAGATTTGGCTCCTTAAATTACAGCTTGCTGAAGTCTTACACTGAAGCTTCCCGAGTTTGTCCAAAGCAATGTTACGCTTCCTTCCTAATGTGTTGTGCTTTTTTTCTCCTGTGAGCCTAAAGGCAAAGACAGAGGAAAAGGTAACTTAAATGCAGGTGCTCAATACCAAATGCTTCGTCAATGCTACTGGGAGATCCTGGAACGGTGTCAGATCTCTGGGGCAGAATATGCAGTAGCTGTTTACAGCATGTTTTGTTGTTGTCCATTTTTATCAGTTAGTTCCTGGAAATGGAGACAACGCAGAAAGTAACTTTGTTACTCATTTCATGTTTAAAGGAGTTGTCTGTTTCACTGCTCTGGATGTCTGATGGAGATTTCAAGTGAGTGTAAGTGCAATTTAAACCTCTTTAGAACATAAGGATCGCCACATGTTCCTCAAGTCCACTGTCCTTGTCAACAAGATTAGCAAGCCACACGTGCAAAAGCAGAGCGTGACTATGGTAATTGTTCCCCTGTTACATCTTTCACTCCCAGCATCACTGTTTAAAGACTTCCTGAGCCAGAGGTTGTAACCCAACCTTTGTGTTGAATAGCTACCAAAAGACTTTGAGGGATGTTTGCAGTTTCCAGGCAGTGTAAAAAGAAAAAAGCCTAAGTAAGAATCACATCAGCTATTTTTTAAGCAATATGGTACATCTAGAAACCTGCAAGGTGATGGTGAGGGATGCCTGGAGTGGCTCTTGTTCATTCCTACATGTAATCTGTAGTGGAGACACAGCATAATTCTAAAGGCAGCTGCTGCTGTTCCCCAGGCTCTGGCAGGAGATGGTCTCACTTTTGTTTCATCGTAGGCTGAAGGTGTGTCACAGACTCCCACACACAAATTCAAAAATCAGTCCCTGAGGAATTCCAGAAATTCAAATGGGGGAGAGGGGGTATGTAGGGGTATCTTTCTTCCCTGAGTAACATGTATAATCTTTTTATTCAGAGTTAAGTGTATTAATGCTGAAGGGGGACATTTTTTCAAGCTGGTGTGGATATGCAACATTTACTAGTTGCCAGTCAGAAACATATGTTGTTTAGAGATAATAGATGTAAAGAGTTTATAGGAATGAGCCCAATTTATAGATAGTGAACAGAGGCACCTAGAAAGGAAAAGCAGTCTCAAAAGATTTTTTTGTGTCCTTTGGAAAACCCTCAGCCCTAAGCACTGTATTTTCCCACTACACTGTACAAGGAAAATCTTTAGATCCAGGACCTGAATCTCTGTAGCCTCATAAATCACTCAGATAACGGTCTGTAGAATTAGGTGTTGTTACTTTCAGGCCCAGTGAATATTTAATGTTTTATCCAAAGCACATCCTCTCCCTACATGTAGAGACATACAGACATGTGCATATGTCTGAATGGACATATAGAGAGATGAGCAAATACCAATAGTCAGTAACCCATTACTAATTGCCAGGATGTGAATTCAAGATCCTGCTTTTAGTCAAGCAGTTCTGTAATTTCTACACTTCATAGGTGGGTACAAGACTTCAGCAGAACAGCAGTTAGGGATGTTTCACCCGATCCAGCTGAAGATTACAAAGCCCCTTGGAACAGCGACTCCTTTTCCTGTCTGGATAGGAACTTGCAGTTCTGTCCAACAGCTATGATCCCTCACATGAACATTACATCCAAAGAACCCAAGAGATTCAATTTTGTTTTGTTTTGTTTTGAAATAAGCACTGTTCGCAAGTGTCTGTGCAACACTTACATATGTCCAGTTTATCTAAAAAGCTTCTAATAGATCATCTTCTGCAATGGGTAGTATATCCCACCAAATACTGCTATTATGTACTATTACCATTTATGAACACCTGTTTTGTAGACTGAGTTGGAGCTTTGATTTTGACTTGCTTTGGTTGGAGGGAGGGGAGTGGAAGGTGGTGAACAAGTGACTGAACAAGAAGAATGTAGAAGTTAAAAAAAATTTGTTCTGTTCTTGCAGATATGTTTCTTCATCTACTCATTACTTTTTGCATATGAAATGTGTGTGTGTAACGTAGGTTTCATTGCTTATATAAGTTTCTGGATAATATACTTTAAAAGCTTCATGAATAACATCATCATTTGAATTATTTATCATTACAGACACTTTTAAGGCACTTATCACCATGATATCTGGATGCACTTTTTATAGTTTGTATTAGGTCATTAATAGCTAAAAAGAGAGAGAAAGAAATCCACCATCCTACTCTGCAGTACCCTATAGCTGAAAGGAAAAGGAGGTGTTTTTGGCCAGTCAGCTAAAAAAGCAGAAGCTTGTTGCTTCAAATCAGCCCACACGTAGAGGTACAATTGCAGTCCTTGAGCACACCCAGATATGCTCCAAAGTATTTCCTATAGGAGCAATTTGCAGAGTCAGGCCTCTTTTCCAGAATGCCTCCAGATGCCTCCAGAACGCCTCCAGATGCCTCCAGAACCCTCACCCTGGTCCTAAAGATCTTAGCATTTTATATGAGTAGAGGCCACATAATCAGAATAACTGAATCCCATTCCTTGGCCATCAAATTGACGGGAATGGTAGAGCTCCCAACAGCTGTGTCTCTGTTCTTGTGAGACCTATTTGCCCAGCTCCAGGCTGTGAGTGGAATGTGAGGGTGTTATGGGTGGAATACGGAACAGGCTTTCTGCACGATGTTATCTTCTGGTGTTGGATCAAGAGTTATTTTAGCTATGTTTCTCTGAGACCTCGGCTAAGTTGAATTATTTTGCATCTGCTTCAGGCTAAGAGGATGCATGGAGGCAATTACTACAGACTAGTTGATGCACAATAACCTGTTAGCTATGTTACTTTGTTCATACATCTAAACCATTAGACAACTCTAATAGGAAGCAAGATAACCTGAGATAATTCTCAACTGCCATAGGCTAAAAATAAAAACACAAGTGTCTTCCACTGCTCGACTGCTGTGCTCTTGCACGTTACCCCAGAACAACATGGCCATGTGTCTAAACCATAAGAAAGATTCTCTTAACCATTAGAGAAGTCAGTCAAAAGACTTAAAAGGGGCAAACAGAGCAAGGCTCAAATACCACATCTTCTTGTGCAAAATGGATGTGTTCCCTTGTTCTATCTGATTCTGAATTTTGGCAACAGACCTTCAAAGCCACTGCTGAGCAGACTCTATATTTTTCAGAGCATCAGGAGTCAGACTGTTCAATACAGCACTTTCCTTGTATCTCTCTCATCTTATATACTATATTTACTATTCACATCACGAAGCTTCCCCTGCAACGTGCTGGAGTTGCTGCTGCTTCTGGTGTTGTATTTCACTCATGTTTTGGTTTTGTTTTAACTTATTTTTTAAGAAAAAAGTTTTCACTAGTTTTATCTTGTAGACAACCCTGTCAATCCTGCTCACTATACAGGAAAGAATACAGTATTTCCTGTTATTAAACCACAGCAGGGCATTACCCCAGCTAGACTGAATAAGCCTGTAAAACATCACACTTTTTGCACTGTTCAGAATATAAAAATACCAGAACAGCCATACTGAACCAGAATCTATCGCTGGCCAATAGTACAAACTTGGGGAAAATATAAGATTAGGGTAAGTCTACAGTGACACTTCCTTATTATAGCATCCATGATTTTAGCAATTGCTAGTTTACAGATGTCCTGAGCTAGAGATTGTACCTGCATCTTCACACTTCATAGCACTCAGTGGATTTGTCTTCCATGAATATGTCTATTTTTTTCTGAACCCACTTATAATTTGGGGCCCTGCAACAATCTGAAGTAGCAAATTTTTCTGTTTCATTGTATGAAAAATACTCTCCTTTTCATTTCTTAATTTAAAACATCCACCTGATTCTTTTACTTGTACACTACTTCCCCCACACTGTGTAAGCATAGAGCTCTATCAAATTCCTCTTTCACCATCTCTTCTCCAAGTTTAAAAGCCTATTGTGTTTAACCTTTCTTTACACAGAAGCCTCTATTCCAGCTTCCTTTTTACTACAGCTCAGCTGACTTCCTTAGACTACACCCAGACTTGATAAAGCATCTTTACCTCACTGCTGTCAACATCGAAGGCCAAATTTAGTTCTCCCAGCATTCAAGAAACTTGACATGTGGATGTAAGACAAATTTCTTAGACCTCATAATTTGCTGAGAAAGCCTCAAAGAAGAAAAATACAAATATATTTATAACATCCTGGCAAAGTGTGCCATGTTCCACTGCAGCACTAAAAGGAAAGAAAATTCTGCCAGCGGTTCCAGATTTTATTCCTTGAGATAAAATAGTGAAGTCCTTTTTTTAATGTAGAAAACTCTTGTTCAAAGGCATGCTTAAAATTAGCATGGAACTTTTTCTCAAAATTGCAGATAGAGATTCTGCAATAGCACAAACTAAAGGGACTAAAAGAAAAAACTCCCTTGCAATCGGTGCTTTTCTATCATTTTGTAGAGCCACAGCTGAAGTACCTGTGATGTAAATAAACTTCAGTTACTTGGAAGATAATAATTACAATGAGGTAAGGCATTGGCATAACTCTCCAGGTATGGGCCAGAGAAGGAAGAACCGCAATACACGTTCTTGTGCAAGGATATCTGATGAAGAAGCAGAAATACTGAATTCTCTGAATTATCAATATCTTTATTCACCTTCAGATGTCAAATCAGGACACCACATTCCAGGAGCGACTCAACTGTGGTCAAATGCAGATGGAAAGTACTTATCTAGTTAGCCCCTTCTGACACCTCTATTAGGTCATTTAAGCAGTTAATATCCTTATGTGTTAGTACTGATGAAGAAATTATTTCAGGAGCATCCTATATGATTACATCATGTAATCCTTATAAATGGTTATTCTCTCCACACACCAAACGGAAGTATGTGAAAACATTTGTGTTTTCCTGTATTACTGGAAATTGTTCCTATCTATTGAAATCTATCACTTTTCTCTATTCAGTTGTAGTAAATTGACAAGGTAAGGCAAAGCATATAAAGTACCATACTTGGTCAGCAGAGTTAAATTAAATATTTTAGGAAAAAAATAAATTCTAACAATGCATCAATCCATGATGAAATTGTCAATAGTAATATGGAAAAGATTAGTGTGCAATAAACACTATATTCTGTTTGGGAAAACAGTATATGGACATGTCATATGAGGCTTTGACATGAGGGCTGAAGATGTATTTTTTTCCACATGCAAATTGTGCAAAAACAGATTGAAGACAGAATATGAGTACTTCAAAACTTGGAAACTTAGCGTAATGAAGCAATCCAACAGAGAAAAGGCAAACTTTAGGCTCAAGAGCATTGCCAGATAAAGCTCTATCAGGTAGGAAGAGAAGGAGGAAAAACTGACACCAACCAAAGTGTGATTTCTTTCTTTTTCATTTTAAATTAGTACAGAACATCTCTCTGTTCCAGGCAGCTTGGGCATTCATCCTGCTGCCTATCAAATCATGTAAAATCTTTTGCAATTGGCATCCAATGCACCAAACCTTGGTGCTGAGTCTTCAGACAAAATTGAAAGCCAGGGAAATGTCATTCCATCAGAAAATCTAAAAATTTGCATTTCCTTACTGAAAGTAATATTTCAGTAGAACCACAGTTGTTGTTGAAGGGTGGTACCTTTACCACCTATGACGTCTGTGTTGAGAGTATCCAGGTGAAACACCAACACTGGAGGGAACTTAGAAGTAATTTTTTAAGTATGCAGTGAGAGGAAAAAATAGATGCAAGTGCTCACCCAGCAAAAGGTAGCTATTTCTGAAGAAGCCTCACTGTGAGGTCACGGAGACAGTCCAAGTCTGAAAAGTTTATCTCTATAAAAGCCAAGTCATACAAAGCAAGGAATATGCATTTTCTGCTTCTAGTTAGAAGCTATCAGCTCTTGCATTGCAGAAAACATCAAACTATTGTATGGATACGCAACTGGCAGGTTTTATGCTGGTTTTGGCTGAAGTTTATCCCATAGAGGAGTTAATAGTCTGATCCATTTTGTAATAAAGCCTAGTTAGTAATTTGTGAGTCATTATCAAATTATTCAAACACAAAATACAGGAAGCTTGTGGAGACTGGAAACAAGAGGAACAGTCAGAAAAGAAGCCGGAGAAGTCCTTCTTTACCGTCAGCATTTCCAAAGCATCAACTTTGCCATGAGACTTTAAGCAACAGAGTTGTCCCAAACCACAGAGAATGTAGCCAGTGGAGGAATAGTGTAAACAGAGAAAACAAAACAAAGCACATTTGTGCATCAGTCATAACCAGGAAAATGGCTGCAAGAAATGAGAAACTATGAGTAAGGAGAAAAGTTGTAAGAACTGAGAGGTGGGACAGGCCTGACACTGATACTGCACATCATTGCTTTAGCAGGAAATCCATCTGTCCCTCCTTTCTGATGACAGCTCTGACTTCTGAGTCATGGATGAATCGTGCCCCCACCCTCGATGATATTTTTAAGATTATCTTGCGCCATTGAAATATTTTACATCTCAAGCAGGAATTACAGAATTGATACAGAATTTAATTAGTGAAACATATGGCTTGTGCTGTGCAAAAAGTCAAGTCAGATGGACCTAGCAATAATCCCTTCCAGCTTCAATATCCTCAAGTCTGTGTAGATCAGCTTCTCCAACAGCCTTATCTTAAAATAGGAAAGTGAAGTTGATATTATGTTAGATGATGGCTGAGATCCAGGCCCAGTCTCCTGGCATACTGATTCCACAGGACTCCAAGTTACGCCATCTCACAGCATTAGGGAAAACTATCAGTTTGTTATATGGATCCCTGAATCTTAAAAGAACTTACATGCAGTGCACCTGCAGATTCAGATTTTACACTTGATACATGGAGTGCTTAGTTTTCTCATCTTAAATTGTCTTTACACTTCATTGGGAGTGGGGAGGAGGGGTTGGAGGCTAAAGCCTGTAGGTCCCAGGGCTATCCATTCTATCAACTCCCTTCTTTTGGTGCTATTAACAGCTTAAAAATGGCACTTTGATCTGTTTAGGTAATTCATAAACACAGGGAAGTTCAAATCACAGATATCTCTAATGGTAAATACCATGCCAGAGGGAAAAAGGTAACTTCAAACTTATTTTACATGGGACAAGGGAAAGCAGCAGGAAAGGGCTCTGAAGGATAAAATTGCCTCTCCTGTTATCACCTGTTTGCATTTGACCAAGACAACGGAGACCAGGCTCGTGCATTTAAGAAATAAAGCCGGGTTGCTCAAAAGAGGACAACAGCATTAAAAAGTGGTTGTATCAGCATCTCACATTTTCACTGAATTATAGGGAAAAAAAAACAAATAAAGACAGCTGAGGATATGAGATATTGTACTTTCCATGATCAAGCTTATATGACCATTCCTCTGTAGTATATTCCAGTAGCTGACATGCTTTCCATTAATCTCTCCTCATGGCTCTGACGAAGGCATATATAAACTGATGTCTCTTTAGCTGTACAATTTTTTTTCTAGACTATATAAGTCTAGCTCCTTGTTCCTCATCCTTCAATCCTTGAACCATTTTTGTGCTTTTCTTCGTATTTTTTCTGTCATAAAGTAGTTCACTTATTACCACAGTAATTGTTTGCTTCTTTCTGCACTTCTTTCTTCCTGACAAGTCACCTAAATCTCTGGGTCTCAATATGCTATTCAGTTTGACCACTCAGACATAACTTTGTCTTCTGCTCCCCTGCCAATATGCCTGAGCCCAGACCCTCTGCGACCATCACAAAGGCTGAGTTAATCATTCATGACCACTTAATCATCAGCTTCAGCAGTGAAGCTGATGACAGGGGTGACAATTAGTGTGAATTACAGTGGATATTTGAGTGGGAAAAAAAAGCATCTATAAGATCTGAGAAGAAATTTTCAATCAACATGATCTGGGGACAAAAAAAAAGCAGTATCTAAAAAACTGCAATGTGTCTAGCCGATGAGAACAAATAGATGTGCAAGACATACATTCACTTCTTGCTCTAGAAAATATCTTCATCATTACAGCACCCAAAGGAAATACAATTTAATGAAGGACACATTTGAGTCATTGCAACAAAGTGTTCGGATTTAGAAATATTGAAGCATCTTGTCCCTGAAAATGAAACACTACACTGCATCTGAACTAAAAATGCAATGAAGTTTTGGTCATGTGGAAAAAGTTCAGTATTTCACCTTTTTATAATCCAGGAACACAAGAAGTACCAGAATTTAGTACAGAACTGAAGCCTTGATTTTTGCTCAGAGCTCTCCTGCTTCGACTAAAAGCCTCCCAGGAACTAATTTCACAGAATAATTGCACAGGTGTTAGATCAGTGTGCCAGCACTCCACTGGCCTAAACTGAGAATCTATGATGGAGAAGGATTCTGCGAATTTGTTCTCGTAGCTGTAGCTCCTGGACAATGCTCTGGACTTTTGATTAATACAGGGAAACATTCTTATCAAAAAATAACAGACAATGCATTACAGGCAACAACTTCTTGTAGAAAACGGTTTTAAAACAAACTAAAGTTAATCTGTGAAACCTACTACATCATGAAAACCCACCAAACCTAAGATTTTATCAGCACTGAGAAAGAACTGGATATTTACATAGATAATGAGGACTTCCATATGCTGATTTGAGTAAGAGCCATAGAAAACTTTACGGCTTTATTACAGGTTCTGAATATGGGATAATGCTGTCCTGAAAGACAAGTTGTTTACAACTGTCCATCATTCAGACACTTACACTACTCACTGCAAAGTCCTGTTTCACAGATAACGGTCTTAAATGGACTGCCAAAATGATCAGGTAATGGCCTTCCTCCATTCAGAGAGATCACCTGGCTGGCATACCTCTAGATGGGTATGTGAGGACTTTCTTAACAGGTAGCTTTGGTCCCCCTGTAGATTTACCTAACAGATGACTGTAAAAGTCCATTAATGAAGACCAGTCAGTTAGCACAGAGGAGCTATAAAAATTGCTATGCTTTCCTGGCAATTCCTGGCATGCAAAGCTGCACTCTTCCTTTTCTGGTACTGACTGGGACATTAAAGAGAAGACACCTAGAAACAATATAAGATGAATCCAGAGAAACGGCTTCAAACAAGGTACGCTGACTCCTGCTATGCCTTGCGGCAGTGCAGCATGGATCCACCCTGCTGCAGAGCAGTAGACTCACAAGCTTTCTCCTGGCACACAGAAGTCTATTCCTGTCTACTCAACAAGTGATTTAAAGCTTCCTGGAGGATTAGTGTAACTAACCCACTGGAAGCTCTCCCCTAGAGCTTTACCCTGCAGAGTCCTACATCTCTCTGACAGTGACTCTCTGGAAGGATTCCTACAGCTGTGAAATATAGGTATTTAATTATCACTGTCAGGAAAACTGTTGTGAGTGCAGTCCTGTAAACACTACAGTGAAGTCTCCTTGTATTCAGTACTTGGGCACAGAACTAACTTTTGTGAAGTTCCCAAAAAGGCAAAAGGAAAAGGAATATTCAATATTTCTGCTCTTCCATTGGGGCTGATATTGTGAGGATCGCACAGAGTTAAGATATTCAGTAGCCTGCAGTTTCGGGCCCCGGGATGTGCCTGGACACTCTGATGAATCCACAGTTCACCACACAGAAGATATTTCTGGTGCTCAGACTAAATGTTCCTTATCTAGACGTTTCCTAGGTACCACCCAAACAGTGCCTTTCCCTCTTGCCTACTGCATACTGCAGCCTGCGGATCTGCTTTACAAGATTATCTCAAGGAAGGTAGAGAAAGCAAGACAGGAAAGATATAGTAAAATTAATTTAGTTTCAGGCAGGAGCAGCATATATGTATGTATATATATATGACATTGTATAGCACACTCATTCCTCCACAGAACTGCTCAGATACCATTGTGAAGAACTAGCATAAGAAGCCAGATCGTGCACATTAGGATATGTAGACAGAGAGATGAGAACATCCATTTAGATCCACTCACACACTCCCGTAATTCACAGTGACTCAATTTTAAAGCTCTGTATCACCTACTGACATTTTTTTAAAAAACTAAGAACCATTGTCCTCACCAGAAGCTCTTATTAAATCCGTTTAGTAAACAGGCCGTGCCATTTTGAGTGCCCCGTGTTGCAACAGGAACTAGGCTGTAGCAGGAGCTGCCAAGATAGATTTAGGCTGTAACAAAATGAAATTGACTGGTTTTCATGATATTTAAAGTGCATAGCAAGCCATCATAAATCCTGCTCTCTGTGTACTTATATTGCCATACAGGGCGCCAGCAGCCCATATTTTTAAATAGCTCAGAAACTGGCCTATTTGTAATGTTTTTTAATTTATTGACTGTATTTCAGATTTATTTATTTTTTGTTATCATGCAGGTGGGAAGTAATTTTGCTTTGTCCACAAGGAGCCTGAGACCATATATGCTAAGAGAAGTTGCATAGCAGAGTGGGTACACCTGAACAGTGGAGGTCCTTAAAGCTGTAGAGTCTGGGGCAGGGGAATTCTGTAAAACCAAGCCTACCTTCCACAGAGAAGCAAAAAGTGTTTCATTAGGTGCTTTTTACCTCCAGCTCTCCTCCTTTTGCTCTGCCACTCAAGCAAATTAAAAGGGAATTAAAAATGGAAGTTTAGAGAGGGATGATGGATAAGGGAGGAGAAAAGGGTAGCAAAAAATCCGACAAATTAAAAATTAACCTGCATGCTGGAAAATAATTTTCCCTATAAAACATAATTGCAGCTTCCCCTGTTGCTCTAGTAAATGAAATTTAAATATTTAACTGGAGTACTGGCATCACATGTGCCGTCCCCTGCCCAGGACAGACAGAGGAAATCTTGCAGAACTAAAGTAGCGCTGCTGCTCTCCGCTCCGTGAGGCTGCTTGGCTCTGCAACGTGCCCACCTCTTCTGCTCATGGCAGCTCTACTAGCCCCAGGCAGCTGCAGATGGTGGCTCAAACATCATATGGATGAGGCAGGTGGTACCAGGTGCTTATGCTGGTGCACTTTATTTTACCTCTGATATAAAAAAAAGCCAGTGGGACATCAGCCTTCAAAAAGAGTGCCATGGTCTACTCCAGCCAGGAAAAGTCATGAATCTCCTGCACATTGCATGAATAAAAAAATCCAACACAGCTTTCATGGCCACAAAAATGGGAATGAGGTAACTGGTGATCAATAACCTTCAATTTTCTTGAAGAATTTGACACCCAGAAGTCTTGCTAAAGTCAGTGTTATGAGCAGCTACATGATACATCTAGAAAACCAGGCGACTAACCAAGTAACAGTAAGGATCCCTGCAGAGACAGGATGGTTCCTTGGAGTATACTCAATAGCAGTCTGTCTCGCCTGCTTTTTCAAATGGCCTACATAACAGAGCCTCCATCACATCCCTTGGTAACTATCCCATAACCTAACAGCTCTCATTTCTTGCTGTTCTGCTAAAGTGTTCCCTCTTAATGTATTTATCCTCATCCTACCCTCTTGTACTCGCTTTAAAATCACTCTTTTGCGAGACTATTTGGGACACCCACTTCCAGATATTCCAAGATATGCTTTTCCTACACTTATTTAAAGATTGCTTCCCATTTGTAGTGACCAGAAAGAGAGGCAGCATTGTTCTCTCCTCCGTGCTTTTGCAATCCAGAAGGGATCAGGGCTGTGCTACGCTTGGCTAAGGAACAGGCATGGACAAGATGTTTTATGCAGCGTATGTTACTGTGGACATTACAACTGCACCAGAACAGTGCCTACTCCAGGCTTATTTCAGGTAAGGAGTCCTACTTTCTGATTCCCAAATAACATTAAAGTTTGGACTCTGTCCTCTTATTTATTGATAGTGGACTTACCAATGCACCCTAAAGGAAGCACAGATATATGTAGAAATGCAGCTGTTTGTAGCTGAGAAAAGCTTCTGCCTGAGCAGACCTCAATGAGGGAACACAAACCAGCATGCTCTAGGATGAGTTAAATGTCAATGGAAAAAGGCTTTTTCTGAAGCCTGAGAAAAGCCTTTGAGAAGAAAATCAGATCACAGAATGACATGGTTTACTCTTATTCTGGCATTGCCTCAAATTGGAGCAGAAGCCCAAACCATCTGAGGTACAGAAAGCCACCTTCCGGGACACAGAAAACCACACAGAGTAACTATTATGGTCCATTCTGGTATTAAAACCTATGAGAATCTAAGGTTCCATCTCCTTCTCTGAAAGTGCAAATCTATAAATATTGACCACTCATTTCACAAGGAAAGAGCAATAGTAAAAAAACAACCCTTTCCTTCCTAGTGGCAAAGGACATAAAGCAAAATTTGTATCACTTTTGCTTCTAGTATCTCTGTCTTTTTGATGTAGAAAGCACCCTTTCATTCTGAAAGAATGCCCCCCTTTGCTTTTGCTCTTATAATGTCAGGTGTCTATAGTTAAATGAAACCCCAAAGAGGGAGCACCTGAGTTAACAGGGTCTCTGCTCATCAGAGCCCTTAAATACTCTATCTGGTCCTCTACAAACAGCAACAGATTTTACAAAGTGGTTTGTGTAAGGATGACAATGTGATTTTCTACAGTGCCATGGGTGAGGGTGTCTGGAAAAAGGTGAGTCTTTATTTGCTTTTCTTGTTTAGAACTGCTAAGACTTTACTGCTGTGGTTATGAACAGAGTTAATCCTTTAGCTAAAAGGTAACTGTTATTTGGGATTCAAGACCCTATCTGTGATTCTTGTTGATGGTTTTGCTTACAGGGCAGTGTCTTCTGTACGATGCTGCTCTTTGAGCACAAAGTTGCCCTACCTTGTAGCTCCCTTAAGCTTCTATGGGAGGTGAGGAATTCAGAAAGAAAAAAATAATTAAAAATGGAGCACACTAATAAAGCTAGAGTAAAAAGTTGGGAGGGGGAAGAGAGGGTTGTGAACAGTTTAGTCTAAATCCCCAAGTGAGTATGAGGAAGTGAGTGTGTCCATAGAAGAGCAATGAACCTAGTGAAGGGTCTAGAGAACAAGTCTTATGAGGAGTGGCTGAGGGAACTGGTGTTGCTTGGTCTGGAGAAAAGGAGGCTGAGGGGAGACCTTATCAGTCTCTACAACTACCTGAAAGGATGTTGTAGCATGGTGGGTGTAGGTCTCTTTTCCCAAGTTGCAAGTGATAGGACAAGAGAAAATACCTTCAAGTGGCACCAAGGGAGGGTTAGATTGTATATTAAGAAAATCTTCTTTGCAGAAAGGGTTGCCAAGCATTGGAACAGGCTGCCCAGGGAAGTGGTTGGAGTCACCATCCCTGGAGGTATTTAAAAGATGTGTAGATGTGGTTCTTGGGGACATGGTTTAGTGGTGGTCTTGACAGTATTAGGTAAATGGTTGAACTTGATGATCTTAAGAGTCTTTTCCAACCTAAATGATTCTATAATTCTATGAAACAGAGTTTATCCTGTCTTTGTATGTGACAAGTATAAGGCCTCAACTTACCAAGCTTTTCAGTGCATTCATATTCAGAACTGAAGAACTCTTTAGGAAATAGACAACGTTTGTGCATTCAAAGCAACTTCTAATTTAGCTAATCACTCCCTGTGAAGTCTAATTTCAATATAACACTTCTCAGAGGGACAGTATATTCTGAGTCATGCTGAAAAAAAAAATACAGTCTTCAGGTCAGCAAGCTGCTTTCACCCCTCACACTCAGAAAGGTCATACTTTGAGAAGAATCCAGGTGGGTGCATGCATAATGTATAAACTCACAAGTGTAAGCCTGATTACAGTGATTATACAACAACATTGTGCCTGGCTGAGTTTTGTCTCTGTGTTAGCTAATTCTGAGAACCCCTTGTCTAGTGATTTATTGTTGGTGTTCCCTAGGAAAGTGAGGTCTTACAAGACCCTGAAGCTGCATTCTAGAGCAAATGTATTCTAATATCAGAAAAAACGGAGGGGAAGAGGTGGTGCCTTAAAACTTGGCACAGGTAAGCCTGTCTCAACATCCTTTCTTGCAATAGGAGACAAAGATGCTTCCTTTAATGTGATGACTGCTTTTGTAGAAATGAGGAACAACTGCTCACCTGAGAGCAGTTTTACCTATTTTTATCAGAAGTTTTCTTCTGTAGTGGGGACCCCCCAAGCTGTTTCAGAGCTCTTCAGAGAACCCAGAGAATAAAGTGAGGTGATCTCTTGCAGGTGTACTAATGTAGCAGGGTTGTGTAGCACTCAAAGCAACAAGGTAGGAGTCCAGATAGCTTTGCTATTTTTCCTCCTCTAGTACTAATTTGCTGGGTATCTTTGAGTAGCAGAACTGATCGTGGCAAGCCCCACTTTTTTAGAAACAGGCCACCCAATATCTTCTTACTATGTGAAAACTGCTAAAATGCTTGGGTAGAAGCACCTATATTATAACAGACAAATGCTCCCTCATTAAACAGAGTGCCCAGATCATGAGAAATCCAAGGGAAGTCAAGGAAGCTCTGTCAGCTTACACTAGTTCAGGCAGAACTATCTAACCTGAGATGAATGTGCACATAACAAATATTTATCTACAATCTTTAAATGTCTTGAGAAATAGCTAATTCTGATTTTTAACTCACTCAGACCTACCACAATGTGCCCATTGAGTAGATTGAGGAGGAATTCATGCTTGAAAAAAAGCAAATATATAACTCAGTTATGTCTCAGCTGCAGGACAAGTGTGCTGTATGGTAGCTACTGATCATCTAGATTTGGCAGTTTGGCAAGGCAGGGCCTGCTCGCTGAATCACAGCCCTTTCACAATCTGTGGTGCTGTGTGCTGAAGGGCTTGGTCATGCCAGAGCAAAGCTCATCTGTGCTTAAGTAGAAGGGTACTCCTGCCATAGTCAGCAAGGGTCTCCCTGCAAGGAATCAAAGGCTAGCATATACTTAAGAGCTTCGCTGTATCTGGGTAAAGATGTCCCGTAACTTGAGGGCTTGAGCTCTGATCCAGCACAAGTCTAGTACTTGAGGAGACATATTCTGCTTCCATTTAATGCTGATGTAAACTAGAATAACTCCACTGAGATTAGTGTCATTACTTTAGCTTATACCACTGTGCAGTAATAACAGAACTTGACTGTATTAACTGTTTCTTATCGTGCTCTGCACTTTTGAGGATACCTTTGCCAGAAATGCTAAACTTCTGCAGAACTGTCTATTATTTGGGGCAATTGAGAGATTTCCATCTCTGTAATATTAATTTCTCAGCTTCTATCAGCATGGCCCTGAGGAACCATCTTTCAAAAGAGATATTGATAAATTCCCTAATATCTATACTGCTTTACTTTTCAGTGCTTGAATTGAATACATTTATAAAGCAGATATTACTTTAATCCGGAAAATATTCCCCACCAGTGAACATGCTATTGTTCTCATGGCTTAGCTGGGATGCTGTTCCTTTCTTCTCTAGTAAGAGAAGTTGAAAGAAATCTTGAACCACAGAGATCTCAGGGCATCTAGTGGTACACAGGGAAAACTGCATCTTCATGCCAGGGGTTTGGGGATGAACTATCAGCATTAACAAGTGAGGAGGTGATAAGGAGCGCTAGAGGGGAAGAGTGCCACCTATTCCAACCCTGGCCAGCAGCGAGACTTTGGCCTCAGTCACTAAAGTTCAGTCTCTTAAAAGCTCTGTGTGTGTCGCTGCCCAACCTTCATCACCATCAAATGACAGTGATAGGTACCAGGCAGGCTGGAGGAACACAGGAATGCAATCATTTGCCCTCCATGTCCATTCACAGACTGCAATAGAACAGGCCCATCCTAACGGCATGGTAAAAGTGGAGGACTAGCCTTGTGATTAATGGGATACAAAGTCAAATGTGGATTTCTGCCTCAGTTTTCCTTGCATGATTAATTGCTTATATTAAAAATTGAGTGTTTACAATATAGAAAAGCTGCTTACTCCCACCAGAACTGTCCCTGTGAGTACAGAAGCACAGGAGATGAAGTGTAGCTGCCGTAGCCACATAGGTATTGTTCAAATCCTTATTCTTTTCCATGTAAGTGCAAATAGCTTGGCTAACAGTGATCATCTTGCAGACTATTAAGCACTTTTCTAAGGGTATTGTTTGTATGGCCTAAAGCTAGACTACAAGGGCTGCCTTTTTAAATTCTGCATCTTGTGGGCAACAGTTAAAACTTTAGCTTCCAGAGGGCCCAGCTGAGATCAGAGTTTTGCTGTGACAAGCACTGAGTAAATATATAAAAGAGCCCCAGGTCCAAATTAAAATTCTGAAAGAAACGGAGGTGAAAGGAAAGGCAATTCATGTGTAGAAACAAATTTTAGTACAAGGAAATAACACAGGGCAGAGATGAGCAAGGAGGACAAATAAATAAACGGAAACCAATTGTCACTTCTATGCCCATCACCTCCCCCAATGGCCTCTCCAGAGCTCCTCATGCTTGAACTGTTGCCCTGTGTTTTTTGTAGTACAAGATAAAGCACAGGCTCTCTGATTTAAATGCCATAGCTGGGAAAGCAACAAGTACACTTCTCTCTTGATTGTAAATTAGATCTACACACTATAAGAAGTGAAAAGCATTTTATTAAGGTTGCAACTTTGCAGTGCAAAGTTAGAAAGTGGCAGAATGATGGCAGTACACAGAATTTTGGTCCAGTGCTCTTGTGTCTCTATTATGGCACACTTCAGTTCCTTGATTGCATGCTATTTTTCTCAGCAGCCCCCTGACATATATTGCAGACCTGGGCTGAACTGATCATCAAAATTATGCATGGCAACTAGCAGGGAAGCTGTCAGCTACTGGAGAGATCTACAATGAATTCAGTAACACCAGCAAAAATGAGATGCCTGTAGTTCAGTTGAGCAAGTTCAGAGTTATGATCAGTGTATATGCACAATTTTCCAAAACTGCATTTATGTGTCAGAAGTCCTCTAAAGCTAACAGGGAAGACCTATGCCAAATACATGACTGATGTGCTTATCAGATGGTCAATAGTCTAATATGTAAATGTTTGGAGCACCTTAGTAAATGCATCATGCAGTGGCAGAACATGTTTCTATGTAAAGGAAGTCATGACAAGCGTACACTGGATTCCAGCTACCAGATGAAATGCTGTTGGTCACTGTTTGCCCAGGAACATACAAATGCTGTGCTGCTTGGTGGTTGTCATTGCCAAAGTAAAAATATGTAAATGGTGGTTCTGGTACTAATTCAAGTCTGTGGCAAGGAAGATCAGATACATAGGCTGAAAAAGGAAGGCAGACTAAATGTGAGTAGTGATGGCTAATTCTGCCAGAGCAGCAATACCAGCAATTAGTACAACTTCTTTTAAGGGCTATTTGTTCTTGGAGCAGATAGGTCAAAGACGTGTTTCTTCTCTCACATAATACACAACAAAAAGGCATTCTTGAATTCCCAAGTGATCATAGATTTGCATTTCCAGCAAGTAATTTTAACAAATGCTACTCCATTTAAACATCACTATCAGTAGATTGCTCTTAACCATGTTAAAAAAAAAACAAAAACAACAAAACAAACCAGCATGAGATGGAACACATCTACCTTATCCAGACTACAGAGTCCAGGTTGATGGCAAATGATAATACTGTTGATGGCAAATACCTTGGAGACAGCAGTGCTGTGCAAAACGGAGTGCTTGACTTAATTTCAAAGTGAAAGTATTCTGGGTAGTAGGAATGATTAAAAGGACTGAGAAAGACATCATGACATGGACCTAAAAGAAAAAATTATTGTACCTGTGCAGTGTTTAGTGATTCAATCACAGGAAAGCTACTTGAGGAAGATAAAGAGATTTAAGATAATGTTAGATATAATAAAGGATAAGATTATTCAGAATTATTACAAAGAATGTTGTTAAGAGGCGTGTTTTAATACTGAATGTCCCTGCTAGGATGAAAACTGAGAAGAGGTTTTGTGTCCCTGCTCCAGGATACTAAGCCAAAAAAAAAAGGGCCCTGGTAAGATCATTGGACAGGAATACTCCACTCACATGGGTAGGAGTACTCCTACCTGTAACCTTCCATGCCTATTCAGGGGTTATCTGAGGAAGACTTGTGCATGCCCTTATTATTGATATATTGACTTCTCCTTGTAACTCCACTTGAGCGCTCTGCTGATCAATTTCCAATAATTTCAAATAAGAAGCAGTGTCTTTTTTATCCATCACAGAGAACTGGGTGAGGAGTTCGGGGGCGGGGGGGGGGAAGGGTCTATGAATGTTCAAATAGGTGCTCTGTAGGACAATGTCTTACTCCTTGGGGAAGGAGAGAAAGTTGTTTGTATACATGTGAGCATCTACTTTTCCATAAATTACAAAAACAAATATCAGAGAAAAGGATCCCTACAAGGCTCTATTAGAGTATAATCAAGACCCATTTCTTCATCAAAACTGTTTCAACTTCTTTCTTGTAAAACCATCAACAGCATTGTGCGTCACCTTCTGCTACTTTTTGCCTCCTCTGGAATATATGAAACTGCTGATAATAGCATGGAGAGAATGGGATTATAAAAGTGGGATCATAATGTTGTTCCACAACTGCATCAAAAAAGATTGCTTAAGAAGGTTCCCACAGCAGAACCTAGAGAGATGCCAGTGTTTCTTCATGGCAGGCTTGATGTCAGGTGAATGGACTGGCTCCAAACATATGTGCTAATTGCTTCAGGTGAAGAAGTGAGACCTACTCCCACAGTATCCTTTAAGGAAACTGGGTAGATACTGCTTTTTTTTTTTTTATTCCTGCAGGCTTAATGACATTCAGGGCAGTAGATCCATGGGGCAAAGTTTTTGTCCAGTTCTTTTATGATGTAACCTCATGCCAAAATCTAACCAGTTCATCCTCCTTACTAAACTTTTCTCCTCACCCTCTTCTCTTTTAAGACATTAAAATTATCAAAAGCGCTGAAAGGGAGGGAGCTTTGCGGCAGAGCTGAGTGCCAAAACTCTCTGGTTCTCTCCCTGTTTGTGCTCTGATTTGCTGTGTTACGTTACAAATAAGGTAGTTGGATCTCCCTGTGTCTGCCTTGCTTCTGCTCTGTAAAATGGAGGTAATTAAAAACACCTGCCTCATGGGAATGCCTTACACTGATACTTAATGGATTAACATTTGTAATGCTCTTTGAAAGCCTTAGATGTGGGTCTGTATAGAAATTCAAAGCATTGTTATCTTGCAGGATAAACAGGCATTTCTCAAGGCTGATCCTGCTTTATTCATGATATGTGAAAGATGATAAAATGTGGGGATAAATACATCACTGTAATTCAGATAAAGCAAAGCCTGCTGGCTTGCTTGTGCTTCTAATAATATCATCCTGTCTTCAACATCATCTGCTTTTATCTTAGCCTGAGAGTGAAAGTCCCAGTGCATGCAAGGGACCTAGGACCTAATGACACAAATGCATGTTTTTTGAAATTCTATTATAGATGTTGGAGAAAAGGCATATTCTGGTAAGAATCCAGAACAAGTACGTGGTTTTGTCCTTCAGGACAGGCTAAGAGAAAACAACTTTAGCAGACTTTCTCCCCCTGGCTGTGGAGTGATGTCATCTTTCTAACTACAAGTGACATCCCCTCCTAGCCCCTGGCACCAAGAACACTTTTAACTTTGGCCATCAAAGTTGTCTCTTAGTTCTCACAGTAAGGGCTTGTACACTTTAGAGATAAGGGATAAAAGGTCTAATCCTAGCTTTCTGTTTGTGTGTAGATTATGTAGCACGTTTGCCTGCTGTACTGAGAATAAGGAGGCCTTTACACAATCTCTCAAGTACATAACTGAGACGACCTAACAGGTCAAATATGTAAATAGACCAGTCAAGGTCTTCAACAAACATCAGATCACGCAACTGCAAAAAGAGGTACATACCACACCATCAAACCATGCACCAGTTTATGCGTTCCCTGTACTTTGGTGAGGGAAGGGAAAGCCACCCAAATTAAAACCAGGTTATCCTATACATGTGTCTTGTGACTCCTGGCAATAGCACAGTTTTGGAATATAGCTTTTAAGTATAGGAAGCTGCTTTTTTTTTTTCCATCCCTGTTCTAATTCTTTTGCTGCATTCTTCTTTACAAAATCAGGCCATTCTGTTTGTAATCCTGCCTAACATGGGCAGACGAAGTGAGTCAAGTCCTTTTTTGTTGTTTATAACAAACATGATATTCAGCTAAAATGTTACAGGCAATCACAAAACCACTGATAATCTTAAAACAAATAAGAGAGTTGTGGTGAAGAGCCTAAAGGAGGTGAAACAGAACAATTTCAGGCTGAGAAAATAACTGAGGAAACCTTCAAAGATTTTAATTTTTTTTCATCCTTTAAAAAAAATGTAAGGAGAGATGAGCTTTCTAATGAATAAAAGATTCTCTGTATATACCAAGGGAAATTGAGAAAAGTTGACTTTATTTTCAGCAGAGATTTAGATTGACTATTAGGAGTTGCATACTATAAGGCAGAATAATGAAGTGCTAGAGCAGGCAGTCCAGAAATGTGGAATCTGCTTCACCAGTAGCTTAAAGGAGAAGATAAACAATCTAAGGATAATTTCCAGCTGGTTGGTCTTGTATGAGAGCTGGAAGTTGGAGTGTTTTTGGTTTGGTTCCCCCTCCATGTGATATACTAAAAAGAATCCCATGGGTTCTTTTCAACAGCAATAAGCAGTACAACCTGATGTAGGAGGTGTGATATTTGATAAAGCACATAAATCTCAAGATAGGAGCAAAGACGTAAGACACTTCAAGATACACTTAATGAAATCACTTCAACATAAGGGAAGGCTGTCTTTGCAATTGTCTTCAGTTTTACTTTCAAATAAATGAATACTGGCAATGTTTTTTTGCATGATGTGCCATGAAACATTTACCTGTGATCTTGACTTCATTATAGGAGGGGAAAAGAACATGCATTCAAGTGTCTTACTTAACACACTGCTTTTGTTAACTGATCGTATACAAGCAGATTCAAGAGTACCATGTAAAAAGCAAATACACGTTGGGGGTAAAATAGAATCATAGAATTGTCTAGGTTGAAAGGGACCTTGAAGATCACCAAGTCCAACTATCAACCTAACACTGCCAAAAACACCACTAAACCATGTCCCTAAGCACCAGGTGTACATGTCTTTTAAATACCTCCAGGGATGGCAACTCCACCACTTCCCTGGGCAGCCTGTTCCAATGCTTAACAACCCTTTCTGTGAAGAACTTTTTCCTAATATCCCAACATCCAAACCTACCCTGGAGTAACTTGAGACCATTTCCTCTTGTCCTATCCCTTCTTACTAGCAAGAAGAGGTTGACCCCCACCTCTCTACAACCTCCTTTCAGGTAGCTGTAGAGAGTGATAAGGTCTCCCCTGAGCTGCCTCCTCTACAGGCTAAACTACCCCAGTTCTCTCAGCTGCTCCTTATAAGACTTGTTCTTCAGAGCCCTCACCAGCTTTGTTGCCCTTCTCTGGACATGCTCCAGCAGCTCTTTGTCTGTCTTGTAGTGAGGGCACCAAAACTGAACACAGTACTTGAGGTGGGCGTTACCAGTGATGAGTACAGGGGGATGATCACTGCTCTATTCCTGATACAGGCCAGGATGCCATTGGCTACCTTGGCCACCTGAGCACACTGCTGGCTCATATTCAGCCAGCTGTCAACCAACACCCCCAGGTCCTTTTCTGCCAGGCAGCTTTCCAGCCACTCTTCCCCAAGACTGTAATGCTGCATGGGGTTGTTGTGACCTAAGTGCAGGACCTGGCACTTGGCCTTGTTGAACCTCGTACCATTGGCCTCAGCCCATTGATTCAGCCTGTCCAGATCTCTCTGCAGAGCCATCCTACCCTCAAGCAGATCAACACTACCACCTAACTTAATGTTGTCTGCAAACTTACTGAGGGTGCACTCAATCACCTCGTCCAGGTCATTGATAAAGGTACTAAAGAGAACTGTCCCCAATACCCAGCCCTGGGGAACACCACTTGTGACCAGCTGCCAACTGGATTTAGCTCCGTTCACCACCACTCTCTGGGCACAGCCATCCAGCCAGCTTCTCACTCAGCAAAGAGTACACCCATCCAAGCCATGAGCAGCCAGTTTCTCCAGGAGAATTCTGTGGGAAAGAGTGTCAAAAGCTTTACTGAAGTCCAGGTAAATAACATCCACAGCTTTTCCCTCATCCACTAAGCATGTCGCCTTGTCATAGAAGATCAGGTTTGTCAAGCAGGACCTGCCTTTCATGAACCCATGCTGACTGGGCCTGATCACCTGGTTGTCCTGCGTGTGCCACATAATGACACTCAGGATGATCTGTTCCACAAACTTTCCAGGCACTGAGGTCAGACTGACAGGCCTATAGTTCCCTGGATCCTCCTTCCGGTCCTTCTTGTGGATGGGCATCACATTTGCTAATCTGCAGTTGACTGGGACCTCCTGGGTTAGGCAGGACTGCTGATAAATGATGAAAAGTGGCTTGGTGAGCACTTCTGCCAGCTCCCTCAGTACCCTCAGGTGGATCCCATCTGGCCCCATAGACTTGTGTATGTCTAGGATCTGAAGCAGGTCCCTCACCATTTCCCCATGGATTATGGGGACTTCATTCTGCTCCCCGCCCCTGTCTTCTGATTAGGGAATACCTAATCAACATGTCTACAGTTTTAAGTATTATGGCAAGCCTGTTGGCTTCAGTGAGGAAACTTAAATCCTTAACAGTCATTAAATGTCCTCCTGAATCAGCGTCTATATTAGGAAATCTAGGAGATGCTTTCTTTCCTTTTTGGAAAAGCCATTTTCTGTGATTTCTTCTGATTCAAATGTATGTACCCACTGAAGCCTTTGCAAACTATCTTTTGAACTTTGCACAATGGTCTCTAACTCAGTTTTGCAAATTGCTGTGCATTACTCAGTAAGTATGTATTTCTACCATTACAACTTGTGTTAAATACTACTGACATTACTGAACTTATCCTGAAGAGGGATCTGGAGCAAGCAGTCAACAAATAGCAGTGCAGTGTACTCTAGGACTTTGATCCAATGAGGAAATAATCATTGTAAGTACTCTGTGGTCCTGTTCTGGTTGCATGCTGGTTTTGCACAGGAGTCATTCCATTGACTTCATTGAATTTGCACCAGGATCAAGCTTGTTCTCTCTCTTATTGCATATTTGGGTACATTAATAAGTGTTTATTTTAGGGGGAGAACATTGTTGAATTTCAGTCACTTCTAAACTGTGGGATTCAATGACTAACACAATCTAGATCCTGGTCACATAGAGCGTTAAGCAGCATGAGTTTAACAGCACAGTGTTTAAAATTAGTCACTTAATTAACAAAGGCAGGGACTGATTAGTATAGAACAGAATAAATGGTACCTAGCTAAAAATATTTTCTCTGCTTCATTCTTTCAACTTATTTTTTACTTTAAATTACATGGATTAGGGACACGAGGCTGATATATTTCATCATACAGTCCCAGTCTGAATATGTGGTTACAGATAACAGTGTAAGTTAAATATGCAACAAGTGATTTAACACAATTCTAAATGAGTATCTGTTAGGTGAGTGTGCTTTGGTGGGGGAATTTTAAGTCAGTTCATGGCAACTCCTAGAATACTCAGAAGTGAAATATATTTTCTGTTGTGTATCTTTCTAAGTGTGAGCCATTTATCTGGAGACAAATAATATGGAAAACATCAGAGTATTTCCACATTTCTGTGTTAATATGCCTGAACTTACAAATTTCTGTAAGAAACTCATATTGCCCATTTCTGACCATCAAAGCTGAGTGTTTTCTCTTTCTTCTAATTATTAACTTACAGATTGCCTTTATATATTCAAACTATTGTACTCTGCCTTGCACTTGCTGTTTTCAGTCTAAATCTGGATTACTTCCATTCCATTGCCATGTCACCTAGTCATTCCTTGTGCCATTCTTCTATTAAACCAAGAAACCTGGCTATTAGCAGGCTTTCCCTTTCTTTTATTTGCAGTTTTCATTTCTTCTGCCTCTTTTGCTGATCATCTCATTACTGACAGCAGCTCACTGAAAACATTATTATTTTTTTAAATATCAGAAAATTCTGTGTATTGCCTTCTTGATAGCCCATGTTTCCATTATGAAGAAAACAGGACCACGATCAAGGCATTTGGTCACATTGGTCTGTTTTTTTTTCCCCTGGGTTTATAGGGACATTTGTCTGCCTTTGTTTTCCACTCTTGTTGCCTCCACTCTGCCTTTGTTCTCCACCTCTAAAATAGAGATGATAATTGTGCTCTACAGGAGGGGAAGGTTAAAACAGCTTATAAGTTGTTTCAGTCAGACGACAGGACTTAGAAAAGTACTACATATGGAACAGAAAAACAGAAATCACAACTGAGGTATGGTAGACAACCACAACAGAAATTTCTGGACTCGAACAATAAAGTACTGCAAGACAAAGCCAGAAGATGCAGTATAGTACATGCAGTATATGTGTGTACATATATATAAAAACTTCCCCATGACGTACAAAGCTGAAGCTACACTGACCAGTCCCCTTTTAAAAAGTAAAATGCCATCAGTAGATAAATGATAATAGGAACACAAACAACTGTATCTGATAAGCTCCTGTGTACTATGGACTCCTATGTGCCTACAGGAGAACTACAGCAAAAAAGAATGTGATTAGAGGCAGCTGCCAAAATCAGAAGGTAGAAGGAAACAAAACTTCAGTTATATGGGAAATCGGGTGAAATGAAACAAACTACCCCAGCTGCGATAATATAATGGTATATGCATTTGCCACGCTTTTATAAATAAAACTTCAACTTAGAGCAGTTTCAGGGTTTATTGTAACATGATGCACATGTAGGGGCAGAAGGGAAACTCATATACAAAAATGTGATGCTCAAAATGGCTTTCATGTAGTTGGCGGGGGGGGGGGGCAAGACGACAAACCAGCAAAAAGCATTCAAAACCCAACTGTTCTTTTTCTCTGTAAAACAAAATTTTAATCAGGACTTGGGCACAGAAAATATGTTAGACTTCCATCGGAGTCACTCAAATGATAGGAGATAAAAGTGTCACTTCATTTACTACTGTCTTTGAAAGGTTTCAATATCTCTTTCAATTTTTGTCACCATCTCAATCTATTGAAGCTTGATGTTGTTTTAATTTCCAGTTGATGCAAACCTTCCTGATAAACAGGAGAAACCATCCAAATAATGCGAAGTGTCTTGTTGAAAATACACAAACATTTGGGCTTTAAAATGCAGTTTCTCTTTCTTTAACTCCTGGTGTTTTGAAAGGAGGGAGAAACTCAATAGTGTATGTTCCAAATGGAGTGGGCGAGTATTTGGTGAATGAACAGAACACGCACACAATAGAGGTATCCTGTGGAGTGTCTTTGATGTAAATGTGATCTCAAAGTGCTTTATGGATTTAAATTGGGTAGAAGGATGGAGAAATTTAAAGCCAGGCAGGTGAGGAAATTAGGAAATTTTTTTCAGCTGATGAGAGGGAAAGATATAGACAAGTTTTCAGCTCTCACATGATGGTAGAGAAAGGTCTTGCACTGAGGTAGTAGAGAGAAAGTTGACATTAATAAAATATATATGGAGGGAACTTCTGAATGTGTTTACAAAATGTGTGTATAAAATTCCCTGAAGGTTTTGCACAGTTCATTGGAAACCCAGAATTGTAGTAGGAGGGAAAATACAAAAGATTTATTTAACAGAAATAACTTCATAGCATCTCAAAAGGTGTGCCAGAAAGGCAGAAGAACATTTCCTGCTGTTCCAAAAAGATTTTGGAGGAAGCAGAAAAACTGGTTGTCAACACAAATTAAAGAGTTAGCACTTTTTATGAATCCTGTCATGCAAGTAACTTTTAGGTTTTTTCCACATCTGTTTCTTTGGGGGTAGTCTTTTCGGTTTGTTTTAGTGTGTTTGCACACCCTCCCTCAAGCAGGAACTGCCTTTTGCAGAGTTCTGTTGGTCTTTTGAAGGACTATTGATACACAATTGATTCACCTGTGTCTACCTGCTTAGCAGTCATTCTCTGAAGTCTTTCAGTGATTCCATTATAGCTGACTTCAAATAATTGTCCTTTTAGGCAAAGGAGGACATGACAGGTATGACACCATGTGCTATACCTGGATGCTGCCTATTCTTACTGTATTCCTGCAGCCCAGAAATACAGTCTGTGGGGGTTTGCCTTCAGTTAGTTTACCTTTTTTGTAAAAGTTCCTTGGTCATCTTGACAGCTGCCTCTGTGTTGCAGCAGACAAGATGTGATACAAAGAAACTCTTGAGCCTGAATTCTGCGTAGTCTACACAGTTCATGGTACTTCCCAAATGCTGGATGGAGCAAGGAGTTATGCTTGTCATGCCTTGAAGCTTTTAGGCTGGGGAAAACAAGTCTCTGGCATTCAAGTTATATGGATTGCTCTTGTTTTATTTAAGGGATCTACTTTCCAAATAGTGTTCGGACTATTATCTACAGCAACAGTGTATCCCATGTTAGGCATCTGCATGTTAGCTCTGAAGGCTTCTTAATATTTAGAGATCTCCTAACTATTTGCAGTGCAGCAGGGAAATGGGTATTGCCTTACTCTTATGTTGAAATGGCTCGATGCATTTGGCCAGCTCCACTAAAAATGAGCTGAAATTAGTCTAATATCATGCTAAGAGCAGCAAGGAAGGTTATTAACAGGGCACATGGCCAGCAGACTTCCCTGACCTTCTTTCTTTTCTTCCTTTTTAAAAGAAAAAAAACACCAAACACCATAATAACCATCATTGTCCATTTGTTCTTGAGCACCTTGAACTGACTTACTCTGTGTTGACAGCTGTACTTGTATAACTAACTCTTTGAAACCAGCTGGCAAAAGCCTGTGCGAAGCACTGCATTACGAAAGACCAGTCATAACCAGTGGCCCAGCCACCTGACCAACACCTGGCTGGATGACGATAGTGGAAAAATAGTTCTGCTGGAAATCAGAGTATCATCCTCTGAATAACTGGCTAAACAGAGACAAAGAGGTTCCAAGGAGGGCTCAATGTGTGCTCTGTTTGACACACCATCAGCCTGCCACCTCAAAGATGGATGCTTGCATAAGTGGGTCTGGCAGGATGCTAGCATGCTGCTGAAGTCTATTCTGGCTGTGGTTGAGGCCATTCTTGCATAACTACTACAGAAAAGAGAGGCAGGGCAGCCCTCGGATGCATACCCCACACACGAAGGGCTGCATTCTCAGCTTTGTACACACAGCGTCTCCAGAGGCTGAGTAAAAACCACTGGATTTGGCATTCACTGAGTAAGGCATTAAGATACCCGACTGTCACACACTAGCTTGCAAGTGCAATTGGGAGATGCACTAATGGAAACCTTCCTCATTCCTATCGCTAGCCTGTCTGCCCCAGGTTCCCTGTGATAATAATAATGGAGTTTCTAATGGCATTAGTCATTGCTTTACATTCAGGGAGTTTTGACTGGTAAAGGCATAAAAATAAACAAGACACAGTACAGATAAGCAGTAGGTAACAATTTTCCATACAATTCCTCTGTACACGTTTTCACTGCAAATGTCACTATAAGAAAGAACTATATAATCAAGGCACAAATAAGTAGAGAGCACAAAATAAACACAAAAGCCCTCTTACTGCAAGATATACAACTTGTACTTATTGAAGTGTAAAGACTGTACTGAACACTAAGGAATGGATCACCTGCAGTAAGATAAATTGTTTTTCTTTTGATGATACAGTTCCACATGGTGTGGTGACTCGAGGAGGGAGGGAGGTAGAAGAACTAGAAAGAGGAGGAAAGAACACAGCTCTCCATCACAAGAGGAGAATAAAATGCATAAACTAGGGGGAAGGCACCCTAGCTAAGAAATTGGGTTGTGAGACGTTTCTAGTGCAGGGGGAAGACCCAGACTTTAATCTGCTCAGTGATTTCAAGGTTAGACACTAAGGGTCCTTCTTGTGGCCCAAAACAGGGGCATAGTTTTTAGGTAGCACTTGAAGACACGTGGTCTCAATAGCTCATTGAACCTTTTGGCCCCTAAAAATCAGACAAGTCTTAATTCAGACAGAGTCCCATTCCTAGTCTGTTAACGCACAACTTGCTTCCAAAGGGACGGTGACCACACAAACTGCAGTAAGCTCCAGAGCAACAGAGAACATGAACCTGACTTCTAGAGAGATGCATGTGTTAAGATGGAAAGAGATTCAAGAAAGTCACGTCGCCTAGTTCAGCTAAACTCTGCCTTCTAATAGTTATGTTGCTTCTCTTCAGATTTTGCTATTGGGTTCAAGTCACACAGTGCAAATGCTCTGTCAAATGCATTCATGTAGTGATGATGCATTTGTACTCAGTGTCATTTTTATTGTGCTACATAATAATGTAAAAATTAGTTGGTCTCAAAATCTAAATTGTTAGAAAGCACAGAAAAGATTCAACTAAAATAGTTCTGTGAAACTCAGGAGCAGCATGAAAGTACACCAGCTGAAAAATAAACCATATAAATGGTTTATATGGTTGCTTGCTGTTTCCCCCAGCTACATAAGATTTCTGTGGGAGTTTGAAGAAAATACTTGCTATTTTTGACGAGTTTAGGCAAGTCAAGGAAAAGTAACTGAAAGAACTGGATAACTATTAAGGGTAAAGAATAAAATATGAATATAGTATTCAGGAGGGGATCACTAGAGTATGTACTTCCATGTGCACAACTAGCTAAAGACCCCAAGCATTAAAGCAAATTATCAGTGTCTGTAATTTCTCCTAGGATTTCACACTGTTCAACTGCAGTTCAAGCAAGACAGTCTACCCCATGTTTCTGGCAGATCTTATTTCATGTCTAGCACTTCTATGCATGAATTTGATGAAGAGCTCATACGGAGTTTCAGTCTTTGTCAGGAAACACATTTCTTCCTCTGTCACTGAAGTTCCCCATAATTACCTCAATTCTGCTGCTCCACAGAGGGGTCTTATTGTCATTTCTATTTGATTTGGGGGGTGTCATGGGGCAGGAAATAATTCTGAAGTGACTACTATTCCTGTATTACTAAAGATAGCAAAATGGACTCTCTGAAGCAGTTTTGGACTCCTAGATCACAGCCTGCTTTCAGACAATATCGTGTAAGAACGGAAGATGTTTTACAAAGCATTGCTAATTTGGTTTGGATTTCATAAGCCTATGGCACCACCTAGCTGCAAACATTTGTTTTTTATTTTTTCACTTCAAAACCCACCTTTTTAAATTCAGCTAGCACTGAATTAAGCAGTGGGCAAAGTATTTACTGCAAATATACTTATCTCAGCTATAGTTCCCCAGACCTGTTCCAAGACTTCTGTACATGCTGGCTTATCTTACTGCCCAGTAGTGCTTAGTTATGTGCACTGACTTGGTGGAAAGAACTCAGCTGACGAGGGCTCACTTCTAAGTACAAGACTGTTCATCTGAGCCAAGGTCCTAACTTATATTTCCTGCTTTTGAACCAGAACACATGCTGAAGCTATTTGTCTGTTAAATAACAAAATTCTGTTATCACCCCAAGCAGAAAAAAGAATTGGGAATCTAAAACCAACCACAAAAAAATTATTTTACAGTAGGAATTACAGCTGCACTTTAAAAAAAAAAAAAGTTGACAAGTAAGTGTACCAAACTGTGATGTTTTGTAGAAACTAAAAGTATTTGTTTCTTTGGATCAAATTTGGCAGTTTCAACTTCCCAGAAAGGGATAAGAAATATCAACCTTCCCAAATGGTCTCCCCTTTCCTGCAACTTCTCAGAAACACAACAAGTATATTTTTGTTTAAAAACAAACACCCATATTTTTCAAGCTCAAATGAAAAAGTATACACAGAAATGAAACCGTTCCCTTAACGGGGGGTCAAAAGAAACACTCTTACTCTATACAAAATGGTATTTGTTCTGTCTTCTTTAAATAGATATTCATTTCTATGTTAATCGAAACCAATGTGCCTTCCTTTTCTTTTCTGGGACATTTCTTACAGCCATTGAACAAAATCAAATACCCTGTTATTTAGCCAACTCCACAGAGCAGGCTGGAGACACATCAAGATGTATTAATATCTTCATTGCTCTTGATGTGTTTCCCAGAAACCTTGGCATAAAAGAAGTAGAATTTGACATTTACAAAATGGGTCTTTTATGAACTTGATGGCCTTGGATACACCTACAGTCGGAAAAGATGCTTGAGTTGTAACGGAAAGGTCTTCGGGACTGAGTGATCATTATACCACTAATAGTTATTATATTTGGTGAAAGAACAGAAAGCTGATGTTTTTCTTTGTCAATGTTCATCTTGGGCAGAGTTCAGAAAAATGCCTTTGAGGAATATGCAGTACATGCTTTAGAGAACAGCGAATAGTTTTGGGGCTTTCTTTTTCTTAGAGATGGCATTTTAGGCACGTCAGCTTCCTTGTCTCTTTGCAATACGGATTGCCATTGCGCAAAATTACTTGGAACGACTTATAAACTGTACAGACTTTTCTTTCGGTATTGTTATCAAAGATCCTGCAGAAAAGTCAAAATGACAGCTTTAGCACAGTTGGACCTGTGCTTTCTCAGCATGCAGCTAGCTCCTTCACACGTGTCCTGGTTGGTCCTTCAGAAGATATATTTTAGAAGCTGAAGGAAGAAAAAGCAGGAGAAAAAGAGATCATAGTAACAGCACCTTAAATCTCATGTTCCAGGCTTCAAACAGAATGCTACTACAGACATGAGGAAAGATGCATACTTTCTCCCCAAGCAAGTCTTCTATTAGCAATTCATCAGAGAGTTAATAGATTATTTTTTTTTTATTAAGTACACCGAAAGGCTGGTTTTGCGGTATCGCAAGGTGAGCTGTTTGAACCAGACAGGTAGCGCTGCTCTGCATTTTGTCTTTTCCACTGACTTGAAAACTTAGATGCTGATTTCTGAGTTCCCTTAACTGCACTATACCAAAGGCTTTTCAAAGCTTAGTGAAGTTATTGCATCCTTCTCAATGCAAGATTGCATCCTGACAGCTCTGGTTCCCCAAGCCCTGCTGTCAAAGTTTCCCACAAAAGAAGACAACACATCCAAATATGTCATGAAATCTTCCTGATCTTCAGGAATGTTTCGGATGAATTTCAGGGCAAAGGTTTGGGACCAAATTCACTGTTCCTAATGGCTCACACTTCCAGACTAAACAAGTGAGGACAACTGCTAATAAGCAAACAAGCTATTGCAAAACCTTCACAATTATAGAGAAATAGGAAATTATGCCCTGGGTTGTTATTCATCATTCACAGCTTTCCTGCCCTACCCTCCTTTCTGCTGCATACCAAAGAACCCACATACAGTGCTTTTGCTGCCCTGTACTACCCATTACTTAGTACGACTGAGCAGGGCACAGACACTTAGAAAGCACCAGGGAATTTAGACAGAATATTAGACAGGAAAAACTGGATTACCATGGGGCCCTGAGTAACTAAATTGCACAAAACAGAAGGTCATGCATTTGCATCATATATTATTGCTTGTTCCTTAATGATGAAACAGCAGAAGATCCTATGTTTACTAGTTAATCATAGCTTATCTATTATCAGCAACATGATATGGTATTCAAAAAGACAAATACATCTTGGGATCATATTAGGAAAGAGGTCTCCAGCAGCCACTGTATTGAAAAAGGATTAATTTTAACAAATGAGGCAGAGTTTGGACTTAAGCTGCTGGAAAGCTGTATCTTGGAATGTATCTCTAGCCAGCCACCCAGGTGAAGAAAAGGATTTTCTTCTTTCTTAATACTGGAAAAGTGTAAGTGTTGGGTCATGTAGAAAGATGATCAACATATGTCATGTCTAATGGCATAGGGAGTTTATAGCACTGTTTGTAGCTGAGGGCCTCCAGGAATGACTTTGCCCCAGTACCTAAAGAATAGTAAGAACAGACTTAAGTGCCCAAGAGCAACACAAATTACAGCAGAACAAGTGCAGAGAAAGGCTTTCCCTGCTCACCCTAACCAATGCATCTAATAAGAGAAATCTAAAAAAGGTTGTGCTTCATCTACTCTGAGAAAGGGTACACATGAATGGAAAGCTGTGAAAAGAGGTATAGAAGACCAACTTGTGCATTAACTGCTGACAATTTTTTTTAGGTCAAAATTTAGAAGAAGGTTTACAGCCGTCAGAGCTCCTTGGCTCTAAACTGGCTTCTCAGCAACAGTAAAGGTGCAAGTTTGGACGTGGCCATCTGCAACAGCAATGGATTCATCTCAGTGATCCTCTAAGTCCCTTCCTGTCTTATTAAATTTCTTAGGGAAGATTGCCAGCCAGCTTTCCCCCCCCCCACTGCGTTTTTTCTCTCTGACAAGTACCCCAAAGAGGTGCTAGCAGGCAGTGAAACTCAATTGTAAAACCCCAGCAATCACACTAAGTTGGAGTCACTTGGGAAGATAAGCAGAGAGAGTCTGAAATGGTGGCGGCTTTTTAGTCTTACTTCTGTTGCAATATATCTGTTCTTAGAATTAACGTCTCTACATTCTCATTCTCCAGACTCTCAGTCTGCATGTGAATTGAATAAAGTCCTTGTAAACTTCCTCAAGACTAAGTTAATATCCTAATCATAAATAAATTAGGAGAACTAGGGCTATATCCTTCCTATTAATCCAAGGACAAACTTTTTTCTTTATTTGAACTGGAGCAAAATTGGATCAAAGGGCTCAGTACTCTGTAGCCTTGTTCACTCATGCAGTTATTTGCCCGTGCAAGATGATTGCAAATTATTGTACAAGGCAGATGATGAAACAACTGCTTGGATTATATTTTCTATTTAAAGAAGGACTCTTTGTTCCCCCTCAAACATCAATTGTATTAACAGATAGTGTGAGTCGTTAAATGGTTTAGCTTGTCTGAAATAGCAGATGAACTGGCTGCTGAGTTGCATTTTTCCAAGGGGAGCATGTTCCATTGGAAAATTTTCTGAAGTCTAAATTTTTATGGGAAATTTCTCAGAAAAAGCTTGATGTTATTTTGTTATATTTTGCATATTTTTGCAAATATGAAAAGAAAAAGGAAATACATGGCAGGAAAAATCTGCAAGCACTCACAACATTTAAAGTGTCAATACAGAAATGAACAGACCAAATACTCTGTCAAGGCACTCAAGTTTATAGACCGAAGATGACAGATTAGAATAAGCCAGAGATCAGAATGTTTCATTCAATCCTACAGCTATGTTTTGTCCTGATAAAGTAAAATAGGCTTAATTTAGTTTTAGATTTTCCATGCATATTAATAATCTTAAAGGGAGTGCCTTATTATAGCTATGTTCTAGATAACAATTTTCTATGCCAGTCAAATGTTTTGACAGCACAAACAAACTACACGGAAGTTTCCAGATCATTTCTTTGCCATGACCCACTGTTAGTGATTTACAGAAAGTGGAGCCACTCCAGTTGGGTGGAACTACAGGGATTAGCACCAGGTCATGCAGGTTTGGGGATCATTTGGTTTTCTTATTTATGTCTCTTCCCCACCTCCCTTGTCCTTCTCCCATCACACACCTTGCCAAGTCAGAACTAAATTCTTCAGGATGGGTACCATCTTCTCTGATATGGGTGTAGAGCCCGGGTCCCTATGGGCATAGAGTGCTTTAGTGCAAGGACTTTGGTATGACTTTCCCTGTGACAGGATTTTAGTAGGACTTGTGCTCTTGCTTGTATCCTTCTGTTCATGTGGGAGTTCTACGTGCTGCTACCAACAACCAAAGAGGTCAGTTTATTCCTGTTTTCCCAGAATATGTCCAAATACCTACTTGATGATAAATACAAATGCACGGTCTAAGGATCTGCAGGCTGATGTGCTATGGCAGGTCTAGACTGCAAGGCGATCAGATAATTTTCCTAATGCAGGAAATGAAGGGTTCAGACATCTGCAGTCTGTTCCCTACCCTGCACTCATCCACATCTAGTGTTGGAGCAGGGAACCATTAGGATACACCTTGGCTCTGTGACAGTGCTTTGACAGTTTCTCTTCAACATTACTACTTCATCATCCCTAGGAGCTAAATAACTGAAACACTGGCACAGTTATCAAGTGGGCAGACGGCGCAGCTGCACTGTGGGCCAGGGGTTGAGGATCCCATCTACCAGATTACAGTGATGAGAGGAGGCAGAAGCAAGCACAGGCAGCAAAATTAAACAAGTATTCCTATTTCACGTCCTTAATAAGGACTATTTGGTCCATGTTACAGCTATCTTGTCGCTCCTTCCAAAACTACGTCAGCAGCACACAAGCAGCACAGTGCAGAGATTCCTGGGCTAGCAGTCAAGTGGTAGCTCCAGAAGCAGAACAATTTAATCAGTGTTTTGCTGCATGCACACAAATTATCTTTGTTAGGATGCAGGTGCTGTGGCACTGTGTCTGTGTTCCTCTTGATCTGAGCAGGTACCTCTGCAGATCCAGGCAGTGTACCCTGTGATTGTATCTGCTCTATCAGCTTCAGCTTAGCAGGGTCCTGGCCCTGCTACATTGTGCCGTATAGATAGTTGTCCAGCTTGAAAAGAGTAGAGTTACTCCTTGGAAACCTTGATGACACCGCAAGCTGCTTTTTAAGCTAGTTATCCTTCTTAAAAAGCGTAAACTGAAAAAAGAGTTTCTCTGGACTGCCGAGAAACGAGGCATAGAGTTGATTTTATATTTGTCCTAAAGTCACCTCTTGTTCAAAATTCAGTACTGGAGAAGGATTCTGAACTATGCAGGTTTCCTATGGTCCATAACTTTGCCAAAGACCAAAGAAAAAGCATATAATGAAGGTCATACAAGTTAACGAAGGTAAAATAAATTAGGTTACTATAATGGAATGAGAGGATTTGATCAGACTGATTAAATCAATGTTCATTAGAAAACTGAGGAGGAAGAAGGGAATCAGGAAGGAAGTTTGTTTTTTTGGTTTGGTTTTTGTTTTTTTTTTTTAAGTTACCAGTCCTTGTTGCTATGTAGAGTTATTAACTGTCATTGGGACTGGTGTACATATTCTAGCCACAGAAAGGTACGAGGAGAGTCAAATCATTTACAGACTGGAATGAATGTTGCATGTGCAACCTTCTGAAATTACAGGTAATGAGGTTATACATAATCCCTTTTGCCAAAGGCAGGGCTGTACACAAGGGAAAAATCCAGTCAGAAGAGACTTCGCTTGTTCAGGCAACAGTAGCAGGATCTCAAGATTGCAGTCGAAGGTCCTAACCAATGAAATACATGAGCATCTGATCTTTCAGACAGCAAAGCTGTCCTGGGGATATTTGTAGTGGGCTTTATTTTTTTCTATAACTGTGAGTATTCACTTCTGCTCACTAACAGATTCTCATGTGGAAACCCATTTCTCTCATCTCCCCATCTCATATGCAAAGCAGGCAGATGGGAGGGAATTAATTTTAAGGAGAGGGGACTAGAAATAAGGAGGCTAAAAAAGGAGATGGACAGCGGGACAGGCATGCAGAAGTTCAGAGAGGAATTTAAGAGAATGGAAAAGGTAAAGCAAATGAACATTGAAGGAATGAATTAAGAATGTGCAGGGATGGATGCCAAAACCAGGGCTATTTGTTTTGTCCCGAAGTACTTGATTTTGCAACTTTCCCATAGGGACTGGCTGTGGAGGGGAATACCCTATAATTCTGTTATTAAACTTTGGTGGCGGGGCGGAACAGAACACAAAAAGAAAATAAAGGAGAATATCATTATCCAACAGGGTGTTGATTCCCAACAGTGGACATCTGAAATTACACAGCAGTAATTTCATCTATTTCCCTCTCTGCCTTGAGACTGATGGTCTTTCTTTCACCTATTCCCTTCCTGTCTTAAATACTCTCGCTGTTTTTCAGAAGGTACTATGTTGCGCTCCAGAGACAGCTGCAGTTATGTGGAGAAAACAATCTTTTTTAAAAGCATACTGGAAGTTTAATGGAACAATTATACTGTTTAACTAATAAGGTACACAATAATTCTAGAAACTTAAGGTCACACAGGTTTTAAGAGTGTTTGGCCCTTGGCTTCTTGATTGTAGGTGTCATTTTCAGCTATATCTGAAATTTAAGGTAAATATTAAAATCAGAGATCTCGGTCCCACTTCTCTGTTATGTCCTTGTTTCATCCTTCTTTTTCTCTCCAATTTCTGCCATTCTGTGTTTAACCAAGGTGCTCACCATTCCTCACGAGTATCATAGAATTGATTCTAAGGTTGAAAGGCACCTTGAAGATCACAGAGTTCCAACCTCCCTGCCATGGCCAGGGACACCTTCCACTAGACCAAGTTGCTCAAAGCCCCATCCAGCCTGGCCTTGAACATGTCCAGGGATGGAGCTTCCACAACTTCTCTGGGCAACCTGTTCCAGTGGCTTACTGCCCTCAAAGTGAACAATTTCTTCCTAATATCTAATCTAAACCTATCCTCTTCCAGTTTGAAGCCATTCCCCCTTGTCCTATCACTACATGCCCTGGTAAAAAGTCCTTCCCCAGCTCTCCTGTAGGCCCCCTTTAGGTACTGGAAGGCTGCAATAAGGTCTCCCCGGAGCCTTCTCTTCTCCAGGCTGAACAACCCCAACTGTCTCAGCCTGTCCTCATAGGAGAGGTGTTCCAGCCCACGAACATCACAAGTGCTGCGTGTGGAGACAAACGACTTGCACAACAGCAAGATGTAGACTGACAGGCCAGTACTGCTAAATGTTGTTGTTCCATTTGGAACAGGAAGGTTTCATCAAGATAAAGTTATTCTTTTCTGTCAGAGGAAGAAACAAACTTGTAAACAGCAGCAACACAAAGCCCTTTGACTCTAATTGCCAAGCTTAAAAAAAAAAAAGAAAAAAGAAAAGAATGAAAAAAGAAAAAAAGTAAAGGCATTCCACTGGCTAAGATGGAAAGACTTTCCAGCAAACAAGAGCCCATCGAGGTCAGCATCAAATCAGCCTGTTCCACTTTGTTGTTTTATTTTATAATTAATTTTCTTTACACCCGCAGTGTTTGAAGTTGAAATAACTGGGTCAGGAGACCAGATTTCCAAGGCTGGGATCTTAATGAATACATCACTATCCACAAGGAAACACAAGGCCAATAGGTTGTCCTACATGCCTTTTTCCTGTGAAATAAATAACCCGTTCTCATTTCCCCACAACAAAGTATTTCAGAGGCCCAGTGGTTAGCCAGTCACAAGGTCTGAGCAATTACCACTGTAGTGAGTGAATTAGAAGAGCAGCTACTACAGAAAATAAAGCCTATGACCTCTCAAATATAGTGGGCATAGTTGTCATAACCTTTGAAACCTCTGGCCTGATAGCTTCTTTAAGGTTAGATTGACTGCCATTGTTCAGACAGCTGCCTCTCAAGGGCTTGATTTTCTGTTACCTTACAGGTTATTTGTAATCACTGATGTGAAGGTGAGTGGCAGGAACCAGGAGAGAAGAATTCTCTTCTCCTCTAAAGACAGCCTCTTGGGCCCACTTTTCTATCACCTAAGTGACTAAACAATGCACAACAAAGCAATGATCCTCTGTCTGAAAACTCAAAGTTCTTCCAAGGCATTGTCACATTCTCACCTTTTGTGGAAACACAGCTTAGAAATTGGCAATACAGAAAACATTGGGAAGAGGAGATGAGAGAACAGAGTGAATCTTCAAACAGCTCCTTTTTGTCTTTCTAAAGATATGCCAAAGATGTGAAAGAGGGAAATAGTGAGATTCGGTTTGCTTAATCACAATTCTTTACTGTGATTTGTACAAACTGAAGAGATCTGAAGTGCCTAGGGGATCTGAAATGACAGAGAGAGAAGTATCTGTGGGATGCTAAATCTGGAAGTGACTTAACAGTATCTGAAAAAATATCATCTTTGATATAAGCATCTACAAAACAAAAATGCCAGCAGCCCACAAAGATGCCCTGGTGGTTTTATTATTTTGTTTTATTTTGGTTTGTTCCATTTTCTGCCTTGTGACTTTCTAACTTGATACAGCTCTTTGGATAAAAATTAACTTTCTCAGAGTGCTGTTTGTTACAGTTTCCCTTACCTTGATGGGATGCTTAACAGACTGGAAGTTGGCTTGGTTCAGCGAAATAGGCAGAAAATAAATCCTACCCTAGGCTTAAGAGCCTGGCTATAAACACTACCACCTAGTTTTGAAAGGAACAGGACAGGTATACTTTAGAGCCTTGACAGAGCCTAATTGATTTCCAAGTCACACCAAACTCTTCCAGCACAAAGTCTTGAAGGTCTGTGATCCTGCTTATTGTTTTGTTGGGATGTGGAGAAGGTTTTTTGTTGTTATTGATGAAATTTCTTGCTTCAAAGCTAATTAAATGGGAAATATTAATCATATTTCATAAGATCATATGCCCAGCTGTTTAAATAAATCAATTGCCATTCCAAATATAGGGACTAACTTCAAAAGAGCAAGGCAGCACCTGTATTGGAAAAACCCCCCTTTTTTTTTTTTTTTTTTTTTTAATGCTTAAGGACAAAGCCAGTCCAAGGCCATTTGGAGTTTATTTCTCTTCTCCCTGATTGAAGACCAATATATTTCTCTTGGAATAAGGAAGACATAATTCCTTATCTTAGAGTAGATGAAGACCAAGTATCTGGATCTGCACTTTGAGGAAAAAGGGGGATCATGACTTGTTTTGTCCAAAATACAGCTGAATTTTCAAGTCTGAGAATCATCCCACTGACCCAGTGCTTTCTGTCTTGGAGAGTCAGTAGTGCTGATACGTAAGGTAGCATCACATATCACCAATACAGTTAGCTTAGCTCTGTAAAGTTAAGCAGGATTTCTTTAACATGGAAAGGAGGAATGGAAGCTAATCATGGGAGGACAGGGGAGGGCATTGGGAGTCCAGGTGATCTGTAGGAAAGAAAAAAGAAGTCTCTTGGTTTTGTCTAATAATCAGGTACCTCCTTTTACCATGTCCTTGAGTTCAGTCAAATATGAAAAAACTTAGGCATGCTAACAGATTAACCCCAAACCTACAACTGGAGCTGCCTGGGGCAGAAGAAGTTGAGAGTTAAGCTGAGACAATGTATGACTTTGTCTAAACTTTCCTTCAGTTATGTCTGTGTCAGCCGTATTAGATGGAGTTGTTCTGTGTCACTGTATTCATTCTTCTCACAGTTCTCAGGAATTAGACACAATGCTCAGCCAGTTAGACTGGCAATGTTGTTGCGGTCAGCCCATAAACAGCCTGTTTACCGGGAACCTTGCATAAAGGGTGGAACTGTGCAATCCTGCTCCAGGTAAACAAAAGGTCAGCAGCTGTCCTACACAGAACTTCTAGATTAAAAAACAGGAGGGCACAAAGTGCTATCGTTCCTCAATTGTGTAATGCTGAAGGCGTGATGATGATATTTCATGCAAAGGACGAAAGCCAAGAGAGGAGTATGGTCATACATAAATGATAAGGTCAAGCTCACAGTAAAACTCTCCTCTCCTTCCTCTCCTTCCTCTCCTTCCTCTCCTTCCTCTCCTTCCTTTCCTTCCTTTCCTTCTCTCCTTTCCTTCCTTTC